>CM050322.1:19515596-19590596 GCA_027475135.1 Bactrocera correcta
GCGCTAATTTGAAATTAACCCGCTTTATAATCCGTATATAAAAATAAACTCAAACAAGCGCTTTGAAGATCAACCAATTATGCTTATATGTACATATGTATAAATATGTAGCTACAACAACGACATTCTAACATTATAAATAAAATCAATTTAATGCTGTACTCAGTACACTGCAACAGCTGCAGAGGCTCCTAGCCGATTAATTCGCCTAGGGGGGCCGGGATGTTCACATGAGTTATGAGCGTTCTGCAACATCCCACGTCACATTGTATTACGTCACAACACCTCATCACACAGCAGTTCACAGCACGCACCACTAAACACTCACGTATCAAACACAGTACTTAACACCGCTCAATACAACAACCACACGATTATCAACGAGACGAATAGCAGTTTTCTAATATAGGGAGTGACGTGAACCACCGAGTTCGCCAACAGTGTCCAACAGTGGGCTTTCTTTAAATACACCGCATTATATGTATATAACGGGTGATTTTTTAAGAGCTTGATAACTTTTTTAAAAAAAAAAACGCATAAAATTTGCAAAATCTCATCGGTTCTTTATTTGAAACGTTAGATTGGTTCATGACATTTACTTTTTGAAGATAATTTCATTTAAATGTTGACCGCGGCTGCGTCTTAGGTGGTCCATTCGGAAAGTCCAATTTTGGGCAACTTTTTCGAGCATTTCGGCCGGAATAGCCCGAATTTCTTCGGAAATGTTGTCTTCCAAAGCTGGAATAGTTGCTGGCTTATTTCTGTAGACTTTAGACTTGACGTAGCCCCACAAAAAATAGTCTAAAGGCGTTAAATCGCATGATCTTGGTGGCCAACTTACGGGTCCATTTCTTGAGATGAATTGTTGTCCGAAGTTTTCCCTCAAAATGGCCATAGAATCGCGAGCTGTGTGGCATGTAGCGCCATCTTGTTGAAACCACATGTCAACCAAGTTCAGTTCTTCCATTTTTGGCAACAAAAAGTTTGTTAGCATCGAACGATAGCGATCGCCATTCACCGTAACGTTGCGTCCAACAGCATCTTTGAAAAAATACGGTCCAATGATTCCACCAGCGTACAAACCACACCAAACAGTGCATTTTTCGGGATGCATGGGCAGTTCTTGAACGGCTTCTGGTTGCTCTTCACCCCAAATGCGGCAATTTTGCTTATTTACGTAGCCATTCAACCAGAAATGAGCCTCATCGCTCATCGGACACGGACGCGAAACACATTTCGAACCGAACACTGATTTTGGTAATAAAATTCAATGATTTGCAAGCGTTGCTCGTTAGTAAGTCTATTCATGATGAAATGTCAAAGCATACTGAGCATCTTTCTCTTTGACACCATGTCTGACATCCCACGTGATCTGTCAAATACTACTGCATGAAAATCCTAACCTCAAAAAAATCACCCGTTACAATAAAATAATATTATATAGTGAAATAAAAATTTTATAACGAGTGTGGAAATCTGTGCGTTTTATTTTCCCTCTCATAGGTATACTATAGCAAGTAAGTATACTTGTGGTACACGTTAACAGCGTTGTTTGGAACAAATAAATTTTAAATCTGAAAAAAATTTGTTCACATATGTATATAAGTAGAGGGAAAAAATGTTAAACATTTAAGTGATTTTATTTTTCAATTCAGGGTAGAATGAATCCTCCATATTTTGCCATAATGCAATAATACTTGATTTGTTTGAAACTTCCCGATCACTTCATAGAATTATTAATATTATTATTAATGACTGCAAGTAAACCAAACAAATCTAGTAGTGGCTGGATTTTTTCAAAATCTTTGAATCTACCTTCAAAATTATTAAAAAGAGTTTAATAGTATAATGGACAGCTGTGTTGTCTTGTGTCGTGTCGCGCTCAATGTGTTCAGCACATCACTGTTAATGTACTCGTACATTAACACGCATACGATAAATTATTTATATACATAGAAAGATACATATATAACGGGTGATTTTTTTGAGGTTAGGATTTTCATGCATTAGTATTTGACAGATTACGTGGGATTTCAGACATGGTGTCAAAGAGAAAGATGCTCAGTATGCTTTGACATTTCATCATGAATAGACTTACTAACGAGCAACGCTTGCAAATCATTGAATTTTATTACCAAAATCAGTGTTCGGTTCGAAATGTGTTTTATCGACAAATTTTGTTCAGCGATGAGGCTCATTTCTGGTTGAATGGCTACGTAAATAAGCAAAATTGCCGCATTTGGGGTGAAGAGCAACCAGAAGCCGTTCAAGAACTGCCCATGCATCCCGAAAAATGCACTGTTTGGTGTGGTTTGTACGCTGGTGGAATCATTGGACCGTATTTTTTCAAAGATGCTGTTGGACGCAACGTTACGGTGAATGGCGATCGCTATCGTTCGATGCTAACAAACTTTTTGTTGCCAAAAATGGAAGAACTGAACTTGGTTGACATGTGGTTTCAACAAGATGGCGCTACATGCCACACAGCTCGCGATTCTATTGCCATTTTGAGGGAAAACTTCGGACAACAATTCATCTCAAGAAATGGACCCGTAAGTTGGCCACCAAGATCATGCGATTTAACGCCTTTAGACTATTTTTTGTGGGGCTACGTCAAGTCTAAAGTCTACAGAAATAAGCCAGCAACTATTCCAGCTTTGGAAGACAACATTTCCGAAGAAATTCGGGCTATTCCGGCCGAAATGCTCGAAAAAGTTGCCCAAAATTGGACTTTCCGAATGGACCACCTAAGACGCAGCCGCGGTCAACATTTAAATGAAATTATCTTCAAAAAGTAAATGTCATGAACCAATCTAACGTTTCAAATAAAGAACCGATGAGATTTTGCAAATTTTATGCGTTTTTTTTTTAAAAAAAGTTATCAAGCTCTTAAAAAATCACCCTTTACTTACATTTAAGTGCAGAGGTTAAATACCTGCACATTACAGTTTCTCTCTTCTTCTGTTTATTCGTACCGCCAAAATAATAAAATTGTAGACATACATATATATGGCATACTTGAGGTCTGCACTTATGTATGTGTACAAACGTCAATCCATTTAGTATATCCCACACACACGATATAATTAAACGATTAAAAATAAGAATAAAAACTTTAAATTTAAAGGAAAATTATTGCAATATTTCGCAAAAAATAACTGTGCGGCAATTATAACATTTTTTTTTTCTAAAGAAAGACAGGTTTATATACATAAACCATATATAGTTTTGGCGTCATAAAGAACTCAACTTTTTCTTGGCTTTTTATGTCAACTCTACAGTTAAAAATAAAAACACTAAGCTTCTTTGCTTAGGTCTAATCTTCGACTGAGTCTTTCTCTATTTCAATTTATTGCTTACATTCTAATTTGAAGTGCATGCAGGCACTTATACATGTGTTTATATATACTTACATACGTACACACATCTGCATGCATGCCAGAAGGATTTGTTTTATCAGCAGAAAATGTGTAGGCAAACTTAATTCGTTTCAAGATAGAGTTCGTGTATGAAGTCTATCTTGAAATGAATATTGCTTATTTATTATTTTTTACTAGGGAGTGTATGTCAATATGTGACTCCTCCACCCCTAGATTCAATGGTCTCCATTGAATGCTGCCAAGTTTTCTTATTATTACTAATGATTATAAAACTTACTTATGATTGTAAAAGTATATTTATAATTTTGAGCTTGACATGGGACCAATTATTTTTCTTGTGTTTTCCTCATTTGAAAGAGGTTGAATTTGTAGCTCTACATTTAAATTCGTATTTTTATTTCTCTTATATATTATACATTTTACCAATATTCCTATTGCTATTATTAATATTATTAGTATGCTTATGCCATAATTTAATTTTTATGTATTTTTAATTCTTCTAACTTGTTAATATTTTTTATCGATTTATTATTATTTCGATCTAGGCAACAAGTGCCAAAGTTTGATACAAAATCTGATTTTATCAATAAAATTGACTCAGAATCAGAATAAAACAAGCCTGACATATGGTTGGTTGGTTGGGTTGGGCTTGGGAGGAACCCGAAGAGCAGCCACCTCCACGCGGTGGGTTCTGGGTGACCAATACAGGTTAGCTGAGAGCTGCAACAATTTTCACCTTGCGCTGTGGCGCGCCGCCATTTCGGAAGTAGCAGTGACGTGACAAATAACTTTTGTTTTATACACTTTACCATGAGATGCGTATTTCAGGCGCTAGGTAGACAATTTCAAGGCCAGACAAGGCCAGAGTTGTGGTTGAAGATGCAATCCGATCTCAAAACAAAAAGTTGCATTGGAATCAGGAAGTACTAGGGCAACTTTTCCGCACTATTAGAAATCCCGAATCAAAAAAAGTCCGGAATCGACCCACCCTAATCCACACCCCTTATGTGGACAGCCAGACCAGCTTATATTTATATAGCGAGTCAGGTGGAATCGATTGGATTTGGTGTGCCAGACGTTGGTTCTTGTCGAAGTCGGCACGGTAATTACAGTAAGGTGGTGGTCCTTCTGTATTCTGGTGACACGGTGTTGACTGTACGGTACAGTGAAGTATTATACGGCTCCACTGCGAAGGAGAAATTATAAAGTTAAATATGTCAACCGAACGCGTTGACCCACGGCTAGCAACTTACCGAGCACTATTTATTTTCTCGAGTCTGACGCTGTTCGAGACAGCGCAGCTGTGACTGATATATTAGCGGTGCACTGGTGTGCAGGCTGCGGTAGTGACGCTGCAACTGAGACTACGGTCGACCCATTGCGCGCACTGATATCACACCGAGTTGGTGAAAACTAAAACATTGATTAAGTTATAAGGCAGAGTCATTGGGAGCACTGGTATTACACCGATTTGGTGTGTTACCTTTTCAACGCAAAGTCTACAAAAACTAACTACTTCACTTACCACTGCCTATTGCTGCTTGCTGCTGTGTGACCGTCCTGGCTGGTGAGCTGGAAGAAATGATCGCATTCGGTGTGAAGTGCTTGCTTACATAGAAGCATAGCGCAGCTTTTGTCAGCGTAGTGAGGTAAATTGTGTGTGTAGCTTTGGTCAATGCAGTGAATTGAAGTTTAGTAAGTGTAGGATATTTCTAGTATGGTGGAAAGCACTACGTTGAGGTATGGTAAGGATAAATGATGTACAGTGTTGGAGTAAATTATTGTAAGGTGATAAAAGCCACGTTGCACCTTTGTTGCATTTACAATTGATATCCAAGTTCTGTCCTTTAATGATTTGGCTGTTGCAAATTTTGTTAATTTGTCGATGCTTGTAAGGTACATTATGCCTCTTTGTGGGTACCAAATATCAAAGTGACCAATTTCATTATATTTTTTTGGAGTTTCCGTAATATTTAAACTATGTTTGATAGGGTTTCTGTCGAACTTCGCCTTATAGCATATTTCACAATTATTTATGTATTTCTGTATTTCTTTTTGTAATTTGGGATAGTAGTGTGTCTTTTTTATTTCCTCAAATATTTCATTTACTCCCCTGTGATTATTTTCCAGATGTTTCTTTTCTATCAATGTTAAGAGTTCTCCTTTGTCTGTTACATCTTCTAAAATTATGTTTGATTTCATTATTTTTAGATTTGCATTATTTGTAAAAAATTTTATATATAACTCTTGAATTTGTAAAAACAATTTGTCATCTGGGCAGTAAATTACGATTAATCCTTTTCCGGTAGGTTCTCTTGGATTGTTTTTAAAATGTCGCTTTCAAGTGTTTCGTTTGTTATGTTTCTTATTTTCTTTTGATGTATTATTTTCTTTTTTATCGATTGCTTTTGCGCTCTTTGAATTATAAGTTGATTTTTATATATATTGATTGCAGTTTCTGTTATTTTTATGAAATATGTACTATCCGTTTCTGCACTATGTACAGTATCTATGTGGTCATCACTGAATATTTCATTTAAATTCAATTCTACCATATTATTATTTTCATAATTTAGTCTGCTTAGACCATCTGCAATTTCATTTTCTTTACCCTTAATGTATAAAATATCGATATGAAATTCATTGAGTTTAATTTTCCACCTTTGTAATTTTGAATTAGGTTCCTTTATATTATTTAACCAAACCAATGGAATATGGTCTGTTTTAAGGGTGAATCTGCGACCAAAAAGGTATGGACGAAAATATTTAGTGGCCCACATATGGCTTACAACTCTTTCTCTATAGTGCTATAATTTTTCTCATGTCTATTCAAAGTACGAAAAATGGCAAATGAAATTGTTTTGTTATCTTGCATAAAACCTGCTCCTAGAGCAAAATTACTCGCATCTGTCACAAGAGTAAAAGTTTTTGTGAAATCTGGGTGGATTAAAATGGGGTAATTTTTTATCAACATTTTTAATTTAAAGAAAGAATCTTTGTAATCTTGGTCATTAATGTTTTTTTTTTTGAGCCCTTTTTTAAATATTTTATTAAATGGTATGCTATTTTAGAGTAATCCCTGATAAACCTCTTATAGTATCACCGTAATACCTAAAAATGCTTTTATTTCCTTAACACTTCTTGGAAGTAGAATCTTTTATATTGCTTCCACTTTTGAGGGTTTGGTTTAGTACCATCGTTTGTAATCAAGTGACCCAGGAATTTTGTTTCTTGTCTTAGGAAATCGCATTTATTTAATTTGATCTTTAGATTTTTTGTTTTATTCTCATTAAAATTTTGCTCAATAATTCTAGGTGCTCTTCTACGCTTGTAGAAAATACTAGAATATCGTCCATGTACACAATGCAAATTTTGCCTATATATTCTTTTAATATATCGTTAATTAGCCTTTAGAACGTTGCCGGTACATTTCGCAATCCGAAGGGCATTCTTAGAAACCCATAATATCCATTTGCAGTTGAGAACGCTGTTTTATGTATGTCGCGTTCGTCCATTTCAATTTGATGAAAATCTTTGGCTAAGTCGAGAGTGGAAAAATATTGGCATCTTCCCAATTTGTCAAATATCTCGTATATATTTGGAATTGGAAATCTGTTTTCCATATTTACGCTGTTCAACTTCCTGTAGTCGATCACAAGACGCCATTTTTGTTCATTGGTTGCGTCCAGCTTCTTTGGTACCAGCCAAATGTGTCCGTTGTAAGGACTAGAGGATGCTCTAATTATACCTTGGGTTAATATTTGGTCTATTTGTTTTTCTATTTCCGGTTTGTGTATTTCTGGGTATCGGTAGATTTTAAAGTAAACCGGAATATCATTTTTGGTTATTATTCTATGTTTTGTTGAACTTGTAAATGTTTAATTATCATCTCCGTTGTAAAATACTCTTTTATATCTTTTTAGTATATTTGTAAGTTTATTTTTGTCTATACCGTTAAGGTGATTGGTGTCAACGAATTCTGTGACGCATTTATCTATTATGTCATTACAGAAGATTCCCATCTCATTGTCTTTATAGCTCATTTCGTTATATATTTCTTCTTCTTTTGTTAGATAAAAAGTCAGTTTTGTTTTATTTGTTTTTATAATTCTGTTTGGGTAGTCTATTATCGCATTTATCTTCGTTAAGATATTGTTGCCAATAAGTCCGTCAAAGTTCTTGTTAAAATTACATTCCCTGAATTCACATAGGTGCGATTGGCACATCTACATCCCTCTTCCATTTCGGGTTACAAACATTTTTTTAATATTTGTTGTATATAATGCTTTATTTCAATTATTTCGATTTAGTTAAATAAAATGCATTTGCACAATAAGAAAAGTGCTGCCATGGTTATTTTTTTTCCGCGCCGGCGCTTCAAAAAGATAGATTCTGATTTATTGCGATTTGCTATTGCGCACCGATTAAAATTTCCTGATTGATTTTAATTCTGCGTTTGATTCCCGTCTCTTTGTTGATTAAAGTTTATTTGTGGGTTGAAATTTCTCTGTTGGTTATAAATTGTGTTTGTTGTCTGGCATGACATTCTAGTTTGGCTTGTTCCGTTGCCACTGTTATAATTATTACCTACATTCCTTAGGACATAGCCACCATTATATCTGTTTTGTGGCATATAATTGTTGTTATTGTTATTTTCGTTTCATGGGACATAGCCACCGTTATAGCTGTTTTGTGGCATATAATTGTTATATCTCTTATAACTACCGATATAAGTGGGGACATTATTCATATTTTGGTAGTGTCTGGAAAATGTTCTATTGTTAACGTTATCGCTAAAACTAGTTCTACGATAGCTATTTGGGTTAGGATCTTTCCTTTGTTGCCCTAGCGCTGTGAAGCCTTGATGTCTAGCTTCTAATATTATTTTATTTGCTTTTCTACGCTATCCGGTTCTCTTGCTATAATCATAGTTTTAGTGGGTTCTTTAAATGATTTCAGTGCTAACCTATTAACTTCATGCGTTGGGAAATTTAGATCATTATGCGCTAATTTCTATTATGTAGTTTATTACTAATTTTATTTATTTTAAAATAATAATTTTCTATTGTTGAGTCGAGACTGATTGTTTTCAACTCATCCATAAGTTCCATTGAACTTCTCTTTTCCACGAAATTGCTCAGAAGTATTTATTTCAATGTTTCCCAATTAATAACTTGTTCATATCTGTGAATTATTTCCCTAGTTTTTCCTACGCATCTTCCTTTCAGAAAATTTAATAAAATTTTTTACGTACATCAAAAGTTAATATTATGGGTAATATGTCTTCAATTTGCTTAATGAAGTCTGTTAGTTGGTTTGGATCTCGTCTATCAAAGTCTGCAATTCTGTTAATGCAGTTCAAAGTGAGTTGAAGAAATGGTATGGTGGATTCTTCCATTTTGAGAAATTTTTTTTTTTCAAGTGAAAATTATATATAAAAAAATTTTCGTATTTATGTAATAAGTTCCTACTGGGTACACTTTGAGAGGTATTGTCTACTCTTGCAGTAAAGACACCTATCTATCTTGTAGTCAAGACACCTACCTAACAGTTTCAAAGAAATCTAGTCGAGACACATTAGCAATTTTTGGAGCCACTGTTTTAGCGAAACATTAATTTGATTTCGAATTTGCAACACTTTGTATACGCACGATTGAATTTTTTATTTTACACTATTGTGCGATAATTTTTTACACATTGTTTTGTATTTTCTTACTTACTATAGAAAATTTTAATATTTAAAATTACTGTACACTTGTTTTGTTCGGTCCATTTTGGAGTACGCAGTGTTCATTTGGAGACCATATTGCATTTCGTCAATTAATAGGATCGAGCGTGTTCAAAAGATTTTTCTTAAATTTGCTCTCCGCTCCTTAAAGTTCGTTGACCCATTACCACCGTATACGTCTCGCTTATTGCTTCTACATCTTAAATTGCTGGAAAATCGACGGTCCATTCTCAGCCTCTCATTTGTTTACAATGTAATTAATGGAGATATTGACTGTCCC
The DNA here is from genome assembly GCA_027475135.1 of Bactrocera correcta. NCBI lineage: Eukaryota > Metazoa > Arthropoda > Insecta > Diptera > Tephritidae > Bactrocera > Bactrocera correcta. The sequence continues at coordinate 19,524,985 of CM050322.1, forward strand.
TATTTACTAGGGAAAATTAACTTCAATACTCCTCAGCGTTGTCTCAGATATGTTTCCCCATTTTATTATAAAAAGGAAAGTACTAATTTTGCTGGATATGCTCCTCTCAAGCGTGCTATGCGGGAGTTTAATTCGATTTCCGAGAAAGTTCTTCTAGACTTTTCTCACTCTAGGGTATCCTTCATTAATACCCTCAATTCTGTTTTTTAGTTTAAGTTATCTATTCATGTTATTGTAATTTAATTATTCATACATATTAGATTTCTAATTTGCATCCTAGTTTTCATTAGTCTGTAAGAATTAATGTTCATAGACTTTAAATAAAATAAAATAAAAAAAATTTAAATAAAAGCTACCGTTGTACGAATGTTTTTCAGTAAAAATCACACTTTATTTATTTATATATTTTGAAGGCTTATTATTTGCTGATATTGTTTAAGTTTTTCTTGCTGCGCATTTAACACGATTTAATTGTTTTTATAATATTTTAGCAATGTTTTTGTATAGTTCTATTAATGTTTTTCTGTAAATATATTATTGTTTTCCACAATTCTATTAATATTTCCACTTTTTTCTTTGCACTATTAATGCCGTCGCTTTCACTAGCTTCCCAAAAATTGTTAGTTTAAGAGAGCGTTATCAACTCTTTTCCAATTGATTAATTGTGAATTCTATATTATCGCCAGTTGTGGTTCACTTACTAACTTCTAACTTGTTAGTTTATCCCCGTTGCCAGTTTTGGTGTCATAAAGAGCTCAACTTCTTCTTGGCTCTTTAAAATAAAAACACTGAGCTTCTTTGGTTAGGTCTAATCTTCGACTGAGTTTTTCTTTATTTCAATTTGTTGCTTATATTCTAATTTGAAGTGCGCGCAGGCACTTATACATGTGTTTATATTTACTTACATACATACAGTAGTATCTCGATAGACCGGACACCCTTTAGTCCGGACATTGCTATTATCCGGACAGTTTCATATTTTTTACTCTTTAATCCGGACGGTACAAAAAATGCAGACTTTTGTTTCTCTTTTCGCTTTGGTATTATGATTTTTACTTTGCGTTGTGAGTTTTTGCTGCAGCAGTTCGAAGAATATCGGTACTTTAACGAAAAAATGTGCGTATTCATACATGTACTACATACGTACTTAATGTATTGCCAATTATGGTGTATTTATTCCAAGAATGATATTATACTCTACGCGGCGGTGCACCGTTTGTTTATTCATAGTTCGTGAAGTGGCACAGTGACTGGAATCGCATTCAATTTCTTTGTTATTAAAATGAGCGGCAGACAAATAAATAAAAGAGCTCATAAAACCCTATCTATTCAGAAAAAATGTAAAATATTAGATCGCCTAAATAAAGGAAAATCAATTAGATACGTCGCAGAACAATTTCGGGTAACAAAATCTACTGTATTTGACATAAAAAAGAAACGTGATGCTATCAGAAAGTATGCGTCTAACTGTGTGCAGAAACTAGGTTAGTTAAAGTGGAACCAATTTTGGTTTCCAAATTTAATAACTTAGTGGTATTTCTCAGAAAAAAGGCAGACCATGAGACTAAGAGAACATCCGGATATGGAAAAGGCCTTAATGACTTGGTTTGTTCAACAGAGAAACCAGAATATTCCTATATCAACCGAAATGATTCAACACAAAGCAAAATATTTCTATAATCAAATAACTGGCAAAAATGATTTTGGGGCAAGTTTGGGGTGGATTTCAAATTTTGGAGCACGACATGGCATAAGGAAATAAAAAATTTGTGGTGAAAATGTAAGCAGTGATGTTTCTGCCGTGGAACCATTCAGACAAAAATTAAAATCTATTATAGTGGAAATGGACCTAGACCATGACCAGATTTATAATGCAGATGAATCGGCAGCCTTTTGGAAAGTTAATCCTGCAAATACATTGGCACACTCGCAAGAAAAATCTGCATCTGGTCGAAAAATTTCAAAAGATCGCGTAACTTTTATGCCTTGTTGCAATGCATCTGGCACACATAAGCTACCCCTTTTGGTAATAGGCAAATCAACTAATCCGCGATCATTTAAAAATTGCAATGTGTCTGTAACTTATAAAGCAACTAAAAAAGGTTGGATGCCAACGTTCTTATTTACTGAATAGTACAGGAAATATTTTATACCGGATGTAAGAAAAATTTTGCAAGACAGTAATAGACCATTAAAAGCTATTTTACTATTCGACAATGCTCCATGCCACCCAAGATCAGAAGATATTGACATAGACACTAATTTTCGAATTGTCTTTCTTCCGCCCAATTGCACAGCAATCATACAGCCTTTAGATCAAAATTTAATTCAAAATGTTAAAGTGTCTTACAGAAAACAACTTTTGAATTATCTTCTAATTGCTAATACAGATATTGGAATTGCATTGAAAAACTTTACGCTACGAAATTGCGTCACACTTTTAAACAATGCGTGGTTAGGTATATCACAGCAGAATATTGTACGCAGTTGGAACCAGTTGTTATGTAGTGACCGACAAGAATGGATGGAGGAAGATTTGATACCTCTGGCTCAATTTACAGCCGCTAATTCAGACATGAATGAAATTCATACCATCATCGCTTCAATAAATCTGGACACTCAAGTTGATACTCAAACCATAAATGACTGGGCCACTGGAAGAGATGAATTCGAATACGATTTTTCTGATCGGGAAATTGTGCAGTCTGTGTTAGAAAACGATAATATTGAGGAAAATGGTTCTTACTCTGACTATAGCATAGTTGAAGTGGAAAATAAAATCAGTAGTAGTGAAGCAAAAAGTATTTTTTCCAAAGCGATTCAGTGGGCAGAACAAATTGACGCTTCGGCTATGGACATTTTAACTTTAAAACGCTTAAAGGAAACTGCAGATAAAATGTTTAGAGAAAACTGTAAACAGACCAAAATTGATACTTTTTTCAAATGCATAACAATTAAAAGTGTCCATGTTTACATAAAATTTTAATAAAAACTGAATTTGAATTAAAATGTATGTTAATTGTGTAAAATTTCTTTCCCGCAAATAACCATTAAAAAAATATCTATAATCCGGACACCCCCGTTATCCTGACGACCCCCAACATCAAGGGTATCCGATCTATCGAGATATTACTGTACGAGAAATGGGGAAAATTTTTTAAAAGTCGCTGCAACCTATTCATGACAAGTGCTAAGTGTATGTTTCTCGACTACGTCATTATAGCCGGACCAAATAATTCATCTCATTAGAGCATGTAAATCAAATCTGCTTAGGGAGCCATGGGTAAATAGGGAACACATATGTGTACTGAGGACTCCGAGCTGCAAGCTATCCATGGTTAATTGCGAAAGTAAGATTAGGGCATGTATACGGGCTAAAAAAAACCTTAACGTTTTAATGTTGCATTGCATAGCACGCGTTCCTATTATATCAGTAGTTAAAATATATAACGGTAAAGCTAAGTTGAAGTTGACTGGGAAAAAATTCAATACGGTCAGTTGTTGTTATCAAACAAAATTAAATAGTGAAATACCCAATACATGCAATGAGAATGCGATAATAAACTAAAATTCAGACAGAATTATAAATACACATACCTAAAGAGATTATAGGAATTGTAAATCCAACGGCTAAACTGAGAAACATGTTTATACGTTGGCTTAAATTTGTGCATTTAAAAATAAACTCTTCACATATGTATTAGTATGTACATACTTATATATTAGTACATAGTAAAACACTGGGCTTTCAAACCTTCAAAACTGGCTAAAGACGGGTCATATGTTGCGTGATATTCCTCACAACTTTCTAATTCACGTCCCTGTTACACTCATTCCGCAGTATGATGCAAATAAAAAATATATAGCTAAGCTTCTCTATTTTCTCTATCTTCAACTAACGCAATGTTACATTTTCGAATTCTTTTAAAAGTAGAAAAACAATATTTTCATAAATATTATTTTAGATATTTTAACTATTAAGTATAAATCTAAAATTAACTTCACTTAAACATTTTAAATTTATGTTACTGCGCATAAAATCTAAAAAGTTTTTATCACCTACATTATACATGTGTCAATGGAAATGAGATAGATGTAATTTTTTTGGAGTTATGGGTTCCATTTTTTGCTTAGCAAAAAATTGATTTAATTTAAATAAACACAATGGAGTTATGTGTAGAAGTTCACGCAAGTGAGGAAAATTCTCTGATCGCCATTCACTTGGGAGTGGCCAGAAACGATTCTTTTACATATGACTCAAGCAGCTCACGACTTCCGGTCTTTGACCAAGTATTCCCTGGGTAGCCTAAGAACATCCGTTTGAAGGCGAGCTAAAGTGAGAAGGCGAAAAATCCCCTCCGCTGGGTTGTGCGTTGGTTTTGGGACCCGCCTCGTAAAGAATCATACCAATGAAAAGGAACAACAAGCCTCGGATGAGTGACCCCCCTTTTGATGACGACCATGGGAAATGAAATAAGGACTACGAATTAAGGGCATGCACCAGGAATATCCGGCCCCTTAATTGGGAAGGTGCCGTTGCACAGCTGGTTGATGTCCTCGTGAAAATAAAGGCTGACATCATCACCGCCGTCAAAGAAATGCGATGGACGGGACAAGGACAGAGGCGAGTAGGTTCTTGTCTGCAGTGACCATACAAAGGAGCGTAAGTTTGGTGTGGGATCCAAATATAATGCTAGCAAAGCACGCACGATGGAGAATCCGCTTGTTTATAATGCCACAGAATCCACAAATTTGCAAAAACAAAATTCATTTTTCAACAGCAAAACAAACAACATGGCCTCGATCAATTTTTAGAAAAAATTGAGAAAATAATTAATGTACAGACTGCTCAGATAAATAATTTATTAGCAATAATCAATAGTTTATTGAACAAAGTATGCAACTAAACTTAAGAATAGCAATTTGGAATGCCAACGGTATTGTCAACCATATTAACGAAATTGAAACATTTCTTAACACAAATTGTATAGATGTATTTTTAGTTTCCGAAACTCATTTTTCACAAAGATCATTTTTTAAAATTAGAGGATACGACATATTTTATTGTAACCACCCTGGGGGTAGAGCCCGAGGCGGGTCGGCGGTGATTATTAACTCAAAAATTAAATATGAACCATTGAAAGAAATTTGTTCACCTTCGATGCAAATTTCACGCATAAAAATCAAAACAAACACACAATCAATAGTTATGGCGCTGGATATTTTCCACCCAGGCACACAATCAGTTGCATAGAATATGAAAATATGTTTAGCGAATTCGGCTCGACCTTCTTACTCGGGGGAGACTTTAACGCCAAGCACCCTTGGTGGGGCTCTCGCTTAAATAATCCGAAAGGTAACTATTTAAATGCATTATGAATAGGAATTTATCAGTTCTCTCGACCGGTATGCCTACCTACTGGCCATCGGATCCCACTAAAGTTCCGGATCTATTAGATTTTGTTGTGTACTCAGGCCTCTCTAGTAATTTGCTAAAAATTGAAGAAAACTTTGAACTAAGCTCTGATCACTCACCCTTAATTGCGGTACTCCAATCATCACCTATAATTCTTCAAAGTAAACCAAAAATTGTGACTCCACGTACTAATATTCCATCATTTTCTTACTGATTAGACAACAATATTGATCTTAGTGTTAACTTAAGAACCACTGACCAATTAGACGGCTTTGTTGAAAAATTTAACAACGCCATTATAGAAGCAGGTTTTATCTCAACTCCACAAGATACTTTTGTAGAAAACAGTACCTTTATCCCGGCGGAAATCAAAACCCTAAAAAAGGAAAAACGATCGTTGAGGAAAATATGGCAAAGGACCCAGAATCCAAGTGACAAATTAATTTTAAATAGAGCTACTAAATATTTAAAAACAAGGCTTAAACAGTTAAAAAACAACTCCATTGAAACCTTTTTAACCAACCTTAGCCGTAACGATGTCTGTGGAATGCCACAAAATTTCTTAAACGCCCAAAAGTCAGAAAGGTTCCAATAAAAGACTCCAGCGATTCATGGTATCGGTCAGATGAGGATAGGGCAGAGGCGTTTGCTAAGTACTTAAATGAAGTATTCACACCATTTAATTTTATTAATGGTTCTGATGAAAGGGAAGTGATGCACTTTTTGGACACTCCATGCCAAATGGATTTTCCAATAAGGCGTATTATTTTATCAGAAATGAAAGAGGAACTGGCAAAATGTAGCAACAGAAAAAGCCCAGACTACGATCAGATAGACCACGCAGTACTAAAGCACCTAACTAAGAAGTCCATACGAGCTCTTACAATTATATTCTATGCCATACTAAGGCTTCAGCACTTTCCTACAGCCTGGAAATGTGCAGAAATAATTATGATTGCTAAACCAAAAAAACCCAAAAACTTAGTTAGTTCGTATCGCCCCATAAGTCTACCGGTCGATTTCTCAAAGGTATTCGAAAGAATTCCTTTGAAAGAATTCCTTAGAAAGAGTATTAATAGACCAAGGATCACAACGATCCTTTATAGCGTCTAAGGCACAAAATAAACTAAAACTGTCAACAAAGCAAGCAAAATTTGAAATTACGGGAATTGACGAAATAATAGTGCAAAACTCTAACAAAATATGCCCCATTACTCAAATTTCCCCCCAAGAGGATAAGCGCATTTAAGCACTTTTTGGACACTCCATGCCAAATGGATTTTCCAATAAGGCGTATTATTTTATCAGAAATGAAAGAGGAACTGGCAAAATGTAGCAACAGAAAAAGCCCAGGCTACGATCAGATAGACCACGCAGTACTAAAGCACCTAACTAAGAAGTCCATACGAGCTCTTACAATTATATTCTATGCCATACTAAGGCTTCAGCACTTTCCTACAGCCTGGAAATGTGCAGAAATAATTATGATTGCTAAACCAAAAAAACCCGAAAACTTAGTTAGTTCGTATCGCCCCATAAGTCTACCGGTCGATTTCTCAAAGGTATTCGAAAGAATTCTCTTACGAAGACTGATACCGGTATTGGAAAATTTAAATATAATTCCGGACCAACAATACGGGTTTTGCAGACACCATGGAACTCCTGAACAATGCCATAGAGTGTTTAATAAAATAAGGTCAGCTTTAGAGCAAAAAGAATATTGTTCAGGTGTATTCCTTGATGTGCAACAAGCATTCGATAAAGTCTGGCACCCCGGACTGCTTTACAAATTAAAGAAAAATTTACCTGCTCCCTTTTTCTTTCTTATCAAATCTTATTTAAAAGATAGGCAATTTTATGTTAGGGTTGGAAATGAGTACTCGAGTATGTATAAAATAAAATCAGGCGTACCACAGGGAAGTATTTTAGGGCCAATTCTTTATTCGATAGTCACAGCGGATATCCCAAAAAACAACGATGTTACGATAGCAATATTCGCTGATGACACTGCAGTCCTAACTTCAAATAAAGTGCCTTCAGAATCTTCTGACATACTACAAAATTACTTATTCCAATAAGAAAACTGGCTCAAGATGTGGAACGTTAAAGTCAATTCAGATAAATCTGTCCATGTTGCTTTTGCCCTTAGAAAAGGTGATTGTCCTTCAATCAAAATTTTTAATGCAGCCATACCTGTTAGTGATCATGCGAAATACCTGGGGCCTAGAAGGCTTACCTGGAAATATCATGTAAAAGCGAAAAAAGAACAAATTAATATAAAATTGAGAAGTCTTTATTTGCTTCTGGGTAAAAAATCTGTTCTTTCTCTTGAAAATAAACTGCTAATTTATAAAACCATCATCAAACCTATTTGGACTTATGCGATACAAATATGGGGCACGGCAAACAATTCAAATATTGACATAATACAGCGCGTTCAATCAAAAACTCTCAGGTCAATTACAAAAGCTCCATGGTATGTTTCAAATCATACTATTCACAGAGATTTAAAAATATGCAAAGTGAAAGATGAAATAAAAAAGTTTAGTGAAAGATACAGAATCAGGTTAGAGATCCATCCCAATCCTTTAGCAGTGGCATTACTACAAGCACCCGCTACAACAAGGTTAAAAAGAAAAGACATATTAAACTTGTAAACCAGCACGCATGCGCGTAATGTAAATACATAACTTTAGCACAAACTAGTGTATGATTATATTATTTTAACATAAAGAAAATAGCAAATAATTATGTAAATTAGTATATATGTAGTTTGGATTTTTATTTTTATTATAGTGTCTCTAAACAGAGGGTCACTTAATGAAGTAACACTCACAATTTGTTTGTACCTTAACAGCACATTTACTTAATGTCTATTAACATTAAGGCAGATTGTAAATTTAACTTGAATAAAAAAAAAAAGTAGTAGTGAAGCAAAAAGTATTTTTTCCAAAGCGATTCAGTGGGCAGAACAAATTGACGCTTCGGCTATGGACATTTTAACTTTAAAACGCTTAAAGGAAACTGCAGATAAAATGTTTAGAGAAAACTGTAAACAGACCAAAATTGACACTTTTTTCAAATGCATAACAATTAAAAGTATCCATGTTTACATAAAATTTTAATAAAAACTGAATTTGAATTAAAAATGTATGTTGATTGCGTAAAATTTCTTTCCCGCAAATAACCATTAAAAAAACTATCTATAATCCGGACACCACCGTTATCCGGACGACCCCCAACATCAAGGGTGTCCGATCAATCGAGATACTACTGTACACACATCTGCATGCATGCCAGAAGAATTTGTTTTATCAGTAGAAAATGTGTAGGCAAACTTGATTCGTTTCAAGATAGAATTTGTGTATGTCAATATGTGACTATATGCAAATTAATTTTTTATTTTGTTTATTGGTTTTTTTAAAAAGTATTTTATAACTATCACTTATATCTTATATCTCTTACTTATGACTTCTAACTCATAACTCTCACTTGTAACTCATGACTGCTAACTCATAACTGCCCTATTTATCTCTTAATTCTAGTTCTTATGGTATTATAATGCTGATCATGCAAAAAGGATGGCTGTGGCATTTCTTGTTGCGTGATCAGTTTCTTTTGTAATTAAATTCCAATAGATTTTATGATGACTTTGTAAATTGGCTACTGTTGATTTTAGTATTATTTGTTTACGTTAAATCTATTTGTTATGATAGGCGGTTGGCTTGATTTTATGGATGAATGTGGTGTCGACTTACATTACATATGTGTCTACTAGAGATGAATGGGATAGGGATTTATTATAGTATGTTTGGGTTGCATTAACTACCCCCCTTGTTAAAAAAAGAAACGTCCTCGTTTCGGCTTAGGATGTTAATTCATTAATTTTGTGATAGATTCAAGCATAATGGCATTAGCTTCTTCAATTTTCCTTTTTTTTATATTTTTTAATTTTTTGCCGGATTTTGATAATTACAAAAATCAATGCAATAATTATTGCCAAAAATAAGAGTGCCCAAAGAGTTGGGTGAGATTTAATTTCTTCTTGTCCCATATTTAAAAGGTTTGTATTTTTAAATTTTAAATCTATATTTTCTGATTCAAGATATTGGAGGACATCAAACCGACTAGGCTGATTTGATTTAATATAATTCCAAATTATGCTACTTGGATTTTCATAAATTTTGTTGTCAATTACTATGGTGTTATTGAAGGTTACTAAATATGTACCATCGAGGTCGATGTTATCAACTGTGTGTTTTCCTGATATTAAGATTATGCCATCTTTAATAATTTCTAATTGTTTGTTTTTTTCTTTAATTTTAAGACATTCCCCTTTTTGATTATTTAAAATTTTAGAAAAACAAGTTTCTTTAAAATCTATTTCACAATAGCTAGCACTTAATTCTATTTTACATGTTTTAATGTTAGAGTATGTGTTTTTACATTTAATTATCTCATTTTCTATTACTAATTTTCCATCATTTTGACTTATAGATTTAGCTTCATATAGTATACATATATCTTTAATTACAGGGTATTTAATATATATTACAATTATTTCATTATTCTGTACTATTTTAAATTTAGATGCGTCAATTACATCTGTGATTGTAAAATTATTGTGTTCATGACTTACAATATCTTTAATTTCTTCTATATTCAATATTGTTGGGTTAAGAATTCCAACTTTTCCTAATACAATAGTTTGGAAAGTATTTTCTAGATCTTTTAATATTAATTTATTTCTGTGTTGCATTATGTTAACTAAGGTTGAACTATTCTCTATTTTACTGACAATATTTGTTAGTTGTGTAACTACCTCAAATAATTTAGAATTTGTAGTAAACTGTCTATTGTTATTTTCTATGAGTTCAGATAATTTCGCGTTTATTCGTACGATATCGTCATGGTCTGGTGTTCCCGAAATCCATTTCCATATTGTACCGAGTTCATTTATACCTCTTTTTGATTTTCTCCCTGTCGTAATTTCTAATTGTGATATCAGTCGTTCTATTTGCTCCATTTCTAAGTCCGTGTTGAATTTATTATAATAAACTGTGTTTCCCGTATCACTAATCTTGATTTTTATAAAGTTTGAGCTATGTGATTCCTTAATTAGTTTTGTTTTTGTGTCATATAGAATTTCTTTATAATATGTCAAATTTGTTATGTGAAATATGTCTCCCCAGTCAGTGTAAGTCGTGGCTGGTCCAATTTCTATTAGGACATAATCGTCTCTCGTATAGTCAGTAATTTCGCATTGAGTGAATGGTATCAAAAGGATAATTATTGATGTAAGAATCATTTTCTGGAATTAATTTTATAATTTTATATTATCTTTATGAACTATTCTTGACTTGCTATATATTTTTACAGTATTACCTAAATCTTCTTTTACCCTTTGTTTTTTGTATTTTGGTTGTAGTTTATTTCTTTCTCCTATTATTTTTTCATATATAACGTCATTCTTTTTATATGTTTTTATTATTCTATTCTTATTATTTCTTTCTATCATTTTTCCCTGTGCGTTGCTTAGCTTTAATGGTATTTCATTGTGTGTGATTTTATTAAAATATATATCTATAGGTTTTTTATCAGTTACGGAATGGATTGATTTATTGTATTGTTGTGCAGCCCTATAGATACTTTCTAAATCGCTAATTAAATGGTATTCCTGTTGAATACAACGTGATAGTTCTATTAGAGTTGAATGTACTCTTTCAACTTGACCATTTGTGGTACTATGTTTCGGGGTGCAATAATAAACTTCGATGTTCATTCTCTGCATTAAAGATTTGAATTGAATTGAAGAGAAACCTGGTTCATTATCGCAGGTAATGTGTTTTGTCTCGGGAAAGCTTTGAAGTATGTCGAGGACCTTTTGATCTAGGTCTATTCTGTCATCTATGTGTTTGATTACTAAGTATTTGGAATAAGCGTCTACTGCTGTTAAGAACTTTAATTTCTGTACAAAAAATATGTCTATATGAATTTGTTCTCCTTCCCTTTCTGGTATAGGAGCTTCACCGATTGGCACTCTTTGAGGGTGGCGATTGTATTTGTTTTTGTTACATATGTCACAATTTCGAACATATTCCTTAAATTGTTTGGTCATGTCTGGCCAATAATATAGTTTACATATTTGTTTTAAGTTTTCTCTAAAATTTCTATGTGCTCGATTGTGTGTTTCCTCGACAATCATGTTTTGATCTTCTTTGCTAATTATGTCCGTTGGGAAGTTTTTAGTAAAAAGAAATTTAATATTGAATGTTTCTAATAATTTGAATTTAATTTCGTACAAATTTTCTACGGTGCAATGTATACCTGTAACCACATTTGGTTTCAAAAATTCTTTAAGTATATTTATCAAATTGTCAACTGTATCATAATCTATAATGTGTCGTGTTTTTCCGAAATTTGTAATTGATTCATGTATTGTGAATCTAGCTTTACTCAGTAATATCTGTTGCGAATATTGATTTAGTGGTCGGGTTGTTTCTGCTATATTTATATTGTCGCTACTTTCTGCTGAATGTTGAGTACTGTTATTTGAAATGTCTGATATATTGTGTAAGTATTGTCGTGAAATAGCATCTGCTACAACGTTAGTTTTTCCCGGTTTGTATATGATTTTTGGAGAATATTCTTCGATTAATGCATGCCATCGCTTCATTTTAGCATTAGGATTACGGGTAGAAACTGCAAATGTTAAAGGTTGATGATCCGTGTGGATTTCTAGGTTTGTAACGCTATAAAGGTAATTCCTTAAAGTTTTCAAAGCAAATACGATAGCATATAACTCTTTCTCATTTGTTGCATAATTTAATTCAGTATTATTTAATGTTTTTGATATGAACGTGATTGGTTTATCTTCTTGGGACAGAACTCCTCCGACTGCAACATTTGATGCGTCAGTAGTTAAAATAAATTTTTTTGTATAGTCTGGTTGTGCCAGTTCAATTTGGTTTGCTAATAGATTTTTGAGTTTTTCACATGCAATAACTGCTTCTTGGTCTAAATCCAGTTTTACTTTCTTTGACATATGTTGGGAAATTCTTCCATTTTCTCCTGACAAGTATCTGGTTAAGGGTTTTGCTATTAAAGCATAGTCTTGAATAAATTTCCCATAGTATCCTGTAATTCCTAAAAAACTTCGTAATTGTCTCAAGGTAGATGGAATAGGGAAGTGTTTAATGCACTCAATTTTTTTTGGGTCTGATATCCTAAAAACTCGACTTCGGTTTCATAAAATTTTGATTTTTCTAAAGATATTTTCATATTGGCATCCTTAAGTGTTTTGACTATTACCTGTAAGTGTTCTCTATGTTCTTCTATATTATTTGAATAAATTATTATGTCATCGATATATACATGACAAAACTTTCCTACATAATCGCGTAATATATTATCCATCGCTCTTTGAAATATGCTCGGGGCATTCCTTAATCCGAAAGGTAGTCTTAAATATTCATATTTGCCATTGTTGACACTAAAAGCTGTTTTTTCTATATCCTTTTCCTGCATTGTAATCTGGTGAAAACCTGACTCTAAATCTAGAGTAGAGAAGTATTTTGCTGTTCCTAAATTTGCTAATATAACATTTGTGTCTGGGATAGGATATTTATCGGGAACTGTATTTTCATTAATTTTCTTATAATCTATAACTAGCCTAAGTTTTGGTGTACCATTTTCATTTATTCCTTTCTTTGGTACAACCCATATTGGTGAATTAAAGGGGCTTTTGCTAGGTCGTATTATACCATTATCTAGTAGATTCTTTATTTCATTGTTCACAAAAGTATTAACAGACAAGGGGTATGGGTATTGTTTACTCCATATGGGAGTTTCAACAATTGTGCGTATTTCAGCTTTAACGTCCGTTCTAAAGGGTAAATTTGTATCTATATTTGAATGAATTCTTCCGATTTCATTCTTTATTTCTGTTTTCAAATATTCAAGATTTCCATTGTTTAAATTATTATAAGCGGTATTATTCTTCGCTGGCTTTCTGGGATCTTTTTGTCCCAGAGTAGTACTTAAATTACATAATTGCTGGCATAATTCATCAGCGGGCGCCATAGGAGCATTTGAGCTTCCCAAGGTAGTATTAAAATTTCCATTATTATTTTCAATATAAATTTTTTCCGTTTTATTATTATATTTTAATATTTCATTCTTTAAATCTATTACAACTCCTGCTTTTTTCAAAATATTAAGCCCTATTAGCATATCTGCTTCTAAAGTTTCTATTACGTAAAATCTCTGTATCGTATTGAAGATATTTACATCACTATAATCTTCAATAATGGTGAATCCGTTAATTGTTTTTACTCTTTTAATTATATCTAATTTATCTCTATATAAAAAAGTGTTTGGTTTGCAATAGCAACAAGTGGCTCCTGTGTCAATTAGGACTTTTAGTTTTCTTCCTGTTACTCCGCAGTACCTATAAATGTATGGGAGTCCTGTCTTTTGCCTAAAAAAGCTTGTTCTTGAATATTATTTATGCGTTGAATTTTAGATGGAGGTTGTGGTGTTCTTTTATGTTCTTCAAAATTCCGTTTGGCGTATGTTTGTTCGTGTTGTGTTTGTTTGTGGATACTGGAATCTACGTCCATTGGTTCAGGTTGGTTTCTTTGGTATCCTTGATTAAATCTTTGTACGTATTGTAGGTTATTTTTGTTCTGGAATCCTTGGTTATATCTTTGTGCATATTGTTGGTTATTTTTGTTTACTTGAGGGAATCTTAAATTGTTCTGGAACTGGTTATTTGTGAAGTTTAGAGGGGATGTTCGAGGATTATGAACTTGCAATTTTACTGGGTTCGGCTGAGCCTGACTCCTACTGAATTGGAAAGCAAAATTTGCTCTCATATTGTTTGAATTTAATTCTAGAGCTTTCGCTAAAGCATTTGGTAAATCAGATGGGGCTAACGAGAACAAAATGTTTGATAGGGAACCGTTAAGTCCTGAAATGAATATTCTTAAGGCATTTTTCCTGTGTTGGTCATTAAGTTGATCTACTAGTCCCTTATTTGAACCATGTGACATTATCGTCTTATTAATTATCAAAGTCAATTTTTTATTGACTTCGTTATAGTAATCTATAATGGACAAGTTTCCTTGTCGTAGAATGCTTATCTCCTGTTCAAGGACATGGATTGGTCGCTTATCGGCATAGGCGAAATCCAAGCGACTTATAATTGCGTCAAAATTGAGGACCGTTCCGTGATTTGTAAGAACGTCATTTGCGTATTGTGTTATCTTGTTTCTTAATATCGTTAGTGCGGCAAAGTATCTTTTGCTACCACGGTTATACAAAGATATTGAGTTATGGGCGGCTTCTCGCCAACTAACGTATGCTTCAGGTCTTCCGGCAAACTCCGGTAAAGACTTTATTATCTCTAATGATTCGTCGCATCTAATATTTGCGTCAATAGTCTGTACTGTGTATTCTGTTATATTATCTCTTGTCGTTAATTGAGTTATTTGATTTTTTAAAAGTTCTATCTCATTCTGTAACGAAATTGTATTCCTTTTTATTAATTCTGAAATAATTTCTGCTGTGAGCATTCCTGTGGTATTGCCTGTTACACTCATTTTGCTAAATTTTTCTATAATTTTGTCCAGTTTCACTAATATCACTATGATACATTCACTCAAATTTTTCTCAAAGGATTTGTGTCAGTCGTCTGTCGTATTCTAACAATTAAGCATGTGTATTCTTATTATATATATATATATATATATTAAATGCTTTATTATATTATGTTATATATATTTTACTTATACTATTCTTATAAATAAGCTTACGAGTATCTTCTTTTCTGTGGTTGTCGTTGTTGCTGTCACTGCTGTAGTTGTTTCTGTTGTTGTTGTTGCTAGTATAGTTGCTTTTGCCGTTGTTGCTGCCGCTGCTGTAGTTGTTTCTGTTGTTGTTGTTGTTTCTTTGTTATGGAAAATTGTTATTGCATTTTTGTTGTTGTGAAGTACTTTCTTTGTTGTTTTTCTATTACTTTTATAGATCTTGTCACTTGTGTCTCTTTGTTGTTTTTGCAATGTTTTTTTTTATCATTTATTCTCAAAATTTTATTAAAAAAAATTTTGATATATTTTTAAAGTTTATTTTAGTTCATAAAAGTTTTAATTTCTTTTATTTTTCTTTTCTCCCTTTCTTTTCCTGGGATACTTGATTAGGTTTTTTTTGCACTTTTTTCTCCCTTTTATGGGATATTCGATTTATAGGTTTGTTTCCGTTACCTTTGTTTATTCGGGTAACCTTATGGAAACTTGGAGGTTTATATTATTTTTTGTTTATGGACCCACACTTTTTACATGGACATCCGTGTCCTTTTAGTGGAGTCGAACCACGATGTTTTCCTTCAAGCACCGAACCGATGGGACATCCGTGTCCTTTTAGTGGAGTCGAACCACACTTGATGAAGGATATTTTTGTGCGGGTCCCTGCTCGGGCGCCAATTAATTTTTTATTTTGTTTATTGGTTTTTTTAAAAAGTATTTTATAACTATCACTTATATCTTATATCTCTTACTTATGACTTCTAACTCATAACTCTCACTTGTAACTCATGACTGCTAACTCATAACTGCCCTATTTATCTCTTAATTCTAGTTCTTATGGTATTATAATGCTGATCATGCAAAAAGGATGGCTGTGGCATTTCTTGTTGCGTGATCAGTTTCTTTTGTAATTAAATTCCAATAGATTTTATGATGACTTTGTAAATTGGCTACTGTTGATTTTAGTATTATTTGTTTACGTTAAATCTATTTGTTATGATAGGCGGTTGGCTTGATTTTATGGATGAATGTGGTGTCGACTTACATTACTTATGTGTCTACTAGAGATCAATGGGATAGGGATTTATTATAGTATGTTTGGGTTGCATTAACTTGCATATTATTTACATGCACTATATATAAACATATATTCAAAGTCCTAATAGGCAAACAAATTTTAGTAAAATCCCTCTCTCTTTGTGAAAAAACAAGAAAAGTCCACATAACACTAAAGCCTAAGTACATGCACATACATTTTTATATGCAAAAGGTATTGACCCATTCCGTCACATACGTACGAGGGCATACCAATAAATCTAGAGGATAAGAAATACTCGCAATGCATTAAAAAAAAAATATTATTATAATAATAATAAACATAAACACCATCGCAAGTACATAATACAACGGCGAGTAATAAAAACTATAAACGCGGATTTTATTAATTTTATCGGAAACAGAAAGTCTTATTTACCTAAAAGAGTTTTCGGTTGATAAAGTTCTCAATATACATTGAAATAAAATATATACAAATATTTTACAAATTTACATGTTCTAAATGAATATAGATTCAAAAGAATCTAAAACATCTCAATTCTTGAAAATTTCCAAAATGATTTCTGACGATAAAAGTCCACGTACACCTGCAGCAGCTACACGCTCTAAGCAAGGTGCTACAAAACAAAAGAGGGGGAAATAAATATCATTCTAAATTCATTTCTGAGAGTGGCTGTCTAGTAAAATACTGCACTCGATTTGCTTCTTCGTCGAATCAACACAATTCTGAATGGGCGCTAGAAATAAAAATTGAAAATTTTTGGACACGTCTCCAAGCTGCATATTGTAGATACTGGCGATTCTGAAAAAACTTTAAATCTTCTGCTTACGACAAATTTGAAAACTGCTTAGACCACTATGAAGACACAAAAATTATGACCGCAGCTGCCACAAATAATGAATTGTCAAAAAAGTCTTGCGGTTTTTTTATAGAATCAATTCGTGTGGCACCTATACATCGAGCTCCTTAGTGACTCCAAGCTTCTTCAAATGGTTTATAACGGTTCGATGACTATTATGCCTGTCTCTTTCGACCAATTCAGCGATTTTATCGCAATTTTCGACGACAGGCCTTCCGAAGCGGGGCGCATCTTCGACCACCTCTACACCGGAACGAAAATGTTAACCATCGTTGTGCGGTGGAAATGGAAACTGTATCGGGTCCATAAACTGCACAAATTTTATTGGCGGCTTCAGATGCATTTTTGCCTTTATCATAGTAGTACTGTTAAATATGCCGTATTTTCTCTTTATTTTGCTCCATGTTTGCGACGCTATAACTCACGAACGACTTAAAAGAAACGATCTAATCAATCAAACACATGTTAGCGCGTGAAATGAGCTTTCCAAAAAGGTATAGCATGACCCGATGCGACGAATAAAATTAGAACTACGTGCTTTCAGCGCCAACTAGCGAAAATACCGCAAGACTTTTCTGACAACCAATATAAGCCCAAGAAGCAAGTTCTGGCATTCACCTCAAAGTGCCAACATACGATACAGAAATATTTCATGGTGGTTATGAACAATGGCCGTCCTTCTGGGACATGTTTACTGCCGTGTACATAAACCATCCAAAATTACCGCAAGCGCAAAAATTGTATCATCTCAATTTCAAATTGCTTGGGAAGCTCTAAAAGCAAGATATGAAAACAAAAGAATATTGGTCGACAAACAAGTAACGATACTCATGAACTTGCCGAAAATTCAAAAGGAAACAAGTGAAGAATTAATAAAACTAGAATCCACTGTTTCAAATTGTTTGTCGGTTCTATCGACACAAAATGTTCTCACAGACAACTGGGACCCTATTCTGGTAAACATATGCACTGCAGCATTACCAGAAAAATCATTACTTCTATGGGACCGCCCAAAGTGGCAGCAAATGAAAGATTTCTTAACTACCCAATATGAAATTGCGGAAAGGGTAGATAAAAAACAGTCAGAACTAAACACGTTCAACACGACCTAAACTGAAGCTTCATTAGACCCCAAGTCAATAACAACAACAATTTAAATATAAGCTTTTTCAGGGCGCAATCGTTCACATCTTAACAGAGCAACGTCATACGAACTACATACGTATAGGAGGGCATAAACTTAAAACTTGCGAGAAGTTTAAAAAATTAAATATGAACGAAAGGAACAACTTTGTCAGGTCAAAAAAACTCTGCAAACTGCTTGCCCCACGCACACAGCCTTACTAATTGCGAGAGCAAATTCTACTGCGTATATTGTCATAAAAGACTCCATGATACATTACAACGTGTCTCCCAATACACCTCAAAGTAGCGCATTCCCAAGAAAAGCCACGGGTTTTTAGTTGCAACAGCAACTCCCGAAACACAAAATCTCGAAATTTGCCAGAGACACCATGCTGATCAAAGGCATTAAAAACTCAAACGCTACACAGCGAGAATCAAAGTAAGGTATTACTACCAACAGCAGTTGTCTCCAACGAACACAGAGGAGAACTGTTTTAACTTAGAGTATTAATAGACCAAGGATCACAACGATCCTTTATAGCGTCTAAGGCACAAAATAAACTAAAACTGTCAACAAAGCAAGCAAAATTTGAAATTACGGGAATTGACGAAATAATAGTGCAAAACTCTAACAAAATATGCCCCATTACTCAAATTTCCCCCCAAGAGGATAAGCGCATTTAAGCACTTTTTGGACACTCCATGCCAAATGGATTTTCCAATAAGGCGTATTATTTTATCAGAAATGAAAGAGGAACTGGCAAAATGTAGCAACAGAAAAAGCCCAGGCTACGATCAGATAGACCACGCAGTACTAAAGCACCTAACTAAGAAGTCCATACGAGCTCTTACAATTATATTCTATGCCATACTAAGGCTTCAGCACTTTCCTACAGCCTGGAAATGTGCAGAAATAGTTATGATTGCTAAACCAAAAAAACCCGAAAACTTAGTTAGTTCGTATCGCCCCATAAGTCTACCGGTCGATTTCTCAAAGGTATTCGAAAGAATTCCTTTGAAAGAATTCCTTAGAAAGAGTATTAATAGAACAAGGATCACAACGATCCTTTATAGCGTCTAAGGCACAAAATAAACTAAAACTGTCAACAAAGCAAGCAAAATTTGAAATTACGGGAATTGACGAAATAATAGTGCAAAACTCTAACAAAATATGCCCCATTACTCAAATTTCCCCCCAAGAGGATAAGCGCATTTAAGCACTTTTTGGACACTCCATGCCAAATGGATTTTCCAATAAGGCGTATTATTTTATCAGAAATGAAAGAGGAACTGGCAAAATGTAGCAACAGAAAAAGCCCAGGCTACGATCAGATAGACCACGCAGTACTAAAGCACCTAACTAAGAAGTCCATACGAGCTCTTACAATTATATTCTATGCCATACTAAGGCTTCAGCACTTTCCTACAGCCTGGAAATGTGCAGAAATAATTATGATTGCTAAACCAAAAAAACCCGAAAACTTAGTTAGTTCGTATCGCCCCATAAGTCTACCGGTCGATTTCTCAAAGGTATTCGAAAGAATTCTCTTACGAAGACTGATACCGGTATTGGAAAATTTAACAACAAGCAACAAGCATTCGATAAAGTCTGGCACCCCGGACTGCTTTACAAATTAAAGAAAAATTTACCTGCTCCCTTTTTCTTTCTTATCAAATCTTATTTTAAAGATAGGCAATTTTATGTTAGGGTTGGAAATGAGTACTCGAGTATGTATAAAATAAAATCAGGCGTACCACAGGGAAGTATTTTAGGGCCAATTCTTTATTCGATAGTCACAGCGGATATCCCAAAAAACAACGATGTTACGATAGCAATATTCGCTGATGACACTGCAGTCCTAACTTCAAATAAAGTGCCTTCAGAATCTTCTGACATACTACAAAATTACTTATTCCAATAAGAAGACTGGCTCAAGATGTGGAACGTTAAAGTCAATTCAGATAAATCTGTCCATGTTGCTTTTGCCCTTAGAAAAGGTGATTGTCCTTCAATCAAAATTTTTAATGCAGCCATACCTGTTAGTGATCATGCGAAATACCTGGGGCCTAGAAGGCTTACCTGGAAATATCATGTAAAAGCGAAAAAAGAACAAATTAATATAAAATTGAGAAGTCTTTATTTGCTTCTGGGTAAAAAATCTGTTCTTTCTCTTGAAAATAAACTGCTAATTTATAAAACCATCATCAAACCTATTTGGACTTATGCGATACAAATATGGGGCACGGCAAACAATTCAAATATTGACATAATACAGCGCGTTCAATCAAAAACTCTCAGGTCAATTACAAAAGCTCCATGGTATGTTTCAAATCATACTATTCACAGAGATTTAAAAATATGCAAAGTGAAAGATGAAATAAAAAAGTTTAGTGAAAGATACAGAATCAGGTTAGAGATCCATCCCAATCCTTTAGCAGTGGCACCCGCTACAACAAGGTTAAAAGGAAAAGACATATTAAACTTGTAAACCAGCACGCATGCGCGTAATGTAAATACATAAATTTAGCACAAACTAGTGTATGATTATATTATTTTAACATAAAGAAAATAGCAAATAATTATGTAAATTAGTATATATGTAGTTTGGATTTTTATTTTTATTATAGTGTCTCTAAACAGAGGGTCACTTAATGAAGTAACACTCACAATTTGTTTGTACCTTGACAGCACATTTACTTATTGTCTATTAACATTAAGACAGATTGTAAATTTAACTTGAATAAAAAAAAAAAGTAGTAGTGAAGCAAAAAGTATTTTTTCCAAAGCGATTCAGTGGACAGAACAAATTGACGCTTCGGCTATGGACATTTTAACTTTAAAACGCTTAAAGGAAACTGCAGATAAAATGTTTAGAGAAAACTGTAAACAGACCAAAATTGACACTTTTTTCAAATGCATAACAATTAAAAGTATCCATGTTTACATAAAATTTTAATAAAAACTGAATTTGAATTAAAAATGTATGTTAATTGCGTAAAATTTCTTTCCCGCAAATAACCATTAAAAAAACTATCTATAATCCGGACACCACCGTTATCCGGACGACCCCCAACACCAAGGGTGTCCGATCAATCGAGATACTACTGTACACACATCTGCATGCATGCCAGAAGAATTTGTTTTATCAGTAGAAAATGTGTAGGCAAACTTGATTCGTTTCAAGATAGAATTTGTGTATGTCAATATGTGACTATATGCATATTATTTACATGCACTATATATAAACATATATTCAAAGTCCTAATAGGCAAACAAATTTTAGTAAAATCCCTCTCTCTTTGTGAAAAAACAAGAAAAGTCCACATAACACTAAAGCCTAAGTACATGCACATACATTTTTATATGCAAAAGGTATTGACCCATTCCGTCACATACGTACGAGGGCATACCAATAAATCTAGAGGATAAGAAATACTCGCAATGCATTAAAAAAAAATATTATTATAATAATAATAAACATAAAACCCATCGCAAGTACATAATACAACGGCGAGTAATAAAAACTATAAACGCGGATTTTATTAATTTTATCGGAAACAGAAAGTCTTATTTACCTAAAAGAGTTTTCGGTTGATAAAGTTCTCAATATACATTGAAATAAAATATATACAAATATTTTACAAATTTACATGTTCTAAATGAATATAGATTCAAAAGAATCTAAAACATCTCAATTCTTGAAAATTTCCAAAATGATTTCAGACGATAAAAGTCCACGTACACCTGCAGCAGCTACACGCTCTAAGCAAGGTGCTACAAAACAAAAGAGGGGGAAATAAATATCATTCTAAATTCATTTCTGAGAGTGGCTGTCTAGTAAAATACTGCACTCGATTTGCTTCTTCGTCGAATCAAGACAATTCTGAATGGGCGCTAGAAATAAAAATTGAAAATTTTTGGACACGTCTCCAAGCTGCATATTGTAGATACTGGCGACTCTGAAAAAACTTTAAATCTTCTGCTTACGACAAATTTGAAAACTGCTTAGACCACTATGAAGACACAAAAATTATGACCGCAGCTGCCACAAATAATGAATTGTCAAAAAAAGTCTTGCGGTATTTTTATAGAATCAATTCGTGTGGCACCTATACATCGAGCTCCTTAGTGACTCCAAGCTTCTTCAAATGGTTTATAACGGTTCGATGACTATTATGCCTGTCTCTTTCGACCAATTCAGCGATTTTATCGCAATTTTCGACGACAGGCCTTCCGAAGCGGGGCGCATCTTCGACCACCTCTACACCGGAACGAAAATGTTAACCATCGTTGTGCGGTGGAAATGGAAACTGTATCGGGTCCATAAACTGCACAAATTTTATTGGCGGCTTCAGATGCATTTTTGCCTTTATCGTAGTAGTACTGCTAATTATGCCGTATTTTCTCTTTATTTTGCTCCATGTTTGCGACGCTATAACTCACGAACGACTTAAAAGAAACGATCTAATCAATCAAACACATGTTAGCGCGTGAAATGAGCTTTCCAAAAAGGTATAGCATGACCCGATGCGACGAATAAAATTAGAACTACGTGCTTTCAGCGCCAACTAGCGAAAATACCGCAAGACTTTTCTGACAACCAATATAAGCCCAAGAAGCAAGTCCTGGCATTCACCTCAAAGTACCAACATACGATACAGAAATATTTCATGGTGGCTATGAACAATGGCCGTCCTTCTGGGACATGTTTACTGCCGTGTACATAAACCATCCAAAATTACCGCAAGCGCAAAAATTGTATCATCTCAATTTCAAATTGCTTGGGAAGCTCTAAAAGCAAGATATGAAAACAAAAGAATATTGGTCGACAAACAAGTAACGATACTCATGAACTTGCCGAAAATTCAAAAGGAAACAAGTGAAGAATTAATAAAACTAGAATCCACTGTTTCAAATTGTTTGTCGGTTCTATCGACACAAAATGTTCTCACAGACAACTGGGACCCTATTCTGGTAAACATATGCACTGCAGCATTACCAGAAAAATCATTACTTCTATGGGACCGCCCAAAGTGGCAGCAAATGAAAGATTTCTTAACTACCCAATATGAAATTGCGGAAAGGGTAGATAAAAAACAGTCAGAACTAAACACGTTCAACACGACCTAAACTGAAGCTTCATTAGACCCCAAGTCAATAACAACAACAATTTAAATAGAAGCTTTTTCAGGGCGCAATCGTTCACATCTTAACAGAGCAACGTCATACGAACTACATACGTATAGGAGGGCATAAACTTAAAACTTGCGAGAAGTTTAAAAAATTAAATATGAACGAAAGGAACAACTTTGTCAGGTCAAAAAAACTCTGCAAACTGCTTGCCCCACGCACACAGCCTTACTAATTGCGAGAGCAAATTCTACTGCGTATATTGTCATAAAAGACTCCATGATACATTACAACGTGTCTCCCAATACACCTCAAAGTAGCGCATTCCCAAGAAAAGCCACGGGTTTTTAGTTGCAACAGCAACTCCAGAAACACAAAATCTCGAAATTTGCCAGAGACACCATGCTGATCAAAGGCATTAAAAACTCAAACGCTACACAGCGAGAATCAAAGTAAGGTATTACTACCAACAGCAGTTGTCTCCAACGAACACAGAGGAGAACTGTTTTAACTTAGAGTATTAATAGACCAAGGATCACAACGATCCTTTATAGCGTCTAAGGCACAAAATAAACTAAAACTGTCAACAAAGCAAGCAAAATTTGAAATTACGGGAATTGACGAAATAATAGTGCAAAACTCTAACAAAATATGCCCCATTACTCAAATTTCCCCCCAAGAGGATAAGCGCATTTAAGCAGATGCTATTGTTTTACGGCAACTAACAAACATGCTTTCAAATAAATAGCAAGCATTGGGATAAGGTTTCACACCTCACTCTAGCAGATACCAAATGCAACACCCCAGTTCAAATAGACATCGTAATAGGCAGCGACCTTATATCTCAAATTATACTAGAGGGTGTTGAAAAAATCTCAAACACCCTTATCGCTCAAAACACTATCTTCAGTTGCACACTAAGTGGACTAGTTACTGAAACAGTTTCTGCCATGACAATTGAAGTTGAAGAAATAATTCGTTGGATATTTATATTTATTATTTATACCTTACTTCACAATTAAGGAAATTTTGGGAGTTAGAAGAGATCCCCCCCATTTCGATTACAGCACCAGAAGTTCATTATTGTGAAGACATTTATAAGTCCACAACTACTCGATCAGATAATAGTCGGTATGTCGTACGACTACCACTAAAACAACAATTTCCAGACACACTCGCCTTAGGTCGTTCTCACATCTCTGCAACACAGCAGTTTTTAAGTATGGAAAAAACCTACTTAGAGAAGGTGAACTGAAACAAGATTATGATGGTTAAGAACACCTTTATTTAGATCACATGGAGGAAGTAAGCCCATGTGAACAAATCATAAAAGGCAAATATTACTCATTCTACTTACCACATCATGCAGTAGTAAAACCTGACAAGAAAACAACAAAAGTTAGAGTTGTCTTCAATGCCTCAAGAACCAGTAGCTCGGGGAATTCCCTAAATGATCTTTTATTTACGGTCCACTACGTGACTTTAAATTAAAAACAGTAACCTTTGGCATAAACCGTGCCCCATACATAGCCATTCGTACATTTCACGAACTGGCAGAAGACACAAAGTCAGAATATCCTCTGGCAACACAAGTGTTAAAAACACAGACGTATGTAGACGATATCCTGTCTGGAAGCCACAGTCTTCCAATAGCATACGATATCTTATCAAGGTAATAAATGCCCTCTATACCTCAGGGTTTCTTTTAAAAAAGATTACAGCCAATAAGCTATCGCCAATTATGATACAAGCGAAAATACTTATCCAAGAATTATGACTAGATGGAACCGACTGCCACGATCAAGTGAAGCCTCTTCGCTTAGAAAAGTGGTCCCAGTTTGCTAATAATCTAAAAGACATTTCGCAGATACAAATTCCACGGTGGGTAAACTATTCCCCCGAATACAAAGTGAAACTACACGGATAATGCGACACCTCTGAAAAGGCATATTGTGCCACTTTATATGTGCGTACACAAAGCGATATTGCAACCACAAGCCATCTACTGGCGGTAAAAGTAAAAGTCGCACCTTTAAAAACGATAAGTCTACCACGACTTGAACTCTGTGGCGTTCTGCTATTAGCAAAGCTAGTTTCCATGGTGCAGACCCACTTGAACATGGCAAAATACAAGTTATATCTATGGTTCGATTCCGCAATAGTTCTAGCCTGGTTGGAAAAACCACCACATGCATGGAACACATATATTTCCAACAGAACGTCTCTAATACTTGACCTAGTAGGATCAGCCACTTGGGGACATGTAGTCAGTGCTGACAATCCTGCTGATCTAGGAACAAGAGGATGCAAACCTCTGCATCTCGCACCTCCGTCCTCTGGTGGAATGGTCCCCATGGTTAACAGAATCTTCCGATTCTTGGCCGCAACATAATTGCCCCAGAAAGTCAAAAAATCAACACTTATCACACAACCCTGGATGATACTGACCTCCTTGAACGAAACTCATCGTTCCCCCGAGCGCTCAGAGTAGTCGTCTATATGCTCAGATACGTAGAGCGACTCAAGCATAAAGTTAAAAGAGCAACCTATTCCCAATGCGATACAAGTGGGTTGATGCGATGAGCCGATTGATAAAAAAAAGCACACTCTTAGTATTGAATCCATTTCTAGACACGAAAGGTCTGCTTCGTGCGAATGGTCGGTTTGCTAATTCAAGCCTAACATATAATGAACGCAACCCTATAATTATACCAGAGAGGTGTCCTTATTCATCGCCGTATACGCCGAACATTGTCTCATGAAACATAAGGTTTGCCAAGAGTTGTATATACCCCAACTTTAGCCCCAAATAAAGAAATGCATTTTTATGTGCAAGATCTGCACTATGCATAAGCAGAAAAAGCGAACCCAGATTATGGCAGCACTTTCACCTGAAAGTTGCAATTTCGCTCTGCCTTTCACCACTACAGGTGTAGATTTTGCTGGGCCTTTTATGATAAAGGCGTCCATGCTAAGATCTCCCACCCTAATGAAAGGCTACGTGGCTGTCTTTGTCTGTTTCAGGATAAAAGCGGTACACCTTGAGCTGACGACGGAGGCTTTTCTAGCGGCGTTCTCTCGCTTCGTCGGACGACTTAGGTTTCCATCAAAAATAATAAGCGATCATGGCAAAACATTTATCGGAGCACAACATGAAACAAGTCTCATCTGACATTGTCCAAAAATACCCTCCGCAAGGTATCAATTGGCAGCTCATCCTCCCAAGTTGTAAAAAGCTTCGAAACTCATTTCAAGAAGCTAGCTGGGAACTATAATTTCAATTATGAAGAATTCACGACATTGTTAACTAGAATTGAAGCCGTTCTTAACTCACGGCCTTTTGCAGCTCTCTCGCAAGACCCTCAGACTTCACTGCCCTCACTCCCGACCATTTTCTTGAAGGAGCGCCCTGGCCACACCTAAGCTAGGCGTGGAGACGCTCTCCTTATTAAACAGATGAAAAAGAGTTAAAATTCTCCATTATGAATTCAGTCGCCGATGGGAAGAAGATTATTTAAAGGACCTCCACAGAAGGTACCGGTGGAAAACACCAGAAAAAGCGCCTCAGCTTGGATATTGTGTCTTGATCAATGACGATTGTTGCCCGGGCCCATGACCATTGCTTGAGTTGCTTGTCGCCTACCCACAAAATGTACTATGCCACACCGCATCACCAGCCCCGAGACCGGGCAACACTCTGCCCCATGCAACCGCGGGGGAAAAGACGTTCCAAACGACAGCAACCGCGAAGACCAATAACCCCTCAGGACGACTCGCGTCCGCGACACCACCGCAACGCAACATGCCGGCGCCGTACTTGGCCACAAACCCGCTGCAACAACTCCAGCGGTTACCAGGCAAAATATTTGCCTAGGGCGGCCAGGATGGCTAAATGAATATCAGCCTTCCCACTTCTGCCCGTCACCACATCTATATATGAAATATTGGTATGCCGCCTTCCCCACACTCATCTTCATTTGTTACTCACATTATACTCCACGCTCTAACACCCACATAATGACATCATACACTCATCACACAAGAGAACAGCACACACCTTCGCTACGCTACCGCTACGACATCGGTCTGATCCAAGAATGATAGAGTACAAGATTGCGCAGATGAGAGACAAAAATTTTTTCGTTCTGCGCATCTACGTCACACGGCTCAAAAATTTCGTCAAATAGCTTGAGTAGCAAGTAAATATTGCTTGTTAATAATAATTGATTGGTTTTTGGTTTATAAAAATGAAATAAAATAGAGATTTTAGATTTTTATTAATTTATTAATTATTATTTTGCAATATAAATATTTTTATTGGTTGTTCTATTAATATACGCACCAAACAAGAAATGGAAAAGTTAACGCATTTACAAAAATAAATATGAAAATAATTAAAATTTGAAATATTTAACAGAAAACTTAAAATTAAAAGAAATATTTAAATTAAATAATTCAGATTTTATAATGTCTTTTATTTTATTCTGCTTGTGTTTTTTATTTGAATATGAATAGACGTAGATTATTATTTTTTTTCTTTTTAAACATTTTTAGTTATAATTTAGTCATATTAAAAGTTATATATATAATCTATAAATTTATTTCTTAAATTTGCTTATTTTACGTTTCTTTTGGTAATTGAATTTCGCAATATTGGCATTAAGTTTTCGAATTTCAAGGAACATTCGAGATCTAAAAACAACTTTTTAGCCTCTAGATCGCATACAATGTCCCTAGCCTTGCCGATAAGCATTTGAATGTAACCTTTGCATGCATAAAGAGAATCTTTATTGATGTCCGTAAAATTTTTTTCCATCCGTGCCACTTTTTCAACAAATTGTGGTGTAGGCATCGTAAGACCTCCATTTGACCATTGAGTGAAGGTTAACCCTTGTGGATGAATTGTTGCTTTGATCCGATTCAACAATGTGCGGCAGTACATTCTTCAGTCTGTGGCATAAATAGCCAGCTACATTTTCCACACCATCATACTCCAGCTGGTCCATTTCGTCAATATCATCGCAGTTTACAATATCGTCTGATTTTGAATCGCAAACTTTTGATAAAATAGTTCCTATTAAATGTAACGTAATGAATTAATTAAAGTCTTTTTAAGTAAATACAAAATAAAATTACCTGTTAAAGGAAAGGAGGAACTTTCAAGATCAGGTGTATCGTCTTCTTCTACATTGGCTCTAGTAGACAGTATACCCTGATTACGTCCTAAAAGATACGATCTTAGCCTATATTTAAATTCCTGCTGATCAGGATGGTCATGAAGCCCGCCCTTACCGCGTATCACTCCAAAAAAATTTTCCAGCACATCTTGATTTAGTCGATACGTAAGTATGTACTTAATACCAAAACAATTTTCTAATTCCGCACGCAGCAGTTTGAGAGCATTGATTGATTGCAAAATTGCTAATATAGTAAAGTTTAGTTAAAATTCAATAATTCAAAAATAGTATATCAATTGAACCTTTTTGAAATGGCAATAAACATTTCCTATTTATTGCCCGCATTTCTGTTACCATTTGTGTCATATCGTCCAAAATCTTGTCCTGCTCTGTAAGCGCAAGCCCTTAGGCATTCATTCGATTGCGACTATCTGCGTGTGGAACTTTGAGATTCATCACATCGAACCAATCGTTAGTCTATGTTAAGTAAATCAGTTATAAATAAAATTGTAAGCATAAAAAATAAATCAATACTTACTGTTTTTAGTAGCTTGAAACATTTACGCCAATTTTCTTCACCTAAATGACCCAAACTCGCCGCTTGCGACACTGACTGTGCAACAGTATGAGAAAATAATTTTGTTGCCAATTTAACTTTTTGGCGCTCCGGTCCACATACCTCTAAATGACGGGAGCTTATTTTATGGGTGATAGAAAGGGTATTACCAGACGTCAATTGAAGAACATGATATATTATATCCTTCGTAACTTTTTTGCCATCAATCAAAAAACCGTCATCTAAGAAGTGGTTTCTTAATAGTTTTATGAGATGTGGAACGCCAGCAAACACGTAAATCTTAGTTTCTTCGAATATAAACCTGAAATTATCAATACTTATGCCTCAATCTCTTTAAACATGAAATACTCCAAAGAAAAAAATACTGTAATATCTTACAAAGAATTGCAAATACTCAGCTTAATAAATGCACCTACCATGGGCTAATATTTAAGCTAT
Organism: Bactrocera correcta; assembly: GCA_027475135.1. Classification (NCBI taxonomy): domain Eukaryota; kingdom Metazoa; phylum Arthropoda; class Insecta; order Diptera; family Tephritidae; genus Bactrocera; species Bactrocera correcta. The sequence continues at coordinate 19,554,568 of CM050322.1, forward strand.
TTAAAAGGCTTCTGTTGGTTCCACCTAAATCGCAAACAATACCAACAACGTTGTATTCACAGTTTTTCGCTATTTTAATTATATCGTTAATAATATCCGTCGTCATATTGCGGTCAAAATCGTAAAAAATTGGTTGTTTCCAATTTCCAACAAGACCTGCAAAAACGATTTGAATATTGTAAGTTCTATTTACACAGGATCTAAAGGAAAGTACATATTAATATATATTTTATAAATCACAAACCTCTAAGCATTCCGACTTGAACATTCTTAACAGGTGGTAAGACAGTATCGGATACTTTGTCGTAACAAAAAACTTCTCGTAGCTTGGCTTCGTCGAAACTTAAAACGCAAAGTTTTTGTTCTTTGGTCATATGCCTAAATTCACCAAGAACTTGAACAACCGGCTTTAAAATGCCGCGGTCTATTTCCACCTTCTGAGCCCATGACTGAAGCGTGCGAACTGCTGGAAGCGGAAAATTACTTCTTTTTAAAAGCCTATATCCTTTTGCACTAGCAGAATATAGTGTAATGGAGTTGGCTTTGTCAGTCTGCGTCCAAATTTGCCTTTTTAATCCGTTTTTCATTTTTTTTATCTGACCGTCCGTAAAAATCCGCTTTAACTTTTCTTCAACATTTTTGTAGTAAAACTCAGATTTAGCTAGTTTTACTTTTAACTCGCTTATTTCATATTCAAGTTTGCGCTTGGCATGCGAAAAATCATCGTTAAGTTTTTTATTTTCACTTTGAAGTAGTTTTCTGTGATAAAAAGCATAAAGTTTATATATACATACATATATAATGCTACATCTTGAAAAAAAATCTTCACTTACACTTTTTGCTCTAGCATTTTTATTTTGTCTTCTTGGTCTGAACTTTCTTTAATAGCAGCGTCTTCAGTGCACAATTCATTGAAACTATTTTCCATTGAAATGTCTGCACAATCCTCAGTCACGTTAAAATCTTCAGCAGGTATACACTGTTGTTGTACTTCTTGAGATTGGTCAACATTTATCAGCAATGAAGTCACTATTTTCTTATTTTCCCTGCGCTCAGCTCTGGTGGCTCGCTGCTTATTTTCACTAGCTGCAACGTTATAGCGACAGGGAATAGCTTCTGGTTTCAAAGTCCTTTTGGCGGCAAGGCCTATGAAAAGTTTAAAATTAAAATATTTTAAAACAAAGGTGATTTATCAACTTACCCATTTCGTACATCCCGTTTCCAATAATGTCTTCATCGTTGAAGTGGTCCATGCAAATTCGCCAAGTTTTCGGCTTAAATGCTTGACTATTTCTACAAAATTGGATTCACTTTTTTCGCTGCCCTTTGTCGTTCGGAAACATAAAAAATGTTTTCTTCACATTTTTATCTTTTCTATCATTGACACAGTTTTTCACAACACACTTCATTTTGATATTTAAATACAAAATCATACGAGTAAAATAAATTGTTTCTCTATTCACATTGATTGCTACCACGAATTTATAGCTGTCAAATTTTTACTGCGCCGTGTGACGTAAGCAATTGTTTGTTTACATTTTGCAATTATAACGGACCTGCGCAATGCGTAATCTCTTTTTTATCATTCTTAGGTCTGATCAACACGATTCCTTTGGCGAACGTTTACCATTTTTGCGAACAGCATCGTTAACTTAAAATATTTTTTACCTTTTGTGAGGCGAAAATTTTACTTTTTTATATTTTTTGCGAACATCTCGTTTAAAAATTAAAGTTTTTTATATATTATATACTTATGTGGTGAATAAATAAATCCGAAAGTTTACATTTTCTTGCGAACCTCTCGGGTTGATTTCAAATATACTTGTATTTTATACCTTTGTAAGAGAATAAATTCAAAAGTTGATAACAACTTCATGTGAAGTGCAAACTAATTTTTAATAGCAATTTTGGAAAAAATATACGGAGAGTGTTGAAAAGATGGTAATATAAAGCAATACACGTTGTATTAAGTGGTAACTGTAGTAGAAAATCAGTCATTGAGGATAGCCATGATTTTTACAAATGACATCTGTGTAAAAAGGCATGGTTAATGATTGATATCCGCCTACCGTTCCCCGTGAAGAGTTTACTACAATGTAAAAAAAAACTTTAGCCACAGCAACGCGTGACGAGGTCTGCTGGTATATTAAATATATTTAATACTTTGTCTTCCAATTATTCATTTTTCCTTGTTCTGAAAAGGTTCTAATTAAATAATTATTAATAAAATATTATTATATTACCTAATTACTTCAATGGCGGAAATTTTCAACAGTTTCATTGTCAATATCTGCGTCTCATTCTTACAATTAAAAAAAAAAACAAGTGAAACTTTACAAATGTAGTTGTGAATTGGTTGCCCCCGTTTTGCAGGGATGTACTGGCATAAACGTTGACATTTGACACTGCTAAGTAGAACGCTACTTTACCACGAAATACCTATTCTTTCTTAAAAAACAAACTATATTAAATGACTTTAGATAAAGATTGTAAGCTTACGTAAAATTCAATAAAAAATCTGATCTTACAAATTACCTACCGATTTCGCAATTTATTTCTGCGGGATTCTTAGTGGTACATCCTTGTTTTGCTTGACATCTGTCTAGTAGCCCATGATAACCGCTTACGCGATTATAGCCGAGCTAACAACAACGCACTGTCGTTTCTTCTTTTCGCTACGTGGCGCCAATTGGATATTTAAAACGAAGCCAGGTCCTTCCAACGGAGTGGAGGTCTTCCTCTTCCTCTGCTTCCCCCGGCGGGTACTGCGTCGAATACTTTCAGAGCTGGAGTGTTTCGTTCATTCGGACAACATGAACTACTCATACTGGTATCAATTTGCCAGGAATCGACATTGGCCTAATAACGGCGGCCTGAGTCAGAGATAACGCCATAACAGGGCTGAAATGAAATGAATGTAGATCAAGGGCGTGAATTGTCATAAATTAAAATATAAGTTTTTTGTTCACATTACAGTAGCAGATACCATACTGATTAGGGTGGAACAAAAGGAAGGGAGTTTCACAACAAAGCACACGACATGGACGTGACAACAGAATATCTCAAGGAACTAAAAGATGGCAACAAAAGAAAAGAACACATTATAATAGGGTATGATGCAAACGCAAAACAAACTCTATGATTAAGTTTCAGCACAATCATCAGACGAGAGTCACTCTAACATTTTATTCTAAACAGCTATTAAAGCAAATGTAGTAGAGGAAATAAGTCAACCTTCACATTCCCAAGTTTGAAAAGATTCACATGGTGGGATTAAGTGTGGGATCTCATACTATGTACATAGACAGGTAGCCTTGTCGTAGAAGATAGGAGGGTGTCCGAGGAACCATCTCTGACGGATCACTCCTTAATTGTTATCAAAACGATTCAAAATAAGCGGGAATTATAATAAAATTAGATATACTCAAGAATCTGCCGCCTCTTTCAATCAAATTACACTTTTAACTGTTCTGAGGAAGAGGAAGATCCGTCCCTTGGTGAAGCAGTGATCTAAACACTATAAAAACGTAATTGCGGAAGAATATGTTAGGTTAGATGGCTGATCAGAGATCGCATGTGGACCAATAAATGTAGTCCTTTGAAAGTAGAACTCCCGTGTTCGGGCTTACAGATCGGCAAAACGCTTAGTAGCTAATAGAAATTTGCAAAGGCGCTTAACTTTTACACCCGCCAGTTCGGTAGGATACCTGAAGGTATGTGCCCCCAAGTCTCTAAGTCTTGACTTCCCAAACGTGGGACAGTCAAGAAGGAAGTGCTGGCTAGTTTCTATTGCATGTTCTTCCATGCAACTTCTGCATACGGCATCCGGTAAGATTCTTAGTCTTACAGCATGTATGCTAATAGGGCAGTGGCCCGTCAAGAGCCCCACCACTAATGAGAATTTAGGCTAAGGGCAAAGAGATCACTAGATCTCCTGCGATCTATCTTGGGCCAAAAGGCTTTGCGTCTGCGCAAGCGTCAATGCTGACCCAACGTTGACCAAGCATCCGCGAGGCCCAGCTTTCCAGTAGTAGGAACCAAGAGCATGGAGGGGCACCGACCCGTTCCCACTCAACCTATAACGATTCTAGGATGCCTTTCCTTGCTAGCTCATCAGCTTTGCAATTACCTGCGTTTCCGCTGTGGCCCGGTATCCATACGATAAATACTCTCGCTGCCAGAGGCAACGACGCCAAACCCTCTTCGAGCAACCCTGAACGCACTGTAAGTGAATTCAAGGGTAGTATCGTCGCTCTACTATCCGAATGAATGATCACTTCTCTGCAGGTGAATACTCTGCGGAGCAGTAAGTCTACGGCTACCTTGATGGCTGCAACCTCAGACTGGAAGACACTGCAATAGTCGGGAAGTTGAAAGAGAGCTCCCGACAGTAAACCCCTCCACCAACCTTCCCCCTCTTCACTAATTGATCTCTTCACTAATTTCTTGTCCTCAGTACGGTTTTCGTAAAGGGAAATCTACAATAACTAATTTGCTTGAATTTGTATCACATGTATCAACGGACTTTAGGGAGAATAAGAATACTGATGTCTTATGCACAGATTTTGGTAAAGCTTTTGAAAAAGTAAACCATTCAATTCTTTTGAATAAACTTGATCTTCTTTGTTTTCACCCAATATTTCTAAAATGGATTGCTTCTTATCTTAGTAATAGAGTTCAACAAGTCACATTTAACGATACTTTTTCTGACATAATCAATGTTCCTTCAGGCGTTTCTTAAGGTAGCCATCTTGGTCCAATTCTGTTCTTGTTTTTTATTAATGACATATCATCTGTTGTTAAGTTTACAAACGTTTTATTATATGCAGACGATGTAAAACTTTTTAAAACGTATACTTCAAACAGTGAAATATGTCAGTTGCAAACAGACTTAAACAACCTAGTTTCTTGGTGTGATAGAAATGACATGCCTTGGAACCTTAAAAAATGTAAAACGATGTGCTTTTCACTTAGATCTGTAGACCCTACTTCATACGCAATGCAAAACTTTAAGTTGGAGCAAGTATGCAGTTTTGTTGATCTGGGAGTAACTATGGACCAATAACTCAATTTTAATCTTCACGCATCTTCCACGATTTTTGAAGCTAAAGGCGTTCTTAGTTTTTTTAAACGTTGGTCTAAAGAATTTAGAGATCCGGCTACCACAAAAACTATTTTTACATCTCTGGTGAGGCCTATATTAGAGTATGCTTCTGTGGTTTGGAACCCTAGTTACGAAGTCCATTCGAATAAGTTGGAGTCCGTTCAAAAACAATTTTTACTTTTTGCCTTAAATCATTAGCATTGGGACTCCAGTTTAAATCTTCCCCCTTACATTAACCGTTTAAAACTTATAAATCTCAGGACACTCGCTAGTCGAAGGGAGATGCTTGGTATAATATTTCTTGTAAAACTCATGAATGGGTCAGTCTGTAGCCCATCTTCTTTATCTGATATAAAATTTTAACGTTCCCGCTCGCTCTACCAGGCAGTTTAGTTTTAAAATTTACTTTTAAAATTTTCTAGAACAAATTTTGAGTTAACCGAACCACTCCGCCGTATATGTCATGATTTCAATGATCCAACAGACTCAGTCTTTACCATTAAAAAAAAAAATTTATCTACTCTTAACAAGTAACATTTAAAAATTATAAACTTTAATTTAATTCTTAATTTTGGCTGTTGAAATTTTTGTTTCTGTAGCTGAGCAGCTTAAGATCGCAACGCCCGTTCGTGGATTGCGCCCCTCGCGTCGGTTGGTCGGGAGGAGGGTAATCGTTGGGTATTATTATTACTATTACTAAAAAAAAAGAATGCAAACAACCTTGAATTGGAACAATTCAAATGCACTATCAATACCACAAACTATTCTGAACAAACAAGTATCAAAACAACATTGAGTTTGAATACCACAACAACCTTATCTTAAGACTAATCAAATGTATCCAAGCAAACAATATATATGTAAACAAACCTAAACAAATAATATAATATGTATCTAAACAAACTATCAACTAGTAATAAGTAAACATACTAGTTAGTATAAATAGAAGTAAGAACCAATGATGGTGCATACCAAAAGAATATTTCCTTAGGTGTTCTGGTAACACAACCATTGAAAACTTTCAAGAACCTGACGGGAAGTTGTGGAGATCTGGAAGTAAATTCTAATATAAGAAAGGACTTTCTACGTATATATCGCAACCCTCGAAAGGAAGTACGAAGTATCATAGATGACAATCATCGATGCCGTATAAAAGAAAACAGAGAAAGATTGATGTCTATAGTCAAAACTATCATTTTCCTCGGCAAACAAAATATTTCACTGTGAGGACATCGAGACGATCGGCCAATTTCAAGCAAAATTTCAGAAGATTACTTAGATTTAGAGTAGAGTCTGGCGATGAAGTCTTGAAAAATCATCTGAAAACTTCAAGTTCACGGCGGACCCGTTCACGTTTTTTTGTGGCGGTTACATAGGTAGTACTACTAATACCATCTACATACAACCATAGTCAAATGTTATTACACATTACTAAAATTTTTTGCGTTTCGGTAAGACTGCTTCAATTGTTGTTGTTGTTTTCAGTATAAAGCTGTTGTATGATGCAATGGAGTGTGTAGAAGTAACGAACAAAAATTCAAAGAAAATAACGGAATATTTCACACAAAAACAATACATTTATCTGATGCATATTGGCGTCAGAAGTTATTACACACATTTTATTCGTGTAAAGATAATTAGTTTTTAGCTATCTTATGAGTTAACTAGGCGCATTTTACATGATTCTTGGAGAGGATAGCGCAAAAATTAATATTGTTAATTTAATCCACGAAAATGGTCAAAAAAAAGCATTTAAGTATTAAAACACGATCCGAGATTGTGACCAAATTGAAAATGGGAACTTTGGCTTCGGATCTTCTGAAAATGTATGGAGTTTCGTGGAAAACTGTGTACAATTTAGTAAAAAAGAAGGACACTTGTGGGAATTTAGAAGATAAAAAGAAAGTGGACGAAAACTCTTTATAGACCAAAGTAAAAAAAGATTGATGAGAGTCCTTAATGTAAGTCTAACAATAAGCCCTATTCGCCTTGCAGAAAATTCGGAGGAACTAATTGGGAAGAAAGTTAGTGAAGCTACTTTACGTCACAAGATGAAAATCAAGACCTATGTAGTCAGCAAAGTGATCGACATTACTCCAAACAACGAAGCCAATTGCCTTGCCTTTGCTCGAGAGCACATTAATAAGCCCATAGAGTTCTGGCACAATGTTCTGTGGACTGACGAGTCTTTTTTTTCAGTTCCAGGGGTCTTTTGGAAGAAAGTATATGCATCTACTGTCAACTCTCAAAAGCAAAGCACGGCAGCCTCTAAACAGATTCGGTGAAGGATCTGTAATGTTTTGAGGATGCATATCACTCTATGGATTGGGAGAGGTATATCGATTTGTTGTTTGTTTTCCTTCAGCAAATAGCCTGTTTCCAAGTACCGACTGGATTCTGCAACTGGATAATGCTCCTTGCCATAAAGGATGGTTGGTAACGAAGTTTTTAAATGACGTAGATCAAGCTGTTCTTGCATAGCCCCCTCCAAGCCCGGACCTTAACATCATTGAAAATGTTTGGGGTTTCATGAAACAACAAGGAACAATTGACAAAAATTGAAAACAAAATGACACTATTGAAGAAATTAAAAATATTTGGGCTGAACTACTTGTTTCTTTTATCCACACCTTGATTGAGTCTATCCCGGCCAGGTTGCAAGCACCGAAACCCAAAAAATATTATTGCTGTATATGATTTCTATTATTTAGAATATGACTATTAGTTAGGGAGATATAGCATTTTTGGTGAACCAACTTGTGTAAGTTTACAAAAAATGAATCAAAAAGCATTTCGTGCGTTAATAAAGCATTGGTTTTTTGGGGAAAATACTGCTGAATTTGGGCTGTGCACCAGTGAAATCAACCGAATCATATCTGAAACGGTTCTCAAGCGAGCTAATTCATATACTTATGAATAGGTTAAAAAAATATATAGTATCTTTTCTTTTGCGGAATATGCTCTTTATTATAGAAATTCACATACTTTAATGAACATGTTTTCGTATTATGCTAAGGGTTATATATTATTCGTTAAGCTGATAATATATTTATGTTATATGGCTTAGGTCTAAAGTCTAATTTGATTATTTATTCAAAACAAGTGTTTATCATGCGACCTATGCATGTCTAGCATTCGGGTGTGGTGTAGTATGAGTTCAAAGTCTAGTATTAGTTTACAAAAAATTGTTGTATACTTGATCAGAGCGGAACTGGTTTCATCAGCTTTTCTCATATACTTGTGTTGTATTAACTCTCCTCTCTTTTATAAAAAATGCTCTCATTTTGATAAGACAGTCCAACACTCAATTTGCTTCTTTGATCGTAGTTCATTTGGGTGCGCTGAATTTAAATCTGTAATCATTTTGCCTCTATCAGCTCTAGTTTTCATGATATAGCTTTTTTATACCCTCCACTTATGACCTCCAATTATGACCGTCTGTCAGTTTTTTCAAAAAATTTTTTTTTATCAAAAGTTCTTATTTACAGCTATAGTAGTTGCCACAAAAAAACTTTTTTTCGGAAAACAATTTTTACCCAAAAATTTTTTTTCATCAAAATTTTTTATTTGCTGTTATAGTTATTGCCAAAAAAAAACGCCCAAATTTTTTAAGTATTTAAAAAGTAAAACTTTTCCATAGAAATATAAAAAAAATAAAAAGAAGTATAAACTAAAAAAAAATTCTCACAAAGCATTAAAATCATAATATATATATGTATGTATATATAAATCTAGTTACAGAATGTAAAGCTTCTTTTAAGAGACAATCTGGAATGAACAGCAGAGTCTCTTTGCAAATTCCAACAGTAGTCTGCCGTCATATGTGTATCCCACTTTTCCTGGTACCTATTCTCCATAATTTTGATATCTTGGCGAAGCCTTTCTCCTTGTCCTTCGCTTAAATTACCAAAATTTTTGGGAAATCGGTCTAAGTGACTGTGCAAATAATGAATTTTAATACTCATGTTGCAGCCAAGGTCTCTGAACTTATCCAGCATCATTCAGTTTCGGTCATTGACTCATGAAAATCGTTGTCATGCATAAACTGCCTTATTTGGGGACCGTCACAAACTCCTGCTCTAATCTTATCTCTACTTAGATTAGGCATTTTGCTGCAAATATGTGCAAAACATTCCCCATCGCGATTCAGAGCCTTAACAAACTGCTTCATGAGTCCTAATTTGATGTGTAACGGTGGTAGGACGATTTTTTCACATGGAGCTAAAGCTTCATTTACAATATTTTTGTCGCAAACAATCATTTTTTCTCTCGTAGACCAAAATTTTTGCCGCCAATGTTGCTGCTTGGATCTGCTATCCCAGAGACACGAAAAGCAAGGGTACTTATTATAACTACTCTGTTTTCCAAGAAGAAAATTGCCCATTTTAAGATCAACACAAATGATCTATTGGTGGTCTTAGTATTTCATCTTTTTCATCACTAATGCAATGTTGTTATATTCTTTTTCATTGTTGTGGAGTGCGCAATTGGAATTGATGCATACACATTGCCACTGTGCAATAAGACGCACTACAAGCTTCTCTTGGAACTGTTCACGAAGAGACGCCCATCGCTAAGTAGATACTTGTATTGCCCCATTTCCTGCATAAGACCATTTATATTATTACAAAACACCAGCGGCACTATGTTCAAACTCCGAACTCGGCTCTGGAGAATCTTTCAGGTTTGCAATACTGTTTCAGCAATACTCACTAAACAGAAGTAACAGTGGTCCAAAGGATTTCTGGGCTCTCTCCAAACCATCGGCACACCAAACTTAAGCCTATTTCGTTTTCTTTAAGCCCACTGTCGTAAATTTACACAGCAAGTATTGCACACAATTGGTGGAGCCCAGCTTTTATCTTGGTCACCAAGATCAACTCCAAAGTAATCTAAATACGATTTTTTAACAAATTCCGAAATAGGTCTTATGTTTTCTTTAAAAGTGTATTCTCTACAAGTGTAATAAAATGTGTCAGCGTAATTTTTACACCGCCTTCTATTGAAAGTCATTTCTATTAGATCAACACTTTTTAAAAAACTTTGCCAACTGCAATAAACCACTACTTACAAGCAACTAACTTCCGATATACAATGGGAGCGCAATAAGAAAAAATGACCTTCTTAATAATATTATACAAACAAAATTTCCGGCTAATCAGCTAGCAACTACACAAAAAATAATATTTTCGGAAACTGCTTGTATCGAATTTTATCTTCTTCTTTTTAATTGGCGTGGACACCGCTAACGCGATTATAGCCGAGTTAACAACCGCGCGCCATTCGTTTCTTCTTCTCGCTACGTGGCGCCAATTGGATATTCCAAGCGAAGCTAGGTCCTTCTCCACTTGGTCCTTCCAACGGAGTGCAGGTCTTCCCCTTCCTCTGCTTCCCCCGGCGGACACTGCATCGAATACTTTCAGAGCTGGGGTATTTTCGTCCATTTGGACAACATGACCTAGGCAGCGTAGCCGCTGTCATTTAATTCGCTGAAATATGTCAATATCGTCATATATCTCCTACAGCTCATCGTTCCTTCGAATGCGTCGACTCAACAGTTGTTGCCATTGTCCAAGCCTCTGCACCATAAAGCAGGATGGGAATTATGAGTGATTTATAGAGTTTGGTCTTTTTTCAATGCCTACTCAGTTCAAAGTAGCACGAAATCGCTTGCATGTACATATGTGCAATGTATGCCTTTGCGTTTTGCCGTCGGCATTTCCATATTGACATGCAAAAGTAATTATGTATTTGTTTGTTTCGTTTTGGCCCAATTTTGTATATTAAGACAAGTGTAAATAATTGCAAATATTTACATATCACATACCAGGGAACCTGTAAAAATCTTCTTCTTACATGTCCATCCTTCTTTCTCCTTCTTTTATATTGGCCCAATTGACAAGTGTCGATAATTGCGCCAAAATAAAATATATTATGTATTCATATGTAAATATGTTTTTAACTTTATATAAAATTAAAGTGCCAATAATTGCGCCAATTTTCATAAAGTTTCTGATTTTTGTACGGGTAGGACCAACTCATTCATTTGTGAGAAACATTTCGAAAAAGAGGCAATTGGCCCAAAAAGACTTAAAGTGAATGCTGTACAGACATTACATCTGGGTAAGTGTAGTTCAGTTTTTATATTGTGGGTGCACATACAAGTGCGTGTGTGTTCTAATTGCAATATTTGCTTGTGGGTGCCCATGCATGAGTGTGTTTGATTATTTGCGGGTGCACATACAACTGCGTGTGTGTGTTTTGGTAATAAGTTTGCGGGTGCACATACAAGAAATTCAAAAACTGTCGAATAATCCTCCCGTGTCTTATTCGCTCCCATAATACTAGGGATGTAAGGTTTATTATTTTTCAGCATTCCAACAATGGTAATATTCCACGACAGCAAATGTTTAGCAACTGGTACAGTAGTAAAGAAGTTATCCATGCAGATGTTTCTACCACTACCTCGATACGGAGCCGCCACTTCTTTCATTACTCTTTCACCCTGATTCACGATTCTACGTTGTTATTTCTTTTCTTTAAATTGTCACCGACTATTAATATTTGAAGAAATTTAAAAATAAAAAAAATTTTGAATTTTTTTTTTAATAAAACAAACAAAAGTTTTAATACTCAGATCGTGGGTACTCCGGTACCCGGTTGCTAAAAGACGTCGGTAAAGTTGGTTACTAACATAAGCGTTAATTTAATTGCCTGTGGGTGCATATACTATTTAATATTATTACATATACATACATATACTTATATTGAAATTTAGTACCTATTTATTATATATATTTTATATTTATCTTTATATTTATTTACAATTTTTTCAGATGAGGCCCCAACCCAATTGTTTCAACCGGTGGTCCCGTAGAAAAGTTGCTGCGTTAGCAACTGTGCGGGTGGAGCAAAACTTTTTACGTTTCCTAAAACGGAACCTGCTAGAAACAATTGGGTAAAGGCCTGCAATCTTCAGTTACCAGTGAAAAAAAATTATATTTATGTGAAAGACATTTTCACAATAAAGGTTATTCGTCAAGGCGGATTTTAAATGAAGCTCTTCCTGTGCTAAATTTAAAATTTGAAGCTGACGAAACTAGTCAGCAATCACCACAGTGGGTTTTGCCGTCGGTTGTACAAACATATGATGTTCTAAAAACCGATTGTAAAACACCTAATGATATGTCATTTGAAGAGATGTAAAATCCAAATGGCATATCATTTGAGGAATTCGATAAATCTTCCAGCCTTCATGAAATACAAATGAAGTGCGAAGATATTGAGAATATCACTGTTCGCGACCACGAGCATTACGCTCGAGTAGCAAGGGGTTTTCAAAGCAATTCTTTGAGGCAAATGAAAAAGATTAAAGAGCTAAAAAGGAAAGTTTTCCTGTTGACAAAAAAATGTCAAGCTCTGGAAATAAATGTCATACTAACAGGCGATGCAAATGAACATGCGATAACATTCGCAAAGATGATTTTGAAAAAAATAACTCCTACGATGAAAAGGAGAAAGTAATGACTTTAAACATTAATTATATATCGACTAAGACCTATAATTTTATGCGCGACGATTTGGGGTTTGCATTGCCCCACAAAAAAAAACACTTTTGCGTTGGCGTCTGATCCGGTATGACTGCCCCGGTATCGACGAGAAAGTTTTGAACAATTTAAAAAAAATTGTTCAAGAAATGAAAACAGAAGAACGCATATGCCAATTAATTTTCGACGAAGTCTCAATCAAAAATGATCTGACGTATAACATAGTACGATATGTGATTGATGGCTTCGTTGATAATGGAGAAGGTCGCCGGGAAAGCGTCATCGGCAATAAGAGTTGCTTTTTCATGTTAAAAGGCTTAGTCGCAAAATGGAAATATGTGATTTCCTATTATGTGTCAAAAGATGGCGTCAAAAGTGAGAATTTGTTTGTTAAATGCCTCGGAAGAAATCGGGCTTAAAATTAAATCAATAGTGTGCGACCAAGGTACACCAAATACCATATTGAGGCACCTATTAGGCGCTACGATAGAAAAACCATATTCCTTTCATAATGAAAGAAAAATATATATGATGTTTGACTATTGCCATTTAAAAAAATGCATGCGCAATATGTTCTTAAAGTATGACGTCGAAACGCAAGATGGGCTGACAACTTTTAAAGTTGTCCGAAAAATATATGCCATAGACCAGGCGACCTGAAAGAAAATTTAAAAGCGTCTGAGCAACTTGCCGTGGAACAAATATGTATTCCAGATGAGCACTTTGCTCAGACTGAAAAAACAGCCGAGATACAGGTTCGTCGCTACTATACTGGATATGCCATATACCAGAAGGTTTTATGTAGATTAAAGTGCGACAAATATGTAATTTTAATGCGAAATACTGATAGCTCTTTGGAAGACTCATCAGAAGCCCTTATAAGGTCTAAAAATTATAAAAGCGCAGATGACCTAAGGCTGGTTAATCCCGGTGATAAAGTCTTCGAAATAAGCCGCCTACAAATGAGCTGCTATAAAGAACTTTTTATAGCAAATTCTTGCAGAATGGGTATAAAATCGATGATTTTAACCAGGTTACTGCAATTCTTCTTCTTTACTGGCGTAGACACCGCTTACGCGATTATAGCCGAGTCAACAACAGCGCGCCAGGCGTTTCTTCTCTTCGCTACGTGGCGCCAATTGGATATTCCAAGCGAGGCCAGGTCCTTCTCTACTTGGTCCTTCCAACGGAGTGGAGGTCTTCCTCTTCCTCTGCTTCCCGCGGCGGGTACTGCGTCGAATACTTTCAGAGCTGGAGTGTTTTCATCCATCCGGACAACATGACCTAGCCAGCGTAGCCGCTGTCTTTTAATTCGCTGAACTATGTCAATGTCGTCGTATATCTCGTACAGCTCATCGTTCCATCGAATGCGATATTCGCCGTGGCCAACGCGCAAAGGACCATAAATCTTTCGCAGAACCTTTCTCTCGAAAGGATGGGGTCATGTGTAGAAGTTCACGCAAGTGAGGAAAGTTCTCTGATCGCCATTCACTTGGGAGTGGCCAGAAACGATTCTTTTACATATGACTCAAGCAGCTCACGACTTCCGGTCTTTGACCAAGTATCCTCTGGGTAGCCTAAGAACATCCGTTTGAAGGCGAGCTAACGTGAGAAGGCGAAACACCCCTGCATAGGGTTGTGCGCTGGGTTTGGGACCCGCCACGTAAAAAAAAAAACACCCCCAATGAAAGGAAAAAAACAGCCTCGGATGAGAGCCCCCCCTTTTGATGACGACCATGGCAAACGAAATAAGGTTACTGCAATTACAAAACAGAAATACCCAGAGTGGTATAGCGAGGCTGGAGATTGCCTCGAACATACGTTTTTTACTGTTTAAAAACGCGAAATGGCTGGCACACCAGCAGGAAGAGCTTTATAAAAATGAAGTTAGGGCGAGGCATTACAATAAAAGAGAGAAGTTAAAGAAACTGGTAACGTAGATTTTAGGCCATATTCAATTTTTCTAGCAATTTCCGTGTAATAGAAGGTAAAAGAACTATACAAGTATAAATGTACATTAGTGAAATAACTAAAACACATTTCTCTCTTCTCATTTCAGATTCTTCAAAACCTAATATTGTTCTTTTTCTTCTTTCAGGGTAAAATTAAGTTGTAAATAGTTTGTAGTAGTACTTTTAACATCGTATACTATACTAATAAATATTTTTCTTACTAATAGAAATTAAATTTATCACAGCAATATTATGTATATGTATATTATGTATATTGCTGCGATAAATTTAATTTCTATTAGTTAGAAAAATATTTATTAGTAAAGTATACGATGCTCATATAAATGTATGTACATATGTATACGCATGTGCGCGCATTGGCCTGCACAAGCATACAAACATACATATGCGTACACATATGAATAAGTCATCAACAAAAAATTGATCTTCACAAGTCAATATGGTAGCCAAATTTGCGAAAAACAAATGTAGTAAATTTTACAACAAAAACAATTTTCATTCGCAAACGCAGGCGCAAATTGCATAAGCGATCTCGCCTCATTCACAAAAACAGATGCCGTAACATCTCCCCGAGCATGCCTTTGCCAACAAGTGTCTTTTCGTGACGATGGATAAGCTAAAAATCATAAATTGCACAACTTTCTGGTGCTTCTCGCAAAAATCTGCGTCGATATGTATTCACGATCATACGTATACATACATACATACATATTTACACACGTTTGTAGGCGAAGATGTCTCAGCGGCAAGGAAAGCGGTGACAATCGGCGGCCATTACTTTATTTTTTTTTTGCCTTGGTTGCCCGTGACAACGTAGATGCCAAAAAAATGTGTTCGTAAACAAACAAGACAAATGTAAGAAAGAAATAATAAGGGTATTCCATCAAACTCATAAATGCCTCATAAAATTCATAAACTCGTAAAATTCTGTGCCTTATAAATGAGCTGTCAAAATTTGTATGAAAAAAAGTTTACGCGTTTCGTATAAATCTATGAGGCAAATTCGACGCGTATTTGCTTCATAAACTGATATTTTGTTTTAGTGTTCCCATTAAACAAAAATAATTAACATTTAGTGCTTCAGAAAAGTAAAGTTTTTAGTGCAGGCAACACTACTTGCAAAGAAAAAAAGAACGGTCAAACATTTGTGCTTGTTGCAAAATTTTGTTTAATTTAAAGAAATAAAAACCATCTGAAACCTTTGTATAATGAGTGCATCAGTAAGTATTACTTAAATAAAACAAACGCAACACTGACAGAAAAGTCAAAATACCTATTTACGCGGCTTTTATACGTATGAAAAAAAGGAGCGTTCCAAAAAACTAAAGCGTAAATTTTTGAACTTATAAGTTTGTACATTTACGAGTTTGGTGGAATACCCTAAATATACATATGTAAGTTAGCACTCCATACATTCAAAAGTATCATATGATGCATTAATATCATATGATACAAAGTAAAATAATATGACACCACTAAATCGCTGAGACTGCGACACGTGTAGTGGCAACCTATGGGAAGCGCAACGTCAGCGAAGTGCCAACCTGTGGGAAGCGCAGCGTCAGCAAACTCCGTACCCGTTGCAGCGGCAAACATAGGTCTAGAGTTATGTATAAGTAATTGTAAATGTTAGTTCTTAAGTAGAATTCAATAAAGGAGCATAGCTCCAAGAAAACATTTTTTTTATAAAAACCAACAAAACGTTTTTTAACTGGCGCCCGAGCAGGGAGCAGCGCGCGAAAGTGGTTACTGTCCGAAAATCAAAAAGTAAGACAACGCGAGTGGCGAACGGTATAGGTTGTGGAAAAAAAAAACAGAAAAAAAAGCCTGAAAAAATAAAAAGTAAGGCTCCGTTAAAAGCGAAAATAAAAAACCAAATAATAATACTGTGCTAACGAGCGGCTACTACGCCCAACGGGGGATTTTAAAAAAGCGTCGAGGGACCCAAGTACCAGTAGGAAACAGCACAACGCCGGAACGCAGAAGGATACCCCATGAGAAGCTGGATACCTTTAATGTAAGCTTATAAAAAATACTAAGATTATTATAAAAAATATTGTCACTATAAAGAGTACAGAATTAAACTATTAAACTGTTCAACCCAAATAGAGAGAGATCCAAAATAAAAAAAAGGATTCAAAATAAAAAAAGAGAGGTCTTAAACTTAAAGAAAATAAATTTAATTTAAAGGAATTTAATTACTCGAAGAAAAAAAAAGAGGGGCAAAAACAGTCCTCAATTAAATTAAGCTTTGACAAAAAATTCTAAAATTGTTAAGGAAAGTGCTAGCGCAAAGAAAGGAAATTTAATTATAATTTAATTGTTCGACATAGAAATAAAAAGATTACAATGCCAGACACAGCCGAAGAACTAATTGAGCAGCTAAATCAAATGAGGCTAGATTATGGGCAAACCACCCATCCTCCAAATCTTTCCACCCATCCTTTAAACCCTCCCACCCCTAACCCAACTCTTATAACAACAATAGTTCGAGAAGTACTCGAACGAATGAGTACGCAAACCGTAACAGACTTTACAGAACCCGACCATAGCGTGACACTAAACGCGAATAACATAAATGAACTAGATAAGATTCCGGACATGGTGAAATGCCTTAGGGAATTCTTAGGACGACCAGGAGAATTTAACTCCTGGAGGAAGAGCGTAGACAGGATTTTTAAAGCCTACGAGGGAGTCAAGAATACCCCTAAATATTTTGCGATACTTCATACGATCAGGCATAAAGTAATTGGTGATGCCGACACCGCATTAGAATCATATAATACTCCACTCGATTGGAGCCAAATTAGAAAATGCCTTATGATGCATTATTCAGATAAAAGGGAGATAGGTACCCTAGAATATCAGATGACCACTCTGGTCCAACGCTATGACGACATTCCGACCTTCTACCAAAAGGTCTACCAACATCTTTCACTGATATTGGACAAAATTTCATGTCTCGAACTAAGCGACGAGTCCATACGGGCTATGACTAACTCATATAGGGACAAAGCTCTTGACACATTTATCAGAGGGCTAAACGGTGATTTACCTCGTCTTCTCAGCATAAGAGAACCGACAACCTTGCCGCAAGCATTGCATTTATGCCAAAAACTTGACAACATGACATATAGAATAAACCACGCGAACAATACACACAAACCCAATATTCAACCACCACCACGACCTCCCCGAAATAACAATTTTAATAATTCCAATAACAACTTTAATAATTTAAATAACAGCAGACCTTTTTACCCCGAATTAACGTATTCCCATTCCCCCCAGACGAAATTTCGATCAACAGGCATTCGGTCGTCAATCAAATCGATATCCCCAACACTCTCCCAACTATATGCGAAATAACCAAGGATTCATGCCGAGGTTCAACAATTACCCGAACAACCCCCATATTACCAGAGAAAATACCTCCTTTAATAACAGACCGAATTTACCACCTAAACCACCGACCCCAATGGAAGTAGACCAATCAATACGATCAAGACAAATTAATTATCAGAATAGGCCTAATACATTCCAGGACAATCGGCCACCGAAACGTCCGATTTCCGCACAACTGACTCACCCTCCAAGCAAAATGCAAAGAAATTTTTTTACTAACGCAGTAGAACTAGACCCCAACGGGATATACGATGACAATGCCTACGATAGAATTACGATAATGCAGGAAAAAATGAGCCTGATACTATTAATTTTTTAGATTAGCGCCGTCTTCGCTGCCTTACTACGAATTTATAACAAGGCGCGGAGACACAATAGATTTTCTTATCGATACCGGATCCAATAAGAATTACATTCAATCCACTAGAATTAGGAATCCAATTCTGAATGAAAAGCCCTTTATAGTAAAATCAGTTGCCGGAACAATTGAAATTACTCACCATACCTTCGTCGACATTTTCGGACCAACAGTAGGGGAAAATAAAATTTTTTATATTACCGACTCCAGGGTCGTTCCACGGCATAATAGGCAACGACACTCTTAAAGAATTAAAAGCAATTATTCATACCGACAAAAATTTGATGACAATTTGTCAAAGTATAAATATAATGTTAAAGCAAAGAATATCCCACGAGGTGAATAATGTGGCAATCAATACTCCACATCTCTCATTACAACAACAACACAAAATTAATAATATTGTCGATAAATGTCCAAACCTTTTTTCCGATCCTGATGAAAAACTTACCTACACCACCCTCGTTAAAGGTGAAATCCGGACAACAACCGAAACCCCCGTCTACTCAAAGCCATACCCGTATCCCATGGCATTAAAATACGAAATCGAACGACAAATTGAAGAACTTTTAGATAACGGAATAATAAGGAGATCGAAATCTCCGTATAACTCCCCAATTTGGATAGTTAGTAAAAAGTCAGAGGCCTCTGGCGAAAAAAAGTTTCGAATGGTCGTATATTATCGTAAACTCAATTCAGTTACGATCCCCGATAAATACCCCATACCAGAAATACACGAAGTCCTTGCAAATCTGGGAAACAATAAACTATTTACGGTTATTGACTTAAAAAGCCATACCCGTATCCCATGGCATTAAAATACGAAATCGAACGACAAATTGAAGAACTTTTAGATAACGGAATAATAAGGAGATCGAAATCTCCGTATAACTCCCCAATTTGGATAGTTAGTAAAAAGTCAGAGGCCTCTGGCGAAAAAAAGTTTCGAATAGTCGTAGATTATCGTAAACTCAATTCAGTTACGATCCCCGATAAATACCCCATACCAGAAATACACGAAGTCCTTGCAAATCTGGGAAACAATAAACTATTTACGGTTATTGACTTAAAAAGTGGGTTCCATCAGATTCCACTTCGCGAGTCAGACATTGAAAAAACAGCATTTTCCGTAAACAACGGAAAATATGAATTCCTCCGCTTACCTTTCGGCTTAAAAAATGCTCCAGCCACATTCCAAAGAGCACTAGACGATATCCTTCATGAACAAAAAGGAGTAAGATGCTATGTTTACATCGATGATGTAATAATATTTGGCAAAAAGGAAGAAGAACATTTTAAAAACATAGAATTAGTATTTCAAACCTTAGAAAATGCCAACATGAAAATCCAATTAGATAAATGTACATTTGCTAAAGAAGAAGTAGAATTTTTAGGATATGTAATTAGTTCGAATGGGATAAAAACCAACCCTGAAAAAGTAGAAGCAGTAGCCAAATTTCCAGTTCCACAAACTCTCAAAGAATTAAGGTCCTTCCTAGGTATGTCAGGTTATTACCGACGATTTATCCAGGATTACGCAAAAATAGCTAAACCATTAACAGCACTGCTACGAGGAGAAGCCGGTCATGTCTCCAAACGGAATTCGAAAAAAATAGAAATAGAATTAGACAGCGAGGCCTTGGAAGCATTTAATAAAATAAAAAATACTTTAGTATCCAAGGATATAGTTTTAGCGCATCCAAATTTCGATAAAGATTTTGAACTAACGACCGACGCCTCAGATTTCGCATTTGGTGCCGTCCTATCGCAAGACGGTAGACCAATTACTTTCATATCGAGAACTTTGAGTAAAGCCGAAGAACATTATGCCACCAATGAGAAAGAAATGCTTGGTATAATATGGTCACTTAATTCACTTAGAAATTACCTCTACGGTTCAAACAAAGTTAAAATTATCACCGATTATCAACCTCTTACCTATGCCTTAAGCCATAAGAATACTAATAGTAAAATGAAGCGATGGAAAGCCATTTTAGAAAAATATAACTATGAACTAACTTACAAACCTGGTAAAACAAACGTAGTTGCAGACGCTCTTTCAAGGATACCAATACAAATAAATTCACTCACACCTACGATTCATAGCGATGAAAGCTGAAGCCATAATTTAATCCCTTGTACAGAAGTTCCAATCAATGTTTTCAAAAATCAAATCTTTTTCAAAATTGACGAAATATCTTCATATCAATTTAAAATAATTTTTCCAACAGTGCATAGACATATAATTACAGAGCCAGAATAAAACGAACAGTCATTGATTTCATACATGAAACGATACCTTAACCCATCCGTTATAAATGGAATTCATACTGAAGAAAGGATAATGGGTATGATGCAAAATATCTATCCTATTCAAAAACTAGTTGAAGATATTAGTGACGAACAAGAGCAGGAGAACGTCAATTTAAAAGAACATTTAAGAGCACATAGGAATGCCACAGAAAATAAAACACAAATTCTCGAAACAAAATATTTTCCCGGTATGTTAAATAAAATAAAACGAATAATAGCCAACTGCACCGTTTGTAAAGAAAATAAGTACGAGAGACATCCCAATCAACCGAAAATTGCAAAAACTCCATTACCAACATATCCAGGACACACAGTTCATATCGATATATTTTTAACAGAAGGAAAAATAGTAATGACAGCTTTAGACAAATTTACAAAATACGCAGTAACAAAAAGCCTAAATAGCAGAGCAATAGAGGACGTCAGGAAACCTTTGAGAGATATTATATTTTTCTTCGGAGTACCAAAATTAATAGTTATCGACAATGAGCCATCCTTAAATTCAGCATCTTTAAAATTTATGATGAAAGACGAGTTAGGAATAGAAGTTTACACTACTCCTCCATACAAAAGCCAAGCTAACGGACAAGTGGAAAGGTTCCACTCTACATTAATTGAAATAATGCGCTGCATAAAAGAAAACGGTGGGCACAGAAATTTTGAAGAACTTTTAGAAAGAGCAGTATCCGAGTATAATCATTCAGTTCATTCCACTACACTTAAAAGACCAGTAGACCTATTTTTTCATAGGAATGTTACATTTACCCCCGAAGACATAGAAAGAACTAGACAAAGCAACTTAGAAAAATTAGCTGAGAAACAAAGAAAGGATATCGAATACCATAACAAAAATAAGAAGGAAATAAAATCATATCTACCAGGACAAATAATATTTGTTAAGAAAAATAGGAGATTGGAACTAAGTTAAGTAAACCCTACAGTAAGGAAATAGTTAAGGAAGATAGAAATAGTACCGTGTTAACCGAAAAAGGACAAATAATTCACAAGGGTAGAATACGTAACTAAATATGTACTGACAATTTTTTCCAGAATATTACTACCGCTATGCCTGGCGGAAGTACAAATCCTCGACTACTCAAACTCTCAATTAATAACAATAGAAAAGGGAACGGCTAGACTACAAACAGGAACATTTAGGATAATACACGAAATTGACATAGAAAAATATACGGACACACTAGACCGCATAGAAGCTACTATTAAAACTGAAACTATCCGCAAAAACCCTAACTACCCCTTCATATCCCATATTATAACACAGATAAGAGCCCAACTTAACAATTTAAAAGTAGAGCAAAAAATAAAAAGGTCATTAAATTTCCTGGGTAGCGCATGGAAATGGATTGCAGGAAGTCCAGACCATGAAGACTACGAAATAATTTCAAGTAAAATAAATAATGTTTTACAAAATAATAATAATCAGGTATTAATTAACAAACTTACAATAGGCAAAATTAACAAGATAACAAATATTACAAATAATATAATTAAAACCATGCAAAATGAAAATAGTTTAGAAATTGAGGCATTTTTACAGCTAAAATACAAATTAGAAATAATTAAGGAAGAAATTTTAAATATTGCATACGCAATACTTGGGGCAAAAGCCAATATAATAAATTCTTTTATCTTATCAAATGAAGAAATAAATATTGTGAAAGAAGTAATAGACAATGACAATATTCCATATGTTAATTTAGACGAAGCACTCGAATTTTCCGAAATAAAAATTGCAACTAATGGCAAAATTATAATTTATATTGTTAGCCTCCCAACCGTAGATAACCAAAATTGTAAAACCTTAGATATTAGAGCAGTAAAAAATAACGGGAGAATCAATAAAATCAATTTCAATACTATTTTAAACTGTGAAAAGGGAATTTATGGAATAGAAAACTACTGTAAAAAATACAATTCCCTACAAATATGCTTAAGCAATAATGTCATAGATTTAAGTAATGATACTTGTATAAATAACTTTTTAAAGAGTCGTTTGCCAAACTGCACGGAGGTCAACAACCAACATATTCCAACCATAGAGGAAATGGGACCAGGAATAATATTTCTAAATAAATACAACGGAGAAATTTCAGTAAACAACGAACCTACATTTTTAAACGGAACCTTCATAATTTTGTATACCAACGTAACAATTGTTATCAACGGAAAAAAGTACTATAACGAAGAAAGAACAGCAAGTAAACCACTACCAGCCATCCTTCAACCGTCATCCGCACCACTCAACATAGAAGAATTCCTCTCGCTGGAGATGCTGAAACAGCTTAAGTTTAACAATACAAAAGAAGTAAGCCTGTTAGAAGCAGCAAACAGAGTAAAACACGGAACCAGCATCACGCTAATCATCCTTTTAATATTCATCGCCCTAATTTTCGGGAAGAAACTTCTGATCAAACAAAAAGAAGATGAACCCAACAAACTCTCAAAACCGGCAATAGAAGGACTTAACCAAATTTTTAATACACCTAAAGATTCAAACGAGGACGTTTGAAATTCACGGGGGGACTAGTTAGCACTCCATACATTCAAAAGTATCATATGATGCATTAATATCATATGATACAAAGTAAAATAATATGACACCACTAAATCGCTGAGACTGCGACACGTGTAGTGGCAACCTATGGGAAACGCAACGTCAGCGAAGTGCCAACCTGTGGGAAGCGCAGCGTCAGCAAACTCCGTACCCGTTGCAGCGGCAAACATAGGTATAAGTAATTGTAAATGTTAGTTCTTAAGTAGAATTCAATAAAGGACATAGCTCCAAGAAAACATTTTTTTTTATAAAAACCAACAATACGTTTTTTAACTTGTATATGCCATAGAAATTCTATTGCTACGAATATGGAAATGTTAACGAAATAATGCGAATATGCATATTTCATGAAGGTCATCAATTTTCTTTGAAGAAATGAAGTTTATTTGATACAGCTTCACTTTGTAATAGTCGAAATACATATAACTTTTTTGAAATAATTAAAAAATTAAAAAATATAATTATACTAGAGGACCCGTCCACGCTTCACTGTGGCTGATACATAGATAATACTGCTACTGGATTATAATTATTAGTTAATGAAATATAGAGTTTCTGTGAAGCAACTTGTGTTAGTTTACAAAAAAAAAATGGATCATAGAGCATTTCGTGTGTTAATAAATCATTGCTTTTTGGAGAAAAATACTGTTGAATTTATGCTGAGGGAAATCCACCGATGAAAAGATATTTGCTAAGTTTAAAGAGGCGAAAGCTCTGTGCAAAGTGGGTGCCTCGCAAGTTCATAAGCCAACAAAATGAACGAATAATTGATTCTGAGAAGTGTTTAAGTGCTCTTTAGTCGTAATAAAACCGAATTTTTTCGCTAATGCCCTCCCTATTAATAATGCCCAGGCTACGTAAAAAATAAATTTAAAATTAAAAAAAAAAGTAAAATATGTAAATGCAACTATTTAGGGTCGGCTTTAGTATACCATCCCACTATTTCAGGGTTAAAAGAGGTATGGTTGGATAGGGCTGATGCTCCAGATTAAGAAAATTGTTGCCGCCGCAAACTTAGAGTTTTCGAGATATTTGCATTTAAAGTTGAAAACTTTGCAAATTTCATCTTGCAATTTCTCGATTTCTAGTAATTATTTACTTTATACTATGCACTTTTTATGCACTTACACTTCATTATATTGTTTCTACATATTTATTTTTTATTTATTATTTACACATTTGCTTAAAATAAGCATTTTATATTTTATAAAAATTTCATTACATGCACAATAACAAAAGTATTCTGTGTTGACAGCTACTAAGTGTTGCCATAATTACACATTGACCAAACGAATAAAAATTAACAAAAAAAAGAATTATACCCCAAATATATAAATCGTTGCCCCTTTTCTTGATATATCATGATTTTTGACCGGGCAGGCCGCCAACGCCTAAGTTGGGTTATAGGTACCGCAAACGCAATAAAACTACTTTGTATCCAATCTTAAAACAAAATTTCAGTTTTCGTTATAAAACGGATAAATTTTGGTTATTATATCTGTCAGCGATTTCCATTTATTTTTGATGATACATTGGTTTGTATTTTAGATGACAATATATATGTATATTATTTAACTTTATTTATTTCTCGGATTGTATGTGATTTTTTCTTAAATTTAGAATATTGGAAGTCATAGACTCGTATAACTTTACCACAAATAATACGAACTTCAAACAACGCATTTTCATTTAATGTTTTTAGCAAGGCAGCTTTTGTTATGACAGCCTAAATCCATGAAAATTTACTGTTGAAATTGATAAAACACCGCCAACTGCTAGAAATGTAGCGCCATCTGCTGTAACATACTGCACTTACTCAATACCGCTGTTAGTGCTACCAACTGGTGGATAGCTCTTTGCTAATAATAAACAAATAATTTGCAATAAATAAATAAATAATGCGACTATAAGGAGAGTTATAAACTATCCTATCTTTCAAGTTGGACCAAACTGCACACAGTGTTAAAAATTTCATTAAAATAGGTTCAGTAGTTTAGGAGTCCATCGAAATCAAACAACGTGACACGTGATTTTTAAATATTAAGATTATTTTTGCCTAATTTATTACGATTTTGTAAAGAATTAAAATTTTTAAAATTTTTTTGAAAAAAATGGTTCATATGATACAAGATAATCACGCATCACGGTTCATATAATACAATATAAGCATGCATATGCGATTCAGAGAAAGCTTTTTACATTTTCTGTGTAACTTTGTACAGGGTGGGCCAAAGGAAACCAAGGGGTGTAAAAGTTTAATAACTTTTTCGTTTATTAATTTTTTTTTATTTTTTCTTTCAGATTATATAATATACAAAAGGGAAATTTTTTTACACTAAGTATGAAAAATGATGTCTCTTAAATGACCGCCGTTTTCAGCTTCGCACTGATGGGCTCTTTTAAGAGAATTTTCCATAACATCTTTCAAAACTTGTAGCTGTAGCGTTCGAATTTCTGCACCAATTTTTGCCTTGAGTTCAAAGATTGTCTCTGGCTTGTTCACATATACTCGCTCCTTCAAATCACCCCAAAGAAAATAGTCGGGTGCTGTCAAATCTGGCGATCGCGCTGGCCAAATAATTTCCGAATTTCTGGAAATTATTCGCCCTACAAAAATTTGACTTAAAAGTGCCATTGTGTCTCGGGCAGTATGGGCAGTAACTCCGTCCTGCTGAGACCACATACCAGGTCTATTTTCAAGAGCAGGACGTAAAAAATTTTCTATCATAAACGGATTCTGCTCTAAATTAACCTGATGGGGTGTAATTGGCGTTGATGAATGGCGCTTGGATTTGGAGAACCCCAGAACCTACAGTTCAGCTTATTAACAAAGCCATTCAAATGAAAATAAATGTTAATAAACGTTAAAATAATTGATCTCTGGTTTAAATAATAAAATTCTATTGTTCTGGTTCTCTGTTCAGTTGTGTACCTCTCCATTATAAATTCTCCAAGTGTTGTCTATAAAATCTGAAAATAAAAAAAAAATTAATTAACGAAAAAGTTATTAAACTTTTACACCCCCTGGTTTCTTTTGGCCTACCCCGTATATGCTTCTACAAAGCATTTCTCTTTATTCATTCTCGCATGAATTCAGTCGTTTTTTATATATTTCAGCCGTTGAGAGTGCTCGTTTCTGCTAAATAGCAGCGAGAATGGTGAAATTCCGTGTCACAATCTTATAAGTTCTGTTAGCCGTTCAATCGAACATCATACAGATTTCGATTTGCACCTTCTCTATACTTTATGTTCTCTGCTTAGATGCATTAATCTAAATAGCTGTAAAATATAATATCAATGCGTTGGTATCTGAAGAATGCAATAAAAATAAAATACATATTTACACTTGTGTATGTACACTAAACATACACACATATACATATGTACCTAGTTAAGAGATTAGAATTAAGAAATGTTGACGAAACAAATTTAAATAAAGAATTTGAGAGTCAAACGTGAACTTTCACAGTACGGATTAAATAAAAAAGTGTTTTTCAGTCAACTTTCCTCCATTTATTTTATTGTGCCATTGAACTAGATCCAGTTTACTCTTGAGATATTTTCGTTATTTATTTTATATAATATTTTCCATCTAATATTATATTACCATAATCTAGTATTGCATTTATTTCTTCAATAGTTTTACAATTTACTTTTCCTTTTAGCACTAATTTCGAATTATATTCATTATCCTTGATGGTTTTGCATATAAAATTACTTGCTAACCCGGTCACGCGTTGCTGTGGCTAAAGTTTTTTATATTACAATGTAGTATACTCTTCACGGGGAACAGTAGGAGGATATCAATTATTAAGACCACCATCCTTTTTTACACAGATGTCGTTTGTAAAAATCATGGCTATCCTCAATGACTGATTTTCTACTACAGCTACCCCGAAGACGAAAACGTTAAAGCTGGTATAAGAATCCACTGGATTGGAATTAATACAAAAGAATTAATTTAAAAATTAATTTTAAAATTATTAAGAATAATATTCAATATTTTGAATTATCAATGAATTATAATTATAATTTAATTTAGCATTAATTGTTGCACAATATTTTTAGTTAATCTGTATGTAGCTAACACAAATAAATTCGATGGTTTTCGTACACGTAAAAATGCAACATATAGTTGCCCATGAGAAAAGCATGGATTTTCCAAATCTAAACCGCAAATGGACATTGTTTTTCCTTGAGATTTATTAATCGTAATTGCAAAAGCTAAACGAACTAGAAATTGTAGCCTTCTGAAGGGTTTCGTATGAACCACTTCACCTTTAAACTTTCCAGATAATATGTATGAACAGGGTATATTAAGTTTGTCACGAAGTTTGTAACACTCAAAAGGAAGTATATATATTAATGATCAGTATGTCGAGCTAAGTCGATTTAGCCATATCCGTCTGGCTGTCCGTCTGTCTGTCTGTATATATACGAACTAGTCCCTCAATTTTTAAGATCTCGTTTGAAATTTTGTAAACGTCATTTTCTCTTCAAGAAGCCGCTCATTTGTCGGAACTGTCGATAACGGACCACTATAACATATAACTGCCATACAAACTGAACGATCGAAATCAAGTTCTTGTATTGAAAATTTTTGCGTTTGACAATGTATCTTCACAAAATTCGGCACAGATTATTTTCTAAGGCAACAATGTAGTCTCCGAAGAAATTGTTCAGATCGGCTTACTATAGCATATAGCTGGCATACAAACTGATGAATCGCATCAAGTTCTTGTATGGAAAACTTTCACATTTGACAGGGTATATTCACGAAATTTGGTATAGATTATTTTCTGAGGGAATACTGTAATCTCCGAGGAAATTGTTCAGATCGGTTAACGATAGCATATAGCTGCCATACAAACTGAACACATAGTTACTAACAGAAATGCACCTGTGAAGGGTATTTAGATTCGGTGCAACCGAAGTTAACGTTTTTTCTTGTTTTGATAGTCAAACGTCTACCGTTGCATAATAGAGGTGGATTCAAATTACGCAGGAGAATAACAAGTGATCCATTCCGGGTATATCTAGTGAAGTTCATTAAGAACAGTATCGATTGATTTAAAAGACATTAGATCGTTTGGTAACAACTGTTGTATTTGGAAGTTAATTTCGTCAACATCAACATGTTTGGCTGCCAAAATAGCCCGCTAACTGAGTTATGAGCCAGTTATGATTCAATAATGACTGTGTACATTCGGAAAAAAACTCTGATTCAATTCATTTTTCCCTGAAGAACAGTGAATAAATTACACAGGTCCACAAAAAAAAATCGATGAAAAGTTCCTTTGACCAAACATGGTGTATTATATGTATTTTGGGCCGCTGAAACCGAATCTGAAGTCCGTTTAGCTCCATCACGTCAGGATTTTTTCCTAACCTTAAAATACCTGTCGGATTTTACTTGACTGAAAAAAATTTAAAAATATTAACGGACTTTTGCTTAATTTTGGGATAGAGAGGTTTTGAGGGGTCCCTGATTACGAAATGAAAGACAAATTTTCAAAATACAAAATGGCGGATTCAATATGGCCGTCAAAATTTTCAAAAAATTCTTGAATTTTCCAAAAATTCTTCAATTTTCCTTGCCTCTCACTATTCTTAAAGGGAGATTAACTAGGTCCTTCGTGGAGCATTAGTCAACAAAAAGGCTGATTCGTTTGTATTAATTTATTTAATAGTTGCGAGTTTTTTTAGCTTCAAATGATCTTCGCAGTGCTTTTCTTTTATGTGGATTTGAAGTCTCTCTTTTTAGTGACCAACAGTAGTCTGCTAACATCTGGTCAATCCATACCCCCTGATATCTCTTTTCCATCTCTTGTAAATCCTGATGGAATCTCTCGCCCTGCTCTTCACTAAAGTCACCAGAATTTTCAAGAAAATATTCGACGTGTGAATGAAGAAAAAGCAGTTTTAGATTCATTAGGCATCCCAATTTTTCATAATTCTTTAACATTTTCTTGACAATATTTGCATAATTAGGATCTTTCGTATTCCCCAAAAATGTTGTGTTCTCTGAAACTTTACGAGGCTTCTTTTTCCACCGTAGTCATTCTTTTTTCAAATTCAGTATCCTCCAAAAGCTCTCTTATCTGTGGACCATTCAATACGCCTTCTTTTATTTTTGCTTCTGACAATTTGGAAACTTTTCGAAAAGATACATATAAGCTTTGCGCATTTCTTATTGCTTTAATAAATAGTTTTACAAGACCCAGTTTTACACGGAGTGGTGGTACTAAGACTTTATGTCTTGGAATTAGACTCTTCTTTATAACATTTTTAGAGCCTGGAATTAATTTTTTCCTTAATCCATATTCAGCCGCTGGTCGATTTTTCGACCATCAACTTTGGAGGTCCATATTTCTGAAGCTAAGTGCTATTTTCATGATTTGTTTTCAGAAAAATTAAGTTCTGAATTTTATTAAAACATAAAGGATAGTTTTTTTCAGTTAAAACATTAAATGAAAAATTTGGTAGAATCATAAAAAAAATTAATTTTTTAAAGCGTTTTTGTTTAATTTAAAAAAATTGGGAAAAAAAAAAATTGTTTTTATTTTTAATTGTATACGAAGACAAGAGATCAAATTTTAACAATCAAAAGAAACTCACCTCAATATTACAAGTTTTTTCACTTACTCTCTTATACTTATACTCTTTGGTGGTCGAAAAATCTACCACTGGCCAGAAATCGTCAAGTAGGACAGAATTTTTCACAGCATGATTTTTATTATTACTAAGTAAAAGGCAAGCATATATCTTCAAAATATCAAAAATTTAATGGCCCTTGCTTTAGTTTTTTCGGATTTTATACTTTTATTGTTTTAAGTCTGGCATCACCTGTCCGCATGTAATCTTTTCGTCTCATAATTAAAAAAAAAATTAAAAAGGGAGTTCCCCGAATTGATTCTGTTTGCTTTTGTTATTGCCAAAAGAAAGATTTCGAACTTGCGTAGTACAATAAAATCAATTGGTGAAGATAATGCCGATTCGTAAAGCAATAAAAATTAGTGAAATCATGGCCATTTCGAAAGATCCAGCTTCAAATGACGAGGAGGATCAAACTGTATTGAATGCAACAGATGTCGACTTCGTATACATTCCACCACCTCATGTGGAGTGTATGACAGATGAAGAAGATCTGGACGATGACCGGATTAATCTGAATGACAACAATGATGATTTTTTAAATGAAATCGCTGGTCATGTTGAACTACAATACTCATTGGAATGAGAAAACATTCAGGATGTAGGTAATGAACTCAGTGAAACTGAAAATCCATCAACATCTAATGCACATGGAAATGTTATGATAACTGGCGGATTTAAGAGGAAATCTGATTTTGCTGTCCCCGTATGGCGAAAACCCAGAAATTTTGAATACAGCCGAACGTCAATTAACATCGAAGCTTTCAAAATGGAAGAAATTTTTTCTGCAATTGGTAAGCAATTGATTAACTATTTCTAACTATTTAGTTTAAATTGCCATTTCTATACATGCATAAATTCATATATATATGTACTTATATATGTACGTATACGAGTATTTATTCATACTTAACTTTTTTGCAGGTTCTAAATCTCCGTATGATATTTTCTCGTTGTATTTTGATAAATTAATAATTGCAGAGATAACGCATTTCGCGAACGAATATGCGAATCAACACAATGCTGCCATTAACGACACGCCAGTGGAAATACATAGGTTCATTGGTATTTTGTACATTTCGGAGTATCACACCTTGCCTCATATTGACCATTATTGGTCTGTTCGGCCCGACATGGGAATTCCAATTGTAAAACAAGCGTTGAGTCGTAATCGGGTTAAAATAATAAAACGGTTCTAACATCTCGCTGATAACACCGATTTAAATACAGTAGATCGTTTTGCCAAGGTTCGCCCGCTTATTGATGCTCTCAATTAAAAATTTATGCAGTGCGGAGTTTTTAGCCATATTCTTTTCGTAGACGAACAGATAGATGATTCCATACCTTGGTCGACACTCATGCAAAATGTTTCTCAAAGGAAAACCGATTCGTTTTGGATTTAAGTCGTGGTGCTTATGTTCAGAAAGTGGATTTTTATTTTCTAGTATACTATATGGGGGTGCAGCAACCCCTCACGATAAGAATCGGTCTAGGAGCACAAACTGTTTTAGATTTGCTTGCTAACGTAACTGACCCCCACTGCCATATTATCTTCTTTGACAATTTTTTTTCATCCTATCATCTTATGTGCCTATTGAATGAGCGTCGATTTTTTGCAACCGGTACTATACGTGAAAATAGGATGGCAAATTCGCCCTTGAAGGGGAATTTAAAAAAACTGTACGGTGGAACGATAACGCTGTCGTCAATGTTATTACTAATAACTCCACAGCCGAACCAATGGTATATGCTAAAAGATATTGTCGGAAGCAAAAGAAAACTATCACCATTCCACAGCCCAAAGTAATACAAGAATATAATCACGTTATGGGTGGAGTGGATCTTCATGACAATGCTGTGGCCAACTATCGGATATGTATACGAGGAAAAAAATGGTGGAGGCAAATATGGATTAATGCTCTTGGTAACGCAATGGTAAATGCATGGAAGTTGCATTGTATGTTAGCAAAATTTCAAAAGACGAAACCACTTTCACAAATTGATTTTCGATCTGCGATGACGTATGCCACTAGTATACTTACTTGGTGCAGTATACGTATGAGATCGAAAATAAAAAATCCGCTGATTTTCACTCTCGTTATAAAATTTATTTGTTTAATTACACAATATATGTATATATATACATATATATATTCTAAATATATATGAATTCTTGTTTCGGTTTTATGCGGAACCCACTGCTGCACACGGTTTGCGAACTCGATGACTCACTTCACTTCCGTCACTTCGCGGTTTTAATAAAAAAAAGGGAAATTGCGGTGGTTGTTGCGGTTGGAAAAACTAATTAGCACGGACGACTGCTTTACTTCACGGATGAAAACGGTAAGAGAGCAATCCCGGTCGGATCAATTCCTTTTTGATGATTTGGGTGGTGAATATTAGCTGACATTACGAGTCGTCTCGTTGATAATCGTATGGTTGTTATGTAGCAGTGTTGTAGTAATGATCGGTGTTTGATGCGTGTTTGTGTATTGGGGTATGCTGTGAGCTGTTGTGTGATGAGGTGTTGTGACTCATGTGAACATCCCGGCCCCCCTAGGCGAGCTAATCGGCTAGGAGCCTCTGCAGCTGTTGCAGTGTATTTAGTACAGCGCTGAACCCTGTTGAGCGTCGTTGTTGCTGACGATGAGCGTGGCGTGGCGGAGATGGCCGTCTACGTGTTGTGGTTGATTGGCTATTTCGTCGTTGCCGTATAGCACCGCTGCGTGGTCTGGTACGGGGGTTGGTGCTACTTTCCGACGGATTGGCTCGGCGGGGAAAACGATGAAATAGAGTGTGATGGGGCCTCTGGCAATATTGACAGGCGCCAATGGCCCAGCACTCTATGGTGGCGTGGTCATCTGCCAGGCAGGTCATGCAATGCCCATGGGCTCTTGCAACCTGTTGTCGTTGAGCGGGCTTCATGCTCTTAAAAATTGAGCATCGTTTCAGGGCGTGTGGGCGATGGCACAGGCTGCAACATGGAGGCCCCTGTGGCTCCAATAGCTGCTCTTCTCTCATCTCCCTGACTGCTTCGGCAGATGGCGGTGGTCGCATAACCCTGGTCCTTGGAGCGGCAACGGGTGCAGCCGACGCTTTGGGTACAGCGATTTCGGACCTTATGGTGTTGGAGGTGGTTTGAGTCTCCTCTACGTCCATTTCTATGGGAATATAAAATTGTATTAAATTGATTTTGTTTATAACATTAGAATGTAGTTGTTGTAGCTACATATCTATACATATGTATGTATATGCATGTATAATAAATTGATCTTCAACGCGCTTGTTTGAATTTATTTTTTGTGTACGGATTATAACGCGGGTTAATTTCGAATTAGCGGAATTGATTTATTATTTTTCGATTAATTTTGCGATTTAGGTTGAAAGTGTTCTTCGCTGTTTGGAAGAAAACACAGTTTGGTGACTGGTCGAGTTAATATGCCGGTTTGTGTTTGAACATCGACTACTTTTATGTAACCATCTGACCCTCGATGAACCTTTTCAATGCGGCCTAGCCGCCATTCTGTTGGAGCAAGGCATTCGTCCTGTATGATGACGCATTCTCCTGCATTGGCTTACTTCTGGGCCGTTTTCCATCCATATCTCTTATGGAGATCTTTGAGATAGTCTTCCTTCCATCTGTGGCTGAATTCGTGATGGAGAATCTTGATTCTTTCCCATCGATTTATTAAACTGAGTGAGTCTCCTTCTGTCTCAGGTATGCCGAGAAGAGGAGCTCCTCTGAGGAAGTGTCCAGGTGTAAGAGCTGTGAAATCGGAGGGATCTTGCGAGAGGGGTGATATAGGTCTTGAATTTAATACGGCTTCGATACGAGTGAGTAGTGCAGTAAACTCCTCATAATTGAATTTATGATTACCAGCCGTTTTCGTTAAATGGGACTTAAAGCTTTTGACTGCTGATTCCCAAAGTCCGCCTATGTGTGGAGAACATGGGGGTATAAACTGCCAATCGATCCCTTGGGGTGCATATTTTTTAACTATTTCAGGGGATACTTCTTTCATAAAGTTTATGAACTCTTTCTCGGTGGCTCTTTGAGCTCCGATAAAGTTTTTCCCATTGTCGCTCATAATCTTTGAAGGAAATCCGCGTCGTCCGACAAAGCGTGCAAATGCTGCGAGAAAAGCCGCAGTAGTCAGATCTGAACAAAGCTCGAGGTGTACTGCCTTTGTCGTAAAACATACAAAAACAGCCACATACCCTTTTCTAAAGGAAGAAGATCTAAACATCGAGTCCTTTATCTGGAAATGTCCAGCAAAATCAACCCCAGTAATAGTAAAAGGTAGAGCATAATTGAAGCGTTCAGGTGGTAAAGCTGCCATGATCTGCGTACGCATTTTATGTTTGTACAAGGTTGTGGCTTTAGTCGCCGTATATAAAATTCTTGTCGGACCATTTGTTGCATCAAGCGATGCTCACCATGTAGTGTAAGCTGGTGAAGGTATATTAGGAATTAATGAGTAAACCGGAATTTCTCAGGTATAATAATGGGATGTCGTTCGTTATAACTAAGGCTGGAGTTCGCTAATCTTCTATTTGCCCTTATTAATCCCTTAGCGTCCAAGAATGGATTTAAAACGAGAAGAGAGCTTCCCTCTTCAAGTGGTCGTCTTTCGACCAACTTTGCCTTCTCTCGACTGAAATAGCGAGTTTGTGTATATAATATTAGACTGACCTTGGCATGTTGCAAGTCGCAATGTGTTAGTTGTACGCAAGGATCATTTGGTATCCCTTTCATTTTTTGTTTAAGTCTTTGGGTGAATTTGTGCATGCAAGCGACTACTCTTAGTGCTCTAGGAAAGAAAATCGGTGGAGAATATCATCCTCTTCTGGAGTGATATGAAAATTTTCAATTTTCCGACTTTCCGGCGGTATTATATTACGAGCGGAAGACTTTGGCCAGAATTCTTGTGATTCTGTTAGCCATGTTGGACCATTCCACCAAAGTGTAGTGCTGGTGAGGCGCAGTGGCTTGCAACCTCTTGTCCCAACATCCGCTGGGTTATCTGCACTTGCAACATGTTGCCATTTTGCTGGGCCAACTAAGTCTAGAATTTGGGATATTCGGTTAGATACATAGGTCTTCCAGCAATAAGGTGGTTTTTCTAACCATGCTAGAACTATCTCTGAGTCTGACCAAAGATACATTTTATGATCGTTTAATTTGAGATGGGTTTGGACTATTGAAATTAATTTTGCTAACAGAAGAGCACCATTCAGTTCAAGCCGTGGCAGACTGAGTGTCTTCAAAGGTGCAACTTTGGCTTTGGCTACCAAGAGGTATGAAGATATTTTATTATCGTACTGAGTGCGTACGTAAACTGGTGCGCAATAAGCCTTTTCAGAGGCATCACAGAAACCGTGTAATTTTGCGTTGATGTTAGGGGTGAAAATTACACATCGAGGGATTCAAATTTCAGATAAAGTATGTCAATTGTTAGCAAATTGAACCAATTTCGCTTAACGAAAAGGTTTTACCTGTTCATTCCATTCAGTGTCATCTTGCCACAATTCTTGAATGAGGATTTTTGCTTGAATCATTATTGGCGAAAGCCATCCTGCGGGGTCGAAAAGTTTTGCCACCGAGGAAAGTATTTGGCGGTTCATAATGGCGGACATAGCAGATATTGACTCAATTATATATGAAAATTGATCTGTTATCGCATTCCATTGAATTCCTAGAGTTTTAGTTGTACTAGCCTTTTCAAATTTAAGGAAGTCTATCTAATATCTCTCTATCAAATTTAAGGAAGTCTATCTAATAAGTCTTCTTTTTTAATGTCTTTTATTATATCAGGGTGATTTGAAGTAATTTTCTTTAGGGGGAAACCTGCTGATTTTAATGCTTCGATCACTTAGTACGTCGTTTAGTGATTTGCCTGAGCTCGTACACTTTGAGGCATTGAAAACCACTCGTACTTTTGTTGTGAGTTTATCAGGTCGTATTACCCTGTGATGTGGCAGATAAAAAGATAAATATCTACCTTTAGATACTTTTTCATATGGTACAGTTTCTTCCATATGATTGAGGTCTATATACTCGTCCATCACATATGCTGATTTGAGCTCACTTTTCTTTATC
>CM050322.1:19591596-19643168 GCA_027475135.1 Bactrocera correcta
TTAGCACATAAATTACTATAAGCATGTGCATAAGAGCGAACACAGGGTACACTGATATGCATATGAAAATAATGTTCGTTGACCTAAAGTAAATCGAAAATGATATTCGATTTTGCTGTGTACTTTTCGCAGCACAAAAAAATAAAGTAAATGATGTGAACCCTTAATGTATATTTAAAACAGCAGTATGTAAAACTCTTCGTTTTAAATATCCAATGGCGTACTACATATACTTAATTCATAGAATTTCAATAAAACTTGTTTCTTTAGCGGAAAAAAAATTCTGTGAGAAAAATTTAAATATTTAGAAGCACCTAGGACTTAATTAATATATGATATTTGAAAATATAAGCCCATAGTCAAGAAAGGAAAATATATATAAATAACTTCATAAATTATTTAGTTAAATCTTACAGTTAAAACATGGCACGATCTATTACTTTGGTGTTCGGGTAAAAAATTTATTTGTTATAAAATGAATAAATTTTTAGTTTTTTTTTTCTATCCATTTCGAAAGATGTATATTTAGCATTAGATACAGCATATGAAAATATTTTTTTGTTTACAAAAACAAAAAAATTAATGCTAAAGCTTAAAATGCGCTTAATTCATCTGAAAAAAGTTAACATACACGTACAATACAATACAATACAATAGTAAATAATATAATTCAAAAGTAATTACAAAGTTTTAGCGGTTTTTGGCCTACATTTTGTTGCAATTATTGTCCCTTGACGCCGACGCATGCTCACCACTCGATTACTAGTATTATTTCCGGCTGTTTTACCCACTGATTCGATGATCCGGGTTTTTAGCCTTATTTTAATGAAATTCGATGTTTTCGAATACGATTTTCCTAAAAGTTCCAGATATTTTGAATATGATTAATGTCTGGTGATTGCGGGACCAATGAAGTTATTTTTAATTCCATAACAACTATTCCCGTACGAAAAATTTTTTTAGGAAAAAGGTGGCTGCTATTAACAGCCGATTTAAGCACACTTAAAATTTAAATTTTTTTCTTAAAATGTTATTATTATAGTTTTGTTCACGTAACGTTTGTACGTATCATCTAAAACTAAGCGAGATAGATATGGGGTTATGGCTGTCTGTCTGTCCGTCCGTACAAGCTGCAACTTAATAATAATAATAATAATAGAGATATCTCGATAAAACTTTGTATGTATAACAAAAATTTCGAGTTCGTAGATGGGCGTAATGGGACCACCTCAAATCGCCATTAACCGAAAATATATTGTATAAATTGCCATAACTAAGCATTAAATTAAGATATAAAAGGCGTGTTTTATGTGACCACCACAAGCCAATAGCTAAATCATAGGCATATAAAACACACATAGCTTATTTCATATTTTCGCTTAAAAGTGTGTTGGCAATGCCAACGGGAACAGTCAGCTGATATTCAATTTGTTTCAAAATGTCTGATGTGGAGAAAAAGTAAGTTTGAATTCTTCGATTTGTAAACGAGATATTAAATTACTATGCATTTAAATATATTTATTTTGTTGATTTCAAGATATTAATACAAAAATGTTATAACAAATGTTTATATTTGTATAAATTTTGACTTAAACAAACACACACAATTTTGTAATTTTGGTTTGTCAAAATGAACCGTTATTCTAACAACTTTTTTTGGAAAAGTCATAGATATTGTGAATGAAAAAAGCGATGAACTGGTCATTTTTTCTAGTTCAATATGAAAGTTATGATAGCTTATAACAAGCCAGCATAATTAAGTTCGCTAAGTCTTCCATACAAAATAAGCTTATAGCTTAAATTGCTTGTCAACTAAAACACGCCTAGTATAGATAATACATATCTTTAAAGATTTTCGCTTTCCTAATAAACCGTATGTGTCTGTCAGTATAGGAGGTATAGATGAAATTGCTTGGATTTCGATTCTCTAATTGAGGTTTTACACCTTAAAGTATTTCCCTGGGTTTGATTTTTGGAAGTTTCAAGAGTATAAAATGTACGGTTGCACCCGAACTTATCCCTTCCTTACTTTTTCACTTTGTATATTTAAATATAAACTCTAAACATTGAAATAAGTTGACATTTCACTTTTATTTTTTAGCTAAATTTATTAATTTCACTTAGAATTCTCATTGAAAAGGTTAGATTGGTTACAATTACTGACTGACTGAAGTACTTTTGCGTAGTACTCCTTTAAAAAAATAATCCTGATCGTGCCAAGACGTAATATTATTACATATATAATATTACTTAGTTGTATAGTATATTAAATTTAAATACGAAAATATCCATATCCATTGAAAGTTTGTTTATTCTCATTTTAATTTGAAATATAATTTATAGACACTTGTTTTTATTAGAACTAAGATTGCTAAATAAAGAAAGAGGAATTATAGCGGAAAAGAGTAATGTCAGCGAATTGCTCACATTTGCTTATTATCATATGACAGCGCTCCACTTCCTCTGAATTGTTAGCACATACATAAATAAATGATGCTCTCGTAAACTAAGCATTTGCGTACCTCTTTCCAACGGTACTTTCAGATCACGGCGCCAAAGAAATCGAAATTGTGGCTAAAACATGCTAAGACTAGTGCAGAAAGAACACTTTAAAAATTATTAATGGTAAATAAATTCCTAGTAGATTGAAACTCTTTGGAAACGAACTTCATATAAAATAACAAACGTTAAGGGAAAAATATTTTAAAAATGATCTAAGGTCGGGAATAGGAAGGGAAGTAGCGTGCCTTAATTTTTAAGCGTTAGGAGTGGTTTTACCTCCATTTCCGACGAAACTACGAGTTCTGTAGAAAAA
The DNA here is from genome assembly GCA_027475135.1 of Bactrocera correcta. Taxonomy (NCBI): domain Eukaryota; kingdom Metazoa; phylum Arthropoda; class Insecta; order Diptera; family Tephritidae; genus Bactrocera; species Bactrocera correcta. The sequence continues at coordinate 19,594,412 of CM050322.1, forward strand.
AGTTACATGGCAGTGTTGTAGGTAATAAAAAGGTCTATACAGATTTCTTTCATTAACTTTAAAATGTGTGTAAAGAATTCAAATACAAGGTGCATTCCAAAGTAAACAGAACTTAAAAAAAAACAGAACAAATAGATTTCGGCAAAATCATTTTATTTTATTCAAAATAAAAAAAAGCATGTCCAACGAGTGTTTTATCTCGTTGGACGGTATGGTCGCCAGTATGCCGGTGCAAGCCTTTTGAATGGCCTTCTACGTCTGCATAACGCATTCTTTTCATGGGAAAATGCATTTTTTCCGAAAAGGAAGAAGTCGCGCGGAGCGATATCAGGTGAATACGCGGAGTGGTCAATGGTTAAAATGTGAGTTTTGGTCAAATACAAGCGTTGGACGGTCACAAGCGTCGATCGAATATTGGATTCTGAGCAATTTTTGGTCGTCAGTCAATTTGTGTGGAAAAAACCGTCCACACACCTTTCGTAAGCTCAAATATTCGGTTAAAATGCGATAAATCGATGTTTTGGAGATCTTCAATTCCATTTCCATGAATTTCAATGATGATTTCGGCAGATTTTTGATGAATTCATGCGAAGCTTCGATGCAATTTCCGGTGATCACGGTTCAACATAGACGAAATTATCTATGACTTCGAAGTTACGACTGTCAACAGTGACGTGGGAGCCTAGTCGCGAGGGCGATGACTGAAGATCATAAAGAGAAGAGGCACTTGTGGTTTAAGCATTTCGAAAAATAGATTTTTCCAGACACTAGAAATTTCTTAATTCGGATCCTTTACCCCAATTCAACTAAAAAAAATGCTTCTGTCGAAGCTAAGTTTTGACCTGGTAGGGAAGTGGTAGTGTACCTATGTTTTATAAACATGTAAAGTAAAAATGCATTTTTCCTTCAAAGTTATCCTCATCAAATCACTTTTTGGGATAGCCTTCAGCTTCTTCAGCGAATTTTGTTTTATCTCTTCGGTCAACTGAGAGCGGGCTTCACGGAGCGACAATTGTAGTTTGGGGAACAAGAAAAAATCACACGCATTCAAATTTGATGAATAAGGTGGCTGGTCGATGGTAGTCATTGCCTTTTTGACTTTAAAGTTTAAACGCATTTCATACCCAAAATATCCTCTCTTACCATCTCTTTGAAATCTTTGCATAAACCGTAAGCTTGTGTTTTTTGATAAAACTGAATCACTGTAAGCCTTTTCCAAAACTCCCACCGATTCTGCATACGAAATTCGGTTAGAATTATAAAATTTGAGACAAATTCTTTATTCGATATTTTTATCCATTATCAAAATCGCAACGCACTACTGAGGTGCACCGCCATAAGCAGCTGTTGTAAACAACCTGTTTGATCAACAGATCGCGCTCATATTTTAAATATCATATGAGTAAAGATAGTCCTACCTACCTACATAAAACGTTTTTTCTAAATATCTTTTACCCGGGAAATTTAAATACAATTTCCGGGTGCTTTTTTGCCAGAATTTATATGCGCAACACTGATTCGATACTTGTTTCTGGAAGGAACTTCGCCCAGTGAACACTTGGATTCTGTATACAATGATCCCCGCCATTGAAGCGACCATTCACAAGTTTCAATGTAGTCCAGGCACTTAGAAGTCGTGTTTGCTCAACCCAGATAACAAGTACAGCCATGAGAATACTTCAAAGCAACGGTTAAGCGCAATCCGAAGGAGTTTATGTGTAGTTTTGTAATTGTAGACGAAATATTGTTCCACAGCGAACTTCACTCAACGAACCTGTTCGCGAAGGAGGCGAAGACTAACTGACAACTCGTGCGTTTCCATTTCTCAAACTTTGCGAGGCATTGTAATTAGTTGCAGAAAACATTTGTCACTATCAAGGAAGCACTTGTAGATAATGATCTCAAAGACGCCGTTGGGTAGCGATTCGTATAACTTTCCAATATAATTTAAATAAATTGATGATCAAGCATTTTTAATACATTTAACTAACTCATCTTTAGAGGAATACGGGCAAATGTGCTGCGGTGCAAGATGTAATCGCGTTTTTTTTTTCTTAAGTGATTTCATCTTACACTGTAATAGTTTCAAATATGAAGCATTTCTTAGCGACCTACGAATAGTTGATAAGCACCTAACTTAGCACCAGCATTTACCCAAATCTTGACGGTCGATTCATGAGAGCTGGATGTTTTTCTGAAAATTACTCAATATTACAAACATTCCGTTGTGTGATGTGGCCTTCGCAGGCCATTTCGATTTAAATGTGTACATCTCCACAAAGTTTTTAAAAATCGGCGACAGTACACCAATATATCTTAATTATCTATAGAGTCTGTGAATTTTATAACAAATACTGATTTTACACATATACTTAACTTAATGTAAGTGGCCTACGTTGGCATCCACTAGAAGCTTAGTACTCGTATTGTCATGTACTATCATGTTTTTAAAAGTTTTTTTCTGGTAGGTTTACTATAAGTTTATGTACGAGGTTTGAGTATTACGTAATGAGACTGATTTTATTGCCGCGTTTGTGGTAAACCTATTACCTTGAAATTCCCTTTTTTCCGGCATCCCTCTCCTCTCTATTGATATATGTACCATCGCTCTAACTTGTTTATTTCGCCTGCTCCGTCAAGTTGAGTAGGCGTGTGTTTGTAGTGCTCGTCATGAAAATGGAAAAACGAAATCAAGAGCATAGCGTCGCGATAAAATTTTGCGCCAGATTGTGCGAAACAGCTTCGAAAACGTACTCTAAAATTGTAAGAGTGTATGGTGATAGTGCTCTTAGTCGTGCCTTAGACAACAATGGTCCCCATATTGTAGAATAATTTTCAAATATTCGGTTTTTATGGAATCAGTATCATTACTTAATTGTCATACCTCGTAATTTCTTGAGCTGCGGAAGAAAGAAATTTGTGTTGGTATTTTAGTCTATGAATTCATTTTAATTGTGTGTCGTTTCTTGCAGTCTTTGTTGTTAGATTGGATAAAAGTATAAATTTATTAATTTATTATTTATTATTGTACGAAGAAGTGATATGCTGGTCTTCACAATCTGCGCAAATTACCATAGGATAAGGCTCCTAATTATCGCATATAAAATCTTATCGAGAGTAGTGTCAATAAACTGATTGGATCTTATCATTGTGTAAAAATGTTGGAAAAGACCCGTGAAAGTAGATCAACAAACACCACCTCTTCGTCGATTTTAAAGCCTCCGTGAAGTTAATACGACTGTGTAAGCTGACGTTGAACAGCACCATGAGCTCCATCGAGATTGGGAAGTACCTCTCCGAGCCGTTCGATACCAAATGAGGTTTCACACAAGGCGACTCCCCAAAGTTTTAAATTCTAAGATAGAGCGTAAAAGATTGAGTGTAGCGTTTGCTGTATGGCACGTAGCACCGTCCTGCTGGAACCAAATGTTGTCCAAGTCTTCCTCTTCAATTTGCTTGAAGAAACATTCGGTTAACATTGCGTGATATCGCTCATTGATGGTTACGGCGGTTCCTTCTTCATTTTCGAAGAAAAATGGGCCGATGATTTTACCAGACCAAAATCCGCACCATACAGTGATTCGTGCTGGGTGCATTGGCTTCTCGACAATTACGTACGGGTTTTCTGTACCCCAAATGCGACAATACTGCTTGTAATGTAACCATCGAGGTGGTAATGAGCCTCGTCCGAAAAGTTGATTTTTCGGTAAAATTGACCATCCTCGGTCAAACGAACTTTGGAAAAAAGTTTTCAATATTTCCCAGTTTTCTTCTAGTAAATAGCGACTCATTTCGTAAATTTTACACTTTTTACAGAATATCTGTCACTTTCCGAATGATATTTGAAGTTTCCAATGTCGAAATGTAGATAAGTCAAATTTAAAACGTTAGATGACCCACCCTAGATTACTAAGATTTTTTGGTATGATGTTAAGTGAATTCGCTCCCAGGGCCGGACCGAAATAATTGATCGCCCTTGTAATATAACCGTACTCTTACTTATGAATATACATTAGTCATTGTAAATGTATATATTATAAGATGAAATGAAATAAATTTGAATATCAGTAAACGATAACGTTGAAGTTTTCGGCGGTGTTGTCTTACCACTGTCTGGTGATTTCCGACAGACCAGTAAATTTCGCTTTTATGAAAGCAATGAGATTAACGAATGTTTAAACTCGTTCTTTTGTTTAAGTGCTGAAACACTTCAATTGACCATAATATGTTCATAACTGGCTAGGCAATCTGGGGTCGAATCGTTACTATGGATGGCAAAATTGGTTACAGAATCGATTCTCGATTCTGACTATTTTTATATATATTTTTCGATTCTAAGAATCGATTATCCGGGGGCAAAAATCGATTCTTTCGATTCTAATCGATTTTAAATTTAAAGGACAAAAATTTATTTATTAAATTCTTGATTAGTCTCGAATATTGAGAGTATCGATATTTCGAAAACGATCAGTGCATGAGTCAATAGTTGCCATTCGAATTTACAACAGTGATACCATAATTTCAAACATATCCTTGCCATTTTTGTTAAAGTGAAGTGATTGTGAAGTTTTTCATATTTTTATAAAAATAACATAAAAACCAATTTCTGTTATTGTTTAACTAAACAACATCAAGAATTACGCGTATATAACTTATAGAAAGTATAATTTTAACATCTAAAGACGTGTAAAGTGTAAAAGTGAATTTGTCATTTCGGGATATACTATGTTTTTTGATAAAAACAAAGAAAATATTGATTTTAAAGGCACGCGCCATACATATTCGTAAAGTAGAACTAAAAACGAGTATTTTTAGACATTTCCCGTGAAAATTGGTGCACGTTTTCGGAAAAGCCGCTCTGCTGAACATTTACCAGTAAATTTAGCGTAGGAAAGTTTCTTGACCGTTTCTTAAGCGTTTTTTATATGAAGTTTTTACATATGAAGTTTTTATATATGAAGTTTTTACATTTACTGAAGATCGATTTCCGAAAACTCGAGTATTTTACGAGAAAACTCGATTCTCGAGTAGAATCAGAATCGAGTTTGCCATCCCTAATCGTTACATCCGTGAACGTATCACTCGTCACGTAAAAGCCTGTATTTCGTATTATGATATAGTAATCTGCATTATGACATACATATGTGAACGAGTATATAGACGTATCCGTTCCTTCGAATCGTTGTTCGTACGCAAACTATCAATCGTAATAGAAAAAATTATGAATATGTGAGCAAAATTTTTAGTTTTTTATAATTTTTAGAAATAAAGAACATAAACAAAAAACCAATGAATGGAATATCTCATAAAAATTAAAATTATTTGTATGAAGGACATACATTACGAGTATACGTATGTACATTTTTGATTTAAATTTATTAATTTGGTCGGCACGATTACGATTCTTCCGGCGCCGCGATTTGATGGTTCCGATGGATAGAGGAGGGCCTCAAAATTAAAAAATGTACATTCATATACCGTTCTCAGACTCATAGTTTTCGAGATATTTCACTTTAAAAATCCACAATTTTACAAGCAATTCAGTCTTATTTTGTTTTGTTTTGTTTTTCGTTACATGTCACACATTCTGTTTTAAAAAAATTATGAAAAATTTTTCTGTTTGACATATATAAAGAAAATGGTACAAATGTTTTTTGTATCTTATGTTAATTGATAAATAAAGATAAAAAATAATATTCCTTTGTGTTGAACTACTTTCTGCACTGGCGGCTTTCGGTCGCGCTTCAAAAAAAATATCCCTCATCGATCGAACACCGGGGCATTCATAGTTCCTTTGTGTCGAACTACTTTTTGCACTGGCGGCCTTTGGACGCGCTTAAAAAAAAAAAAAAATAACCCTCATCAATCGAACACCTATATTAATCAAAAGGAAAGAAATACTGAAAAACTTAAAAAAAAACATATATAAATATGGATTATATTACACAGTATTATTTATATATGAATATATATATAAATATATCATATAAATATATGAAACAAATTTTTGATTATATATTCAGGACACAAAGTATGTCAACACTGCTATTTTTCATAAATGTAAACACACAAATCGCTTGAAACTTTGAATGTGCAAAATTGTTTTAAAGTATATTTATTTTCTTAAAAAATATACAATTAGTATACATTTTTGATATATACGAATGTCTACAGTGTAATTAAATTTATATTAATTAAAAAATGTGTGAAAAGTGGGTTAAACATAGTGAAATAACGAGCATTGTTTTAACAAATTTTTGAACTTTGAAGTGAAATATCTCCTCTATCCATCGTTACCATCAAATCGCGGCGCCGGAAGAATCGTAATATTGCCATTTGGTCTCTTAACGTTTGGTCGATAGTGGTGAAGCGGTTCGCTACCCCGTTGTCCATTTCTTGTGTGTGCTAAGAATCGCAATTTTGAAGGCCGTATTTTATTGTAAATTTTATGCAAATGTTATGAAATGCCTCACAAACGTTAGCAAATCTTCCACTTTTGTGCGGTGATACCTTCCTCTCTTGCCATGTCTTAAATGCTCCACCGTCTTTTTAAGATTTCAAATCTTTGTTCAAAGATACATACAAAGAAAATTTTATTAATGAGGATTATTAATTTTTTTACACCTACGCCATTGCTACGATCTCCTAGATACCTCCGCACCATTTTTCTATGCCCACCACTTTCACTACAGCTCAAATAAAAAAACAAACTTGGATACATTTTGATATTTAATTAGCTTTCGTTAGTTTATTGAAAATTTCGCAGCAGTTTTGACAGTACCACATCTATTGTGATCTAAAAATACGATCCAAAGCAATGTGGAATTTAAAAACTATTGTGAATTGAAAATACATTACAATCCGTTTGCTATCGTATGTCATAATGCCGATCCGTGCACAGATGTAACCATTCGACCCCTGGCTGTTCTATCCAAGATGAACCAATCAAGACTGTACATCAAAACCCCATTAAAGAAGAACAAGATAGGTTAGGATAGGTGTTTTTTTTTTACGTTGGGAAAATAGCAGAAAAACCCATCGACATTTATTCGTTTAATCTCATATGAACACTAAAACACAATGTATACATTTTATACATTTATATGCTGAACACAATGCTCGCGACAGACCGCAAACGACATCTGTCAAATATTAAAATACACACGTTCTTATGGACACTGTTATTTTGACAGCTGCACGACTTGGACGACAAAAGAGTTGACAGTGGAATGGAAGATAGAGAGATGAGGAAGAGTGGTGATGCCACTAATATGTAAAATCTAAATTATTCTCAGCTCTAACAAACTTGACGTTATTTTACAAATAAAAGCATAAAATAGATCCATTATAGCTCTATTATATCATTTGTAATAACAATTGATAATTTAAAACAAAAATATTTACCTATTTACTTATTTTTTGCATAAAAAATTTCACTTTGAACAAAATATTAAAATTTCATTGAAGTGCAAGGTATTAGTATGGCCACAACGAAATTGTGTACATGCAAAATAGAGAGCTGTGTTGTCTTGTGTACATGCACTGTATTCAGCACTTTATAATGCCCATATCTCGGACGTTGTCATTACGATGATGCCATATCACATCAAGTAAGCAAATTCGTAACAATCCCACAGAAAAGCCATACGTTTTTCAAAAATTATTGGCGACTACGACCAGTTATAAATTTATTTATCTTCTATGTCTACAGGCAGAATACATATCTTTATGGATAGTTGTTCAAGTGATAGTACTCGCAGACCAATGGCACGAACTAGATGAAACTTTATCGACTTTACTACTGTTTAGTAAATTCCTCGCTGGTGAGGAGATGCTGGAGTCATAAACCGCCATTCTGTACCTTTCCTGCTTAAATGCTGAAATACCTCCTTTTTATACCAAACCTTCTTTGCTTTGCGTATTTCTCTAGCTGTAGCGACGAGCTATAAAACGTTCATAATAAGCAATAAAAGCTATTGTTGTTAAGTCTGTCACCACAGTTAGATGAATTGCTCTGGTTTTGAGACACACAAAACCCGTAATCCACACTTTCTGATTTATGAGCTAATTCTTATCCCTGTCAATCATTTTGATCTCTATCGGTCCAGCATAATCTACTCCTGTGTGTAGAAAAGGCTTACCTGTTCTAAATTGATCGGGGGGTAGATCTGCGACGATTGTGTCGTACACAATTAACACATTTGTGCAGGTATTTACTTAGTGAACTACGAAGGCGCGGAGTCCAGTAATTCTGCATCATGATTTGAATGCCACCGTGTTTCGTTTCGTTATGCGCATAATCCAGTATTAACCACGCTAATCTGGATCCATCTGAAACTATCACTGGGTGTCGCATTTTTCCATCTATATTTGAATTTTTCAGTCGGCCATGCACTCTGAGTAGTCCGTCCATCACCACAGGTTTCAACGATTTAAACTTACTTTTTTCTGGAATCCTTATACCAGCTTTCAAATTCGTTATCTCTTTGTTGTAATAATTTTCTTGTGCCTTGTGCTTGTTATCGGGCACTAACTGTAACATTTCTTTTCTCTTAGATCGTCTAAGTGCTAAACGGATTTTAGCATTAAACAGATACACCACTTTTTAATTTGTCTACATATTCAATTAACGAAACTCTATTTCTATTCTGCCATTGAAATATGGCAAACGCGAAAGCTCTGAGTTTCACTTATCTGGAGAAAGTGATAACCAGGATGGGCCGTGCAGCCATAATGTATAATCTCTGACAACCTTATACCGCGGCTTAATAAATCGGCAGGATTATCTTTGGTGTTGGGATATCTCCATTTCTTCACATCGGTATTTGTCTGTATTGATGATACGCGATTTGCCACAAACGTCTTGATGTTTCGTGGTATCTTATGTATAAGGTACCACTTGTGAATCTGTCAACAATTACGGGCAATGTGTAGTCAACTTCTTTTTTTGTTAGTGAGTTTTCAATGTGAACGGACTTATCTTCATGCGCTCCGTAGAAACTTTCTAAAAAAAAAAAAACAAAAATAAAAATAAAAATGAAAAAAAAAAAATAAACTAATATTCATAAAAGTGCATTAAGTGCAAGCGTTAGGCAATAACGCCGAAAGTGCAAATCAAAACATAAAAAATCACAAGCTGTTTACAAAAAATAAACATAATAAAATAAAAAATAATAAGTGAGAAATAAAACAAACAAATAAAAAAGCCTGAGCGCAGCGCAGCCCCACCAACAAGGCCATAGGCATTCTCTGAATCACAGTATATACATACAGTAGATAACCTTTTAGAGGTAGCTTTCTAAGGGGTGAATAGCGGCCATCTTGGGTTTTTAAAGGTAGCAACGCAGTACTGTATATATTGAGGTCGTAAATACTTATCAAATTTATTCTATTGAATGACAAAAACTATAAATACTGTTGCTTAATATAAAAGGAAATTATTTATTAATGATATATATTTACTACTATTTGATTTAAACGCTATAGCGTGCAATATTTCGCTCATAAAAATATCATTTACTGATAGTCAGATATTTTTTTTTTGTAGTGAGTTCTTATTAATGAAATGCAGCCGTTTTTAGACTTCTCGGTGGTGAGTTTTCTTCTGAATGCATTTGTTTACAATTGACGGACATAAAACATAAAAGGGTTTGTATTCGTAACTTTTTGAAATATTATTACCAATAATTTTAATTTAGAAATCCAATCCCAAATTTTTAGGCATTTGAAGCTGGATTTTTAATACATCGTTCTAATTCTCATCCGTATACTATTTATATTAAAATGAAACGAGGAGTTTGGAGTTTTATATTATAAAGTCCTTTAATTCACGTTTTCTTATGGACTGCTTACAAAGAACTGAACTGAGTAGAAAATGGAAATATATCATAAACTGTAAATACATAGATGCGTGGAATGGAGTAATTCAAGGTTGCAATAAATAGTATTATCTAAAATATACATTGGTAGTCTAAACTACTTCGTTGCGCCAACACCTCCCCTCGAAGTAGTGAGGCTACTTGTCATGCCTAACGCTGCTGAACATTTGCAATGTTTGACGCTGCTCAAGCTTTTCGTTAAGACGTCTGCTGGCATATCTTCGGTGGGCATATATGTTAACGTGATTCTTCCGCTTTGGTGACATTGTTTGATGAAATGATGGCGCACGTCGATATGCTTTGTACGCGAGCTGTAGCCTAAGCACTGAATTAGTTTTTGAGCGCTTTGGCTGTCGTTGAATAATGTAGTGTTCTCATACGATATGCCGAAATCTTTAAAAATGCCTTGGAGATATATAGCTTCTTTCGTCGCTTCTGTAATTGCCATATATTCGGCTTCGGTACTGGAGAGCGCAACGGTGCGTTGTTTACGCGCCTCCCAACTTACTGCTGCGCCAGCCACTATGAACGCATATCCACTATAGGATCGCCTGTCTATTATATTTGCACCCCAATCTGCATCTACCACACCATATAGGCTATTGTCGTTTTGCGAATAGAGGAGACCATAATTTCTGGTACCATTTAAGTAACGTAGAATTCGTTTTGCGGCTTTCCAGTGCTGCTCGTTGTAGTTCGTATTAAACTGGCTCATATAATTTACTGCGAAAGCTATGTCTGGCCTTGTTGTAACTGCTAAGTACATGAGTGTTCCTATAAGTCTTTGATACGGATAACTCTTCATAGCTTCTTCATCGACTTTAATTGGTTTTTCAATTTGGAAGTTCATTTCTAGAGGTGTTTTTGCTGGTTTGCAATTAGCCATATTGAATCGTTGTAAAATAGTTTCAGTATAAGCTGGTTGCGATAAAAATACTTGATGTGAGTTTAAATTCTGCTTAAAGTCAATGCCAACGCAACGCTTTACTGGACCAATATCTTTCATTTCAAATGATTCGCTTAATGCCTTCTTGATACTTTTTAGTAACATATTATCGTTTGACGCTAGTAACAAATCGTCTACGTATATTGTTAGTATTAAAATTTGTTTACCTTTTTGTTTGATAAAAAGACATGGATCTTGTGTAGATGCTTCCAAACCAAGCTGTTTCAATTTAGTTGTCAATCGATTGTACCACATCAAACCGGATTGTCGTAGTCCATATAGGGCCTTTTTCAGTAAGCATACGGGATTACGGGTTTTCATCGCTGTAAGCCACTTTTCTGCAGTCTCTTCGACATTTTTACTATGCTTTGTTATACCCTGACTACCTGTAGGCTCACCTGATTTTATTTTGTTCAAAACTTCAATTAACATTTCTGGGACTTGCAAGTATACGACTTCTTCTAGTTCTCCATTGAGATACGCAGTAACGACATCCATTTGATGGATTTCTAAGTCCATTTTAGCTGCCATTGCTGCAAGCAGACGGATTGATGTATACCGTGCCACTGGCGAGTAAGTATCGTGGAAATCCTCCCCTTGACGTTGAGCATATCCTTTCGCAACGAGACGTGCTTTCTTCTGACCATTTTCTTTCGTTCGCAGTACTAAACGGCTGCCAATAATTTTACTGTTTTTAGGTTGATTGATTATGTCCCATGTTTCGTTTGAAATTATTGCCAAATACTCATCTTCAATAGCCTTCTTCCATTCTAATGAATAATTACTGGTATCTTCTTCGAACCAACTTGGCGGAGTTTCGTGTATACCAATACACGCCAATTCACTTATTTCAGACTCTTCGTCTTTATTTTGAGTTTCGCAATTATTTTCTTTTGAATGGTGATAAACCTTTTTCGGTCTTCCGCGCAAACCAGTCTTAAGCTTTTTCGGACGACCTTTACCACGTTTAACTTCTGTTTCATTTTGGTCACTGTTACACGTTTCAAACTCACTTGCTGTTTCATCACAGTCTTGCATTGATACTGATTTTTCAAGCGTCTTTGTTTCTAATTCAATAGTATTATTTTGCATTTCTATTATTTCTTCATATTCGTTTTTGAAACCGAATTCGTCTATAAATTTAACGTCACGACTAATGATAATGTCTCGTTTATTTTTGGACCATAAGCGATAAGCTTTCGATTCGGACGAATATCCGACAAACACACACTGTTCAGATCGAGACTCGAATTTACCTTTCGATTGTTGTTTGTTTAACACATAGGCTTTTGAGCCAAACACTTTCATATGAGTAACTGTTGGAATTTTACCAGTCCATGTTTTATGTGGGACTTCTCCCGTAGATTTTGTAATACACCGATTTCTTATATAGCATGAAGTGTTTATTGCTTCAGCCCAGAACGAAGGAGGAACACCAGCTTGCTTCATCAAGCACCTAGCCATTTCCACCAGCGTCCTGTTCTTTCGTTCAGCAACTCCGTTTTGCTGTGGAGTATGCGGGGTTGTTAAACGTCGTTTAATTCCGTATTTTTGCAAAAATATATCAAACTCACGATTACAATATTCGCGCCCATTGTCAGATTGCAATGCTTTTATTTTTTTACCCGTGAATGTCTCTGCCGCACTTTTGAACTTTTTGAACGCTTCTAGCACATCTGACTTTTGCCTTATAAAGTGAATTTCACACCATCGAGATTTGTCATCAATAAATGTAACAAAATAATTTTTTCCACCGTTTGAGCTGCACCGCATAGGACCACATACATCACTATGCACTATTTCTAGTAAATCATTGGTACGATTATTAGAGCTTTTGGGAAAAACTGTACGAGTTTGCTTCTCACTCAAACATATTTCACATGCCGATAAACTTTCTTTTGTGTTTACTTTTAGTCCATGTACATCGCCGTTTTTGGCCATTTCTTTTAAATCTCGCTCGTTAAGATGACCCATTCGGCAGTGCCATAGATTTATATCACTTATATTCTGAGCTAAATATGCACTATTTTTACTGTCTTTCATAAAATATAAATTGCCATTTCGTTCTGCAGTAAACAACACTTTTTCGTTTTTATCAATAACAATCGCATCGTTTTTGCGAAAATGTACTTCATACCCTTTGTCCGTCATTTTCGACACGGACAACAAATTAGTACGTAAATCTGGCACATAAAGCACACCTGTTAATGTTATATTCTTTTCGAACCCTTTCTCGTCTATTTTCACTTTAATGTCTCCTGCACCAGTGATTTTCGTAGAATCGTTATTGGCTAAACTTAACACTTGATTCAATTCTTTAACTTCAAGAAAATTATTTTTGTTAGAACTCATGTGCGAAGTGCACCCACTGTCCAAACACCAGTTGTCAATTCCATTTGGACACAAAAAAACAGATTCGGTTGCTCTAAGAGAAGCATTTTTCTCTTCGCTTTTGTTCGCACTGTGATTATTACGGTTATTCAAACGACAATTTTTTGCATAATGACCGTTTTTACCACACTTATAGCAACAAAAATTTCGTTTCGTTTCTGATTGTTTTTCACCACTGGATCGATCGTTATTGTTTTTACTTTTGTTGAATACGTTTGCTTTTGTCATATTTTTTGCATATAGAGCATCACTCTCACTACGCTCATTTTTTGCTTTTCGCGATTCCCACTCTTCTAATATTTTTACACGAAGCATTGCGGGTTTTGGCAAATCATCGCGTGTTTCAAGTGCACACCGAAATGTTTCATATGAGTCTGGTAAGCTATATAATAATAAGATTGCGAGCAAATCGTCACCGATTTCAACCCCTATTTCCTTTAACTTAGCGACCGCGTCAAAAAAATCATTTAAATGGTTTCTAACCAAATCACACTCTTTCATACGTGACAGCGCCACTCTCTTTAACAACGTAGCTTTTCTAGCGGGGCCTTTTGACTCGTATGTCGTTTGTAATTTTTGCCACATTTTCTGCGATGTTGTACATTCAGAAATTTGATTTAATTCTGTGGGACTTATTGCAAGCATAATATCCGCACACGCCTTTTCGTCGTTTATTTTCCACAAATTTGCGCCTGCTTCATCAATTGGACATTCTATTTTACCGTTTGCGTATGCCCATAAATCATTTTTTACCAAAACTGCGCGCATATGCAGCTTCCATGTGTCGTAATTTTCCGCGTTTAGCGGCTCGATACGAGCGACTCCTGCCATACTCAAAATTTTCGCTTAAATTTCTTTTTGAAATTTATACCACGCGTGTAACCGACAGACTTTTCACGCCGCGAAAAACTTTTATTGCTGTCTATAATGTAAAACTCTTTTGTGATGGGTCTGGGCCCATAACCTATTAAAATGAAACGAGGAGTTTGGAGTTTTATATTATAAAGTCCTTTAATTCACGTTTTCTTATGGACTGCTTACAAAGAACTGAACTGAGTAGAAAATGGAAATATATCATAAACTGTAAATACATAGATGCGTGGAATGGAGTAATTCAAGGTTGCAATAAATAGTATTATCTAAAATATACATTGGTAGTCTAAACTACTTCGTTGCGCCAACAATTTACGATAAAACAGATAGAAGGGGTACAATATTTATTTCTTTATGTGGGAAATTGCAGAAAAATGTATATATATAATTATTTTCAGATTATTTAACTTATTGGCATACATATGTATGTATTTCTCACGTACTCTTTATTCCAACGAAATTAACCGAATTTTTTAACATTAAAAATATTTTTGATAATTTATTTTTGAATGTTTATGTTTTACATTTTCCGTTACCGACTTGTTTTAGGTGTATAATAAAATAAGTATAATTAAAAATTTACATAAAAATTAAAAAAAAAAATTATATAAACAAAAACATTGCACTAAACAATTTAATAATTAATAAAGATTCCTAAGCTCCCACTATATATGCTAATTCTCGTTCCGATGGGAATTAATAAAAGGATTCAGCTCCCGCACATCTACACACACAATATTTCGGCATTCTTCTGTAAACACAAACTTATTAAAATCTTCGACATATTTCAAATATATTTATACATCTTACCTTATCACGCTTGCTTTATTTCAGCAACAACACTAATAGGGATTATAATATATGTATTCTATTCAAACTCGACTTCCAATTGATGCTTTCATATAACGGCTAACGATTTGTCAATTTGTATATGTTAAACGACAAATTACCACCTAGGATTGTATCCTATTGTATGAAAAAAATTCAGAAATACTTGAAGCATGTTTAAAAATTGCACAAAAAACACAACGTATTTAACATTAAATAACAAATAATTTCCCAATAAAATTGAACAGATATGCAAAGTAATACAATATAATCACTTAAATAGTGTAAACACTTGCATTATTTAATATATTTTAAAGTATTGTCCATCAAAAATTTAAATTTATATGTAGCCTCAATGCTAACACAACACCCTGATTACCATGAAAGTAGCAAAAAACGTGTTACACAACACCCTAAGATTTTCTAGAGTTGAATATATGTATGTAAACAATGCAAAGGTTTATTACTGTATATACTGAGCTCTGAGTACCTACTTCAGCTTTGTCGAGCCTGCGAGTTTAGCTCCTACCAACAAATAAGGCAATGGTGAGAATCATCGCAGCGACCGACTGAGCAGCACCATAAGCAGAGCTTACAAAAAACAAATGCAGAAGAGAATGGCAGTCAACAACGGTCAGCAGCAAACATGATCACACCAACTAAGCAAGGTGAGAATGTACCAATAAAAAAGGTCAGTCTATACAAACTGGCATTGACCGCTACATTAACATAAAAAAGAAATTAAGTCCTTCAAAGTCAGCGGGCAATCCCAAAAAATTTCAAGGCGGTACACCAATTAAGAATAAACCGGAAGTTTTAAATGGCAACCGATTTGCCTTACTAAGCAATGGATCAGACGACGATGCGAAGGGTACCACCACAGTCGTTAATGCCAAACCACCTCCAATATATTTGCACAGCAGTAATGCTCTCGTTGCTGAATCAAGTAATCTTCATATAGTGCCTTTGAGAAAAGGCAATATAGATGAAACAGAAATTCAGTCCTACACTGAAAAAAGTTTCATGGAAATCGTAAAATTTTTGTCAAATAAAAACAAAAATTATTATTTGTATCAACCGAAGAGCTCTAAGGGCCTAGTTGTTGTAATTAAGTTTATGGAGTCCGCCGTAGACTGTAAACAAAGTACCACAGCCAATGTTTAAAATTGAATTGTTGCCGAACTACTGAACACTCAGTATCTGTGTGGTGTGTGGTGATCTACACCCTATTTCTAAATGTACTCTTAAAAAAGAAGATTTAAATAAAAAATGCAGCAATTGTGGAGGAAATCACACTGCTAACTACAGAGGTTGCCCTTAAATAAAGATTTTAAACCGAAGTTGTCAAACAGCATTCAAGCACGTCGTAACCAAAAGTTACAAACACCCCATAATGAAATTATAGCAACCTCAGAAAAAAGTTCAAATCCTATTACTTCTAGCAATAATAATATGCAACGAAGCTATGCAAATGAGGCAAATGCAACTGCCGCAAAATTCTCCAACACACAATTTATGTCTAGCATGCAAAACATGATCTAAGATTTAATAAAATCACAAAATCAAATGCTGCAAAATTTATTAAGTAAAAAATGAGTCTACTAAATATCTGTATATGGAATGCTAACGGTGTTAACGAACATAAATTAGAGATTATCAGATTTCTGTCTGAGAAGAATCTAGATGTAATGCTTATTTCAGTAACTCATCTAAGAAATAAAAATAATTTCAATTAATTACAGAAATCGCATTTAAAGACTTTTTTGGAACACTGGGTCAAAGATTTCTAGCAGGTGGAGAGTACAACGCAAAACACACGTACTAGGGTTCACGTCTTATTAATCCGAAAGGACGACAGCTGTATCAAACTGTTATAAATATGTACAATAACCTTGAAATAATATCTCCTGGTAAGCCGACATATTGGCTTAGTGATCGTAAGAAAATACTAGATTTAATTGATTTTGATGTAATCAAAAATATAGATAATTCGCACGTAACAGCTGATGCATGTTCTGATCTATATTCTGATCACTCTCCTGTAATAATAAAGTTATGTGAACAACCCATATTCGTTAATCCAAAAGTGGATCCAACTCCTTATAAAACGAATTGGCTAAAATATAAAAAATACGTCAGTAGCCACATTAATATTGAGTACAAAATAAATACAGGAAGAGATATTGATGAAAGCATAAGAGAAGTCAAGCGCAGCTGTCTAGCAACACCAAACAAAAGCTACTTATAAGCCGCTTGGTTTCAGAAAAATCTCTAATAGAGAAATAGAAATGATTGTAAATGAAAAAAGGCGTGTAAGACGTGAATGACAGATAAATCGTTCCCCTTCCTCTCAGCTTCAATTAAAATCTGCTGCACGTAAATAAAAAAAACGCTTAAACGTGAGGAAGAATTGAACACCGAAATGTATATAAAAAAGCTGTGTCCAAATTCAAACAAGCAAAATTCCCTTTTAAAAGCCCAAAATTCCTTGAAGCCACCAACTGACTCCAGCATGCGAGACTAGGGTGGAAATTGGGCTCGCAGTGACGAGGAAAAGGCTAATTGCTTTGCAAATCACCTAGAAAAGATATTTCAACGTAATTTGCCAAAGAACAACTTTAAGCTGTCAATCTTACCCAATACAGCTAAAGAGTCGCTCGAGTCTCTTAAAACTTCACCTTCTGAAATATTGGTATCATCAAAGAACTTAATCCGAAAAAGTCGCCCGTACATGATAAAATTTCCCCAAAAATGCTAATTGAGTTACCAATTATTGCTGTAGAGGTGCTCTCTTTGCTCTTCAATGTAATTCTTAGTTTCGGATACTATCCAATTTCATGGAAAAAGTCGCAGATTATCTTGATAGATAAACCTGGGAAAGACTTAGCACAGCCGTCTTCATACAGACCAATCAGTCTTCTACCCTGTCTTTCAAATGTATTTGAAAAAGTATTACAAAGATGTCTCCTTTCCTCGACGAAAATAGCACGATACCAATGCATCGATTCGGATTTCGTGCGAAATTTGGGACAATAGAGCAAGTAAATAGAATTACTAACGAGATAAGGAAAGCACAGGGAGTCAGGTTCAGCAATATTTCTAGATGTAGCTCAGGCGTTTGATAAGGTGTGGCACGAAAGTACGATTGTATAAAACATTGGAGTCTTATTTAAAAAATAGAAAATTTATGGTAAAAGTGGGAGATTTCATATCTGATGAACGACAGATAAGGGCTGGTGTACCCCAGGGAAGTGTTTTACGCCCAACACTATACATCATACGAGTATATAGTATACTGCAGATCTTCCAACAGCTAATAATGTATTAACTTCAACTTTTGGCGGACGACACAGCTATAGTGAGACGACAAATGCCACATTTTAGCATGAAGAATATTAGCGAAGCATTTAAGTTCTGTCGAAGAATGGCTAACGAACTGGGGTATAAATGTGAATGAACAGAAGTGTTAGCATATTACATTTTCGCTAAGACCAAAGATGTGCCCGGCAGTAAAAATAAACAATTTTTTAGTACCTCAAGCCAACGAAGTAAAATATCTTGGTATTCATCTAGATAGAAGGCTCACGTGGCGAAAACACATCTCTAGTAAAATAACATGTATGAAGATTAGAGCAGCAAATTTAAATTGGCTTTTAAATAAAAACTCCAAACTTAGCCTAGACAACAAAGTGCTTTATGCGGTCATAAAGCCGATTTGGATGTATGGCATTCAATTGTGGGGTACGACCTGTGCAACTAATATTGATCTAATACAAAGGTTCCAATCAAAAATGCATAGAACAGTCACGTGTTCACCATGGTATATGCGTAACGAAAATATCCGTAAAGACCTTGGTATTCCTATGGGAAAAAAGGAGTAGAAGGCAGAATTAAATATATATCTAACTGCGATCAAACACGACTTAAAAGAAGAGATATGACTGCGTATTAAAGAGTCTGTCTAGTTTTTAAATAGATTTTAGATTTTATTAATTATTGTTAGGCTTTAAGAAAAAGCAGATACAATAATAATAAATAAAATAGTTTTGAAAAAAACTTCTGTATATTCCATTACTTTATTACATAAACAAGTAAACGAGATAATAACTCTGTCGCAGCTAATTCAAGACGTTGCACCATAATTGTTTTCATTATATGGAACTTTTACCTGTCAATCTTCTAGTAATTTTCGAATATAAATGACATCACCATAAGCCGCAGGTAAGCCTTTTGATGCATCAGAAAACCTGTGTATTTCAATCCTTCCATCGATATCTGTAGCGACCCATCTGTCAAGAATTACAATGACTTGCCAATATTTTTTAAACCGTATCGCTATCTCTTCAGGTACAGATTCGTCCCAATCCAATCTGATGCGCCATTGGTCTTGTATAATAATTTTGCCGAAGATAGTCACTGGAGAAATGAAACCATTTGGATCATAAAGTTGAGCAACACAAGCTAATATTTTTCTTTTAGTGATGAAACTTTCTATCACAAGAGTCTTTACTGCGAAGGTAAATTGATCTTGTTTGGAGGTCCATTTTAACCCCAACACTGATGCTTTCTCTTCATCCGAAAACATGAATGATCCTTTCTCTTTTCTCAAGTTCATTTCCTCCATAAGTTTTTTCGAATTCGAATTGCATCGCGTCACTTTCATTCCTGGGCCCAGTGGCACAATCATCTATATATAAATCATTCTCAATTACTTTCGATGCATCCAGGAATTCTTTTTCTGCATCTCTCGCACACTGCATCACTGCTCGAACAGCATTAAATGCAGAAGATGTCATACCATATGTGACGACCTTTAACCATTGTTCTCTTATCGGGTCATCAGTATTCTCTCTCCAAAAAATACGTTGAAGATCCCATTGACTTTGGACTACTCATCGGAACATTTTTTTAATATCGCCTATGATACCATTTTTATGTCTGCGAAACTGAGAACAATATCCGCGAAATCATGCTGCAACTTTTCACCAAGCATTTGTACTTCATTGAGAGAAATTCCTCTATCAATACGGCAGCTGACGTCAGAAACTACCCTGAATTTCTTTGTGACCGAATGGTGTGGTATGTGATACACCAGTTTTCCAGCTTTTGCAGCCCTTGATACCGTTGCCATATGTTCTGACGTCTCATATTCCCTCGTAAACTCTACATATTGTTTCTTTAGTTCGAGATCTCTTTTCTCCAACAACATAAACCCTCGCAATGCTATTTTTCTTGAAGTTCCAATATCACCAATATTTTTCCTCAATGGAATTGAAACAACGAATCTACCGTTCGCAACTCTTGAATATGTATCAGTCCTATTAGAAAACGAACCTACTGTATCAAATTGCCAAAATCGCCTGACTAACTCACTCAATCCTTCAATGCTTGTGCAATAAAAGCAAGACATCGAATTCCCTGTTTCGATACTGCCTTGTATCTCATGGGCTCCACAAACTACCATACCTAAATGAGTCTCAAAATAAACAGCTCCTTCACAATCATGAGAATGCACCGTGTTCAAAATCTTTGCAAAAGTTTTTACATTGAGTACTACCTGCAAAATACCTGGCGCCCTATATTGTGGATCAGCAAGTGGTAGGGTAGATTTTACTGATGTAGAACCCAAAATTCTTCCTCAATGTATCCATTTGATTAAAACCACGGTCTAATCTTCAGTACTGTACGTCGACTAACTCCAAATTATTTTCCTTCTATACCTACCATCTTGCGTGATGTTTGTAAAAGCGGCAACTGATATTTTTTAACGAGACTAGCGGCTATAAAGTTTGGTTGTGCTCCACAGTCTAGTAGTGCTCGTACTGGTCCGAAGATTTGACCATTTGCTTCCAGTCTTATACAGTGAATAAATAAAGTTTAAGGACAGTGACAATTTAAAGAAAACATTGTTGAAACTACTAATTTCAGTTTTAAAAACACCGTTATTTACATTCGAAGAACTGCCATATGCTCAACGTTACTGAGTGATTGTTGAGTCGTTATTTGTCTTGTGGCGCCCCATAGAAGCTGTGAATTAAACAAGCAGGTAGGAAGTAATCAGAATAGTTTAGGTACACTTTATTCACTGTGTCATGTTGTTTTGGTTTTTGTTGCGTTTGATTAATTTTATTCAGTTCTTTGTTTAAGCTGTACAGAAAACTACTCATAATAAAGTGTAAAAGTGTAAAACTATACAAGTTTATTGTATTTATTTACTGAAAAAAAATGGACCGGGCTTTACAAATTTCGCTCGAAGTAAGAAAATTAATATTAAAATTATATTTATATTATTATATTCTACGGGAAATTGGCACAATAGTGGGGAAACGACATTCAAGTGTTTATAACATTATAAAATCGTATACAAATAACGGAGATCTAAATATAAAACAAATAGTGGATCCGGCAGACCTAAAGCTTTAACGCCCTGCGAAGAACGCAATGCCATCACTGCTGTCAAGCGAAGTCCTCGTATTTCAGAAGTAAAGATTATAAATAATATTAACGTCGAATTTCAAAAAAAGTACATCCTCAAACTGTGAGAAATTTGCTGCACAAAGCTGATGAACTGCCCCACGTAAACCATTCACATCAATAGCAAATAAGAAAAAATATTAAAATTTTGATAAACCAGAACCGTTTTGGGAGATTGCAGAATTCAACATTTTTGAGTCGGACGAAGTAATAGATGTGTGGATACGTGCCAATTCAGAGATGTAAGAAAATAACTTAATACCTACAGTCAAATGGTGGGAGAAACATCATGCTATGGGAGTGTATGGCTTTATCAGGCGTGGGTAATTTGGATTTTATAACAGTTAAAATTATTAAATATATGTACATATGTAGCGTTCAAGCGTGCAAATTCTGGATCTTGACAGCAGCCAATTTCTTTTTCAATAAGATAACGCTAAACACATGCCTTTTTACCTAAACTTAATTAATTCACTGTAGATATAGTTGGTAACAGTGCAGGCTTCGAGTCTAAATTGAAACTAAAAGTCTTAGGATAGTCTACGTTGGAATTTATTTCATTCTCGGTTGCCTTGTGATCCTTTTTTATATCACTTAGCAATTTTTCCTTAAACTTTCGACTGCGATGGGGTTCTTCAATCTTAAGAGTTAGTGCTTGTTTTGCTATCTCTCTCTTTGAACAAAGCAAGCTATTATATTTTGCCTGCCCTGGACAACGAGTACAACCATTTGAAAGCCATTACCATTTTGAAAGCAATTACCAGGTCCATGCTCCTTTTTGAAGCAATTCTGGCAGATATCATTTCTTCGCACAAAGTCCTCACGAGATCGCAAATTTAAAGTTACAAACTCATCACACACCCATAGACGATGATCACCACCACAGGCAATACTGGAAATAATCATTTCTCACCTCTTGTCGTACTTTCACACTTATCATATGTGCTTCGATCATTATTGTAACTTACTATGGCATCTTTGGACCGCAAATTGCGTAACTCCGCATTATTAACTAAGGCTGCAGCTTGGCGATCCAAGAATTCTAACATTTGCTTGGTTGTGCTAGTCTCTGTGTCTCGTTGTAATTTCCACTGCCTATTTGTATCTGGATCTAGTCTTTTATGCAATATATGAACAATAATCATATCCCAAGCATCGGCCGGGATTCCCTGTGGTCGTAGTTTTCGCAACACTTCATGTGTTACATTGGATATAGGCTGAAACTCATGAACTCGCGGTACCCCTCCTATAATTGGCAAACGAAAAAACTGTGGTAAATGTTCACGGCAAATCGGATACTTGCGGTCATATAACTGATTGAGTCGATCTCAAGCCTTTTTTAATTATCATCCGTAAGCTGCCATTAACCTACAGTTGTGTAGCTCTACTAACCAGCGACTTTTTTAAGTAAGAGAATTTAATAGCCGGTGAAACATTAGGGGTATTCGGAATCTGTTGTATTCGTAGTAATTATTTACTCTTTTTACAACGAATTCAGAAATACACAAGAAAACCTCGAACACACCCATTGTAATGTCGTTGTAAAATTTGCCGAACAGCTGATTTTTGTGCCACAACAAATAAACAAAAGTGAGAAATATGCCGCGAAAAAGCGAAAAAACTAAAATATTAGATTTTATTGTTGATAATTGTGAAAATCAAATTGCTGATGTGAACGGTAGGTAACTTAACTACTTATAAATAAAGAGCTATTTATTCGAGTTCCGCATTTGTAGATGCCGATGATGCAGCCGTGGATGATATTTTAGACTGCTCTATGGAAGAGGTGATCATTATATTGCAGTGCCACCGAGGAATTGAGAAATTTATTCCAAAAAGTATAACTTGGCGTTTGGATGTGTTAAGTGAACTGGATGATACCAGGTTGAAGCAAATGTTAAGGGTGGATCGATTTCAATTCACTCATTTGGTTGGGTTAATTAAAACAGATGAGGTTTTTAATCGACTTCACTCCTGCAAACAGTTTTCTATAGAGTTGCAAGTTGCAGTTGTGTTATACAGACTGGGGGCTTACGGTGAAAATGCTTCCATAAAGAAAATAGCTTCTATTTTTGGAATTGGCGATGCAAGCACAATTGGCGTTGTAACAGAAAGAGTATTCAAAGCTTCCCAACGATTGGAGAGAAAAATTATATTTTGGTCAGATTACGCTGAAAGAAATTTAATAGTTTCCCAAACGTTCAACGAACTTCCATATTGCATTGGTTACGTAGATGGAACAGAGATTGCTCTTGCCGACGCGCCCGTCCATAACCACACGACGTATTTTTCTAAAAATCGACGTTACTCTATAAAAGCTCAAGTGGTTTGTGACCACAAATGCAGAATTCGACATATTGTAGTGGGCCATGTGGGTAGCGCTCCTGATGCTAAAGTATATAAAACATGCGCTTTGTTTCTAGAAGAGTCGAAATTTTTTTCAGGATTTCAGTGGCTAGCAGGCCACTCAGCTTATCCGATTTCCAAAAGTTAATAACACCATATCGAAGCAACTCAAAGCAATTGGATATAGAAAAACGCAATGAATTTAACCGACGCCATAGTAAGTATCGCGTACGAATTGAAAATTGTTTTGGGTAGTTAAAAGAGAAATTTGGTAGTCTAAAGGAGCTCAGAATGCGAATTCAAAACAGAGAAAGTCACAAATTTTGTCGTGATTGGTTTCGAGTCTGCTGCATTTTGCACAATATTTTATTAAACCAAAAGGAAATAGAGACAATATTTGTCGATCAAGAAAGTCGATAACTAAACCAACCAGAAGAAGAATTCCAAACTAATACCCGACAGGAAATCGAAATGAAGAGACAAGGTTCATACTATATGATGTTTGACTAGTAATAGTACAAGTTTTTTAAGTTAAAAATAAATTTAATAAACAAAAAGTTTAATGAGGCACTCTTTCATATAACAATAGATTGTTGTTCCATAACTAAATAAAAGAAAATGTGTAATTTTTGGTTTCTGTTTTCTGAAAAAAACTTAGCTTCTGTTTTACTGATTGTTTTTTAGTTCTAATTCATAACGTGCTAGCCGCTCCTTCATCTCCAGCTCCATAGTCAAAATTTTTAATTTATTCTTATTGTTCTCTTTTTCTATGGCTAATTTTTCTTTTTCCAGCTCAAACATTTTCTCGTTTCTTTCTTTTTCCAAAACAAACTTTTCCTTTTCTATACTTATCCGTTTTCCTCCCTTTCCATGTAGTCTCTGTGTTTCTCCTTTTCTAATTCTAAGCGTTGCATTTGTAGCTCATTTCTTTCCGATTGTAGTGCAGATAATTTGCTGATTGCTGTTTTCGGTGCCGATTTCCTCATATTTTCAGCGAATTCTACTGCCTTGTTGTCATTTATATTTTGAGCTCGTTTAGAAGAAACTGGTGTTGCAATTTCGATATCATTCGGCAACGTATAAAATACATTATCATGTTCGCTTTCAGTCGTTGTCGCAATTTCGAACATACTACCACTGTCATATTCGCTCTGCTGAACAATTTCACATTCACCATGATTAGTCGTACTATCTTCGGACTGGAACACGTACTGTGTCGAGTCTGCCGATTTGCTCTTAAAAAATAAGCTCTGCAATCGCCGACTAGCTTGTATCTGCATGTGATGTGCAATGCGCACTTATCCGACGGCAGCACTGGAAGTATTGTTTGCACTCACACCGCTTAATTTAGTGAGCAGTGGTCAAGTAGCCAAGCACACACTTCTGCAAATAACGGCAGAGGGGTGTGGCATAGGTAAGGTAATCTCGTCCCAGAGGATGAAAGAGATAAGTGGCACCCGACCATTAGCCCTCCTCCGGGGGGACAACATTACCTAAAAGGTTAACTTCACGAAGAAGTTCAAGGTTACCCTTGCCAGCAAGGATGAGTGGAACGATTCCTCTCTCGAGCTGCTGCTGAGGAATAGTACGATCAAGTGGTACACTGACGGTTGCAAAACGTCGGAATCGGTATCGGAATCATATGGGAAGTTTTCCGAGCATTTTCCAGGCAGAAGTCTTTGCCATAAGTCGGTGCATAGAAAAACCTCCATCGCAACTATCGCAATGTGGGGATAACCATACTTAGCGATAGTTAAGCGGCACTAAGAGCGTTCTCCTCCAACGAGATCAAATCGCTACTGGTGTAGAAGTGCAGAGAACGGCTGAATGGCCTAGCTGAACGTAACACAGTGCACCTAATCTGGGTGCTCGGTCACAGAGGTATAGCCGTTAACGAACTGGCTGACGAGCTCGCTCGCTCCGCAGCTTCCAACAACATGGTAGGGACTCACTGGAGTGGGTCCCCATACCGTAAAGAAGTTGCTTCGTAAGGAAGAAGGAGTAGGCATTGGCAACAAATACATGAATGCGACATGCCAAGTTGCTAATTTTGGGGGTACTACCACAGAAGATTTAAATTTGTAATTAACCTCCCTAGGGACAAACTCAGAGTATTGGTCGCATTTTACACCGGCCACTGCAAGCTGAATAGGCATTTATATAACATGGATCTATCTTGCACTAACTGCCGGTTCTGCGTCAGGGAGTCTGACACAGGAATAAGGCCCTTAGATCCATGTTTCTGAACAGGGATCGTATCGTCTCACTAACTTCTTCTTCTTAGTTGGGGTACATACCGCTTACGCGATTATAGCCGAGTTAACAACCGCGCGCCAGTCGTTTCTTCTTTTCGCTACGTGGCGCCAATTGGCTATTCCAAGCGAAGCCAGGTTCTTCTCCACTTAGTCCTTCCAACGGAGTGGAGGTTTTCCTCTTCCTCTGCTTCCCCGGCGGGTTACTGCGTCGAATACTTTCAGAGCTGTAGTGATTTCGTCCATCCGAACAACATGACCATGCCAGCGTAGCCGCTGTCTTTCAATTCGCTGAACTCATCGTTCCATCGAATGCGATATCGTGGCCAACGCGCAAAGGACCATAAATCTTTCACAGAATTTTTCTCTCGAAAACTCGCAACGTTGACTCATCCGTTGTTGACATCGTCCAAGCCTCTGCACCATATAGCAGGACGGGAATTATGAATGACTTATAGAGTTTGGTTTTTGTCTGTCGAGAGAGGACTTTGCTTCTCAATTGCCTACTCAGTCCGAAGAAGCACCTGTTGGCAAGAGTTATCCTGCGTTGAATTTCTAGGCTGACATTTTTGGTGGTGTTAACGCTGGTTCTAAGATAGACGAAATTATCTACAACTTCAAAGTTATGACTGTCAACAGTGACGTGAGTGCCAAGTCGCGAGTGCGACGACTGTTTGTTTGACGACCGGAGATATTTCGTCTTGCCCTCGTTCACTGCCAGACCCATTCGTTTTGCTTCCTTG
This sequence comes from Bactrocera correcta, assembly GCA_027475135.1. NCBI lineage: Eukaryota > Metazoa > Arthropoda > Insecta > Diptera > Tephritidae > Bactrocera > Bactrocera correcta. The sequence continues at coordinate 19,621,143 of CM050322.1, forward strand.
TCCAGCCCGGAGAAAGCAGAACTAACGGCGCGGGTGTTGAGGCCGATGATATCAATATCAATTTAGTTCTGCAGCTTGAACTGTTTTCTCCAGCAGCAGATTGAAAAAGTCGCACGATAGGGAGTCGCCTTGTCTGAAACCTCGTTTGGTATCGAACGGCTCGGAGAGGTTCTTCCCGATCCTGACGGAGCGTTCGGTGTTACTCAATGTCAGTTTACACAACCGTATCAGTTTTTGCGGGATTCAGACATCGCGGCATACAGGCAGCTCCTTTTCCTGCTGGCGAAAGCAGCTTTGAAATCGACGAAAAGTTGGTGTGTGTCGATTCTCTTTCACGGGTCTTTTCCAAGATTTGGCGCATGGTGAATATCTAGTCGGTTGTTGATTTGCCAGGTCTAAAGCCACACTGATAAGGTCGAATCAGTTCGTTGGCGGTGGGCTTTGAGCTTTCACACAATACGCTCGATAGAACCTTATATGCGATGTTGAGGAGGCTAATCCCACGGTAGTTGACGCAGATTGTGGGGTCTCCTTTTTTATGGATTGGGCATAGCACACTTAAATTCCAATCGTTGGGCATGCTTTCGTCCGACCATATTTTACAAAGAAGCTGATGCATGCTCCTTATCAGTTCTTCGCCGCCGTGTTTGAATAGCTCGGCCGGCAATCCATCGGCCGCTGCCGCTTTGTTGTTCTTCAGGCGGGTAATTGCTATTCGAACTTCTTCATGGTTGGGTAATGGAACGTCTGCTCCATCGTCATCGATTGGGGAATCGGGTTCGCCTTCTCCCGGTGTAGTGATTTCACTGCCATTCAGCAGGCTGTAGAAGTGTTCCCTACATAATTTAAGTATGCTCTGGGCATCGGTAACTAGATCACCTTTGGGGGTTCTACAAGAGTATGCTCCGGTCTTGAAACCTTCTGTAAGCCGCCGCATTTTTTCGTAGAATTTTCGAGCATTACCCCTGTCGGCCAGCTTATCAAGCTCTTCGTACTCACGCATTTCGGCCTCTTTCTTTTTCTGTCTGCAAATACGTCTCGCTTCCCTCTTCAACTCTCGTCTCACTATCACCCAGCAGAATATTGGGCTTTATCTATATGCTGAGGCTATCTGGGTCCTTATGATTTAGGAGAGGGCACAATAGACCTAAGGTCGCGGTGCATTCCTTATTTATTAATCTTATCTTGCATACATATATACATTACAAATTGAATTTTATTATATTAACATTACTTTTTAGTAAAAGCCTTATTTTTGGTTTATATATAATTTATATTGTTATACTTTGTATAATTTACAATACTAAATACATCAGTTTACTAATTCTTAATACAACACAATTTGTACATATCTAAGCTAATTTAACAATATTTTTTTTTTGTGAGTGACTCCCAAAGATTCTGTGTGGGTTTCTTATGTTTGTAGCAATTTTTATCGAGTAAGGCCTCCCAGAAGGTTCTTAGTTTTTAAAGTCAAAATCACCACTTTTAAATCGTGCACACCCCTTTTAGTCTGCAAGCTCACCTAGTGCATGCTCACCATAAACTATCACCAAAATAGATGACTTTCGGCCATATCGGTGAAAAGCTGAAATGAGAAAATAGGTTTGTTGAACACTGTTTAAATTAGTTAAGCATCCACACACTTTATCCGAAAAAACTGGCGCATACTAATATGACAGCTTAATTCCCACAGCTGATGACTCTATATCACACCACAATTGAGAACATCACCGAGCAAGCGGCCACCATACTAATAATACAATACCCATCAACACAACTCACCCAACTTCTATATCAATCAACCCACTCAACAAAACGGATGGGAAAAAGGATAGCGAACCCAATTCGTCAGACACTCGTCGCATATCGACATACAATTCGCACGTTAATAATTCGTCACATACATTTGATCTATACAAGCCGCACATTTACATACATTCGCACAGTCATCGACTAAAGCTCGCTCTGTGTAGACGTGTTTCGGCTTATCTTTTGCGTATTTCGCACAGTACACATCCGTCTTACGTGCACGTGTTTGCTTAGTAAATCTCTGTTTTATTATTATACCGCATATCGTTTTTCCTACAAGTGTTTTCTAAACAAGTGAATCGAGTGTGTAGATATAATAATCATGGCCCCCGGGCCACCCAACCTCGGGAATATCAGGTTTGCTTTGCTTGCCTCGGAATCCCATCCAAAAAGAAAGAAACCCTCGTACACGCCCCTTAATTTTCCCGACTTGCCTCAGTCTAGGAAAGAAAACCCTAAATTTATTATCGTTAGTGCTTCCGATTCAACGAAACCTATCTCTAATTATTCTTGTTTCGCCGTACATAAAGCATTAGAAGCTATTAGTAAAGAAATTATTTCGATTTCTGAATTACGTGCTGGCAATCTGCTACTGCTTGTGAAAAACAACCAAATTGCCCAAAGGTTCATTTCAACTAAAAAGCTACATGGTGTGTGCGAAATTGTTGTAAAATATCATGACAATCTTAATAGCGTAAAAGGTACAATCTATGCACCCTGCCTAAACAATGTCAGTGAAAAAGAAATAATTGAAAATATGAGTAACCAAGGCGTAGTCGGAGTGTACAAATTTTCGAAAACTGCGGAAGGAGTTTCACAATTCACTGGAGTTGTGCTACTTACTTTTGATCTGTTCGAGCTACCAGATAAAGTTGACGTTTCTTGGCGTAGCGCTAAAGTGAAACCCTATTACCGTAACCCAATGCGGTGTAAAACTTGTCAACGGCTTGGTCATACCGCCAAACACTGCAAAAATGCGCCCGTATGCATGTCATGCAATCTTCCCCCCCATCCTCCCCCATGCTCTCGCACGCTCTGTGCAAACTGCTCTGGTAACCACCCATCATCTGCCAACGCGTGCCCGAAATACATGCAAACGAAAGAAATACTTAAAATAAAATGTCAAAACAAATGTTCCATGCGCGAAGCACTTAAGCTTTACAAAGCACAAACACCATCGATGCTTAACTCCTCTTTCGCCGAGGCAGCTAAAGAAGCACAAAAATCAAACAATAACCCTACTCAAAGCTCCAAATCTCTAATCTCACCACCCATCTCATTAAACAAATCACCGATTACTACTTCATCTGAAATTTCTTCTGTTAACCCACCTCAAATAAATTCTTCTTTACCTAACCACTCACCACAAAACAACAACAATCAACAACCTAACAATGCCTTAGTTTCCTCTTTTAAACCTCTTCCGCAGACTCTATTACACACGCCCTTCAATCTCGAATCTACTCTCGCAAACATCATTTCGCAAGCTAACGCTTACCAAAACAAAACAGAAGCAGACGCTTCCATGAAAGAGACAGCTGACACCTCAATTTTCAATCTCTCTTTAAACCAAACTATACCTCAACATAACGAAAACAACTCGAAGAGCAATTTATGTATAGACGAATGCAATTATTAACATACATACATATTTGTTATCATAGCATATTAATTTTGTGACAATCCCTCTCCCGCTCTCAATGTTTAAGATCCTACAGTGGAATATGCACGGTTACCTCAACAATTACACGCAACTAGAACTTCTGTTGAAAGAATATTCGCCAAGCGTTGTCTGTCTCCAAGAGACTAATATTGCTGCTGATAAGTCAGCAGCTTCGCCCCATCAGTACCAAAGCTATTTTTACAACTTGCCTCAAAACAAAACTAACAAGCAAGGCATTGCAGTTTTGATAAAAAAATCGATACCCCATAGACAAGTTCCCATTACTTCAAATATTGCCACAATTGCAATAGAAGTTTCACTATCTTTCAAATTTACTATCGTGGCCCTCTTTATACCACCTCTACAAAACTTCACATGCAGCGAACTTAGAAACATTTTGCGATCAGTTTCTACTTCATTCGTTATAGTTGGGGACTTTAACGCCTGGAGTCCCCTTTGGTTATCAACTCTTTGCAACAATCGAGGTGCTATCATAGAAGATATGATATTTTCAGAAAACCTCACTGTACTTAACGACAACAAACCGACTCACTTTTCCACACACAAAACTTTTACCTCTGTTGACCTTACATTATGTTCCTCAAACATCGCCCCTAAACTAACTAGCAATACCCTTCCCCACCTCCACGGCAGCGATCACTTCCCTATTCTTACTATTTTACGCACTTCGTCAGTCTTTAAGGCCCAACCCATTCCAAAGTTCCTAACAGATATAGCGAACTGGGAAAAGTTTCAACATACTGCCAGCGACCTTTGCGAAAAATACCCCTATTCGGACAATATCAACAAAGAAGTTGCCACAATTACAAAAATTATTCGGACTTCTGCTCACCTTTCCATTCCACAATCCAGTAATAAAATCTTTACTAAAACTGTGCCGTACTGGTCTCCTGAGCTATCACAATTAAGAAATGTAAAGCGCTTTTATTGGTCGGAATATAAACGGACAAGATCAAACCAAAATTTAATTATGTATAAAAAGGCTAACGCGATGTTTCGTAGGAAAACAAAACAATCTAAAAGGGACAGCTTAAATAAATTCTCGGAATCTATCAATCATAAAACAAACCCGAAAAAAGCATGGTCCGATATTAAAAAATTATCTGGAATATACCCACAATCCCAGTTGATCTCCATAAGTAATGCTAATGGGCCTATCGTCAACGCAAAACAGCTATCTAACTACTTCGCAGCATACTGGTCAGAATACTCGCAGGACTCAAACTTTCATGCCACTTTCATTTCAGACAAAAACAAATATCTCAGTACTTCCCCTTATACGTTGTCTAACATCACAGATTGCAATATAGAACATATTGAACTACAAGCTACACTATCCTCTTTCTCAGGCAAAACCCCGGGTGCCGACAGAATATCGTACCCCATGTTGCAACATCTACCTTCATGTTTGATGGCCAGATTAATTAAGTTATACAACAACATTCTAAATAAAGGCATTTACCCCCAAACCTGGAAAAACGCTATTATTATCCCCATTCCTAAGTCAAGTAGTCCTGCAACAGAAGCTTCAGGTTTCAGACCCATTTCACTGCTTAGCTGTTTAGGTAAACTTTTCGAAAAAATTATAGCTCATCGTATTTCGTGGTATGCCATAAACAATAACTCCATTAGTCCGCAGCAAGTGGCTTTTAAAGAGGGGCATAGCACCATTGATGCCTTGCTCCTCTTCGAAAGCTATGCTTCTACTGCTCTTTCCAATAGAAACCACCTTTCCGTGCTAAGTATAGACTTCGAGAAAGCCTTTGACCGCGTGGGAGCTCATGTAGTTTTACGTCAGTTGGTAAAATGGAACCTTGGTGGAAAAATCCTTAAAATCATCCAGTCTTTTCTCACTAATCGCAGATTTGTTTCCAAAGTAAATAACACCTTTTCGGATTATTTCTCTTTACATAATGGTATTCCCCAAGGTTCCCCGCTATCTGTCATTCTGTTTACTGCTGCATTCAATGAAGTTTGTCACATAATTGATAAGTATAAAAATATTTTTTATATATGCTATGCTGATGATTTATTATTGGTCTCTAAACTAAATGACCTTAACCTTGTTAAACAAGATTTTACTAATATATTAGCTGATTTAAGTATATGGTCCGAATCATCTGGAGCCAACGTATCTTTAAACAAATGTAAGAATTTCCATGTTTGCCGCAAACACAAATGTAATTACTTCACATTAGTTTATAACAATATTCCAGTTGTAAATACTAATAAACTTAAGTTTCTAGGTTTAATTTTTGATAAAAAATTAACTTTCAAAGAACATTGTTTGTATTTAAGAAAGCAGCTGGCTGCCAGGCTTAACATTATTAAATACTTAACATCCAAACACTGCTTAATTAACTCGTCAACACTAATAAATGTAACCAGAGCTCTTATATTATCGAAGATAGACTATGGCCTACCCATCTATGGCAACTGCGCGAAAAGTGTCATCAAGTTACTGTATTCCCCATACCACATGGCTGTGCGCAGAAGTCTTCGCGCTTTTCCGACATCGCCAACACAATTCATACTTGTGGAAGCGGGGCTACCCACAATCGAAGAAAGATTTACACTTAACCTAAAAAACTCATACCGAAGCTGTTTCTTTGTTACAATAATATTCTTTACGAAACAGTGTTATCCGAGCTGCAACGGAAAAAGTCTTCAGGTCGTAAGTCGTCAATATTCCTCTGCATCGAATACGCCAGAGAGCTTGATATCACATTCCCTTCTCTCCGTCAAAAAGTATCTTCTCCGCCTTGGATGATAAACAAATCATGTTTCATGCTAAACTTGGAGAAATACGGGAAAAGTAGTACCTCCCCCACAGTATTTCAACGCCTTTTCGCGGAATATACAACTCCACTGCTCCCAGAATGGAAATTCGTTTTCACAGATGGCTCAAAAACCGACATTAGCACAACATTCGCCGTCGTTGACTCCGAGGGAAGAACAATTACAGCAGGAATACTTCCCAGCTACGCCTCGGTTTTCACAGCTGAAGCTGTCGCTATCTTCAACGCAATCATCTTCGTCGAAAAATCTAGTTTTAAAACAGTTATCTGCACTGATAGCAAGTCAACCATACACTCGGTAATAAATACAAACAACAAGCCCTACTTAATTTCCTGTATTCGGAGCAAATTAATCGAGAACAACAATCGCTTGAAACTAATGTGGGTCCCAGGACATGCAGGCATAAAAGGAAACAATCTGGCAGACGAACGGGCTAAACTCGCAGCAAAAGAACCACTAATAACTTTTGACTATATTATGAAAAAAGACTTGTATAAGTGTATATCGCAGCTCCAATATAGCTCACATATGGAGACTTGGAGATCTATCCAGCACCAATATACCACGTATAACCCGAACAGGATAAAACCAAGCTATCCCTCCAGCTGCCGGTGCAACGACATCAAAGCATTTATCCGATTACGCCTAGGACACACAATTGCCACACATGCGCACCTCCTAAATCGTTCTAGTCCACCAGTTTGCCAACACTGCCCGCCGTTAGCTTTAACAGCCTGTCATTTACTCGACGAATGCCCACATTACGCAGCGATTAGAAAAAATATCTTCGACGACCAAATACCGTCTGCTCTGTTACAAACGAGTTCCTCCGAAAACGTAACAAAAATATCAGCATTCTTAGTACAAACAGGATTAAAACCACAAATATGATTATGTTTATAAACTTCCCATTACTTATTATTTATTTTGTTCTTAATACTTTTCTATTAGCTACAGAACGTTTATTAACTTTTACACCTAAGACTTAATTAAGCAATAACTATACATTTTATATTTACATCAGCGAGCCGAAGGTCCTGGCAGCCAGTGCTCCTTTTTTCGTGGAAAAGTAATTGTATTATTGTTTCACGTTTTATAAATAAATAAATAAATAATACATACATTCGTTCTTGATACTTTCCACGTTGAGTCACGTCGACACCAGCTTTCAGTTATTTACTTCGTGGTACATCGATCCTGTGCGCCACGGTCAAGTCGATACTAACGTGATACGACAACGAGCCTGCGCGATATATCCTTTGGGCACCCAATTCGTTTAACATCGGCATCCGCATTTTTAATAACCATAAAACGTTTACTTGCATAAAAGAGATTTGTATACTAAATAAACATTAAATTAAAACGATTGTTCATTTTAAATAAATTGGCGTTTTCTTTGGCGATCGTGAAAGTGGTTTGTACTTAAGTTTGCAGATTTAAGCAACACTCCTAAACATGGTCCTTCGAGCCATTCCGAATGGCACTATTGGTTTCGTCCAAGAAATCAAAAATACATTAAAATCGTGATTAAAAAAGGCAAAAGAAACTAAAACAAAGCAAAAACTGGTGCAGTGCGGTGATGTGATAATAACTAACAACAATAATGTACAAACATAAGTAACATATACAACAAAAGACAAAATATAAAAAAGTATAGTGGAGCAAACAAAACACAAATAAGTTTGGTGACTCGGCATAAATAAACTTATACAAACACAAAAAAAATAAATCGTGCGCAAAAAGTAAAAGCCCTAAGAAGCAAACAAAGTGGCGATAACTATGGTGAAGTAAAATAAAATCCAGTACGGTGCGGTAGAAGTGCAGTGACACAAAAACAAAAAAAAAAAATCTATCTGATGTACTTTGTACATATAAGTAGAAAGAACAAAATATATGTTAGTGAGTACAGAGTGGAGAGAAACAAAAACAAAGTGCAACAAAAAACAAAAATAAAACACACAAACCGGACGCGAAAGCACCAAAATAAAAATATTATAAATACAACAAACATACGGGCGCGTATTTAAAAACATATACATACATATAAACAAAAATAAGCACAAGAAGCCAGGCAGCTGGAAGACCGTGGAGGAAGAAAAGAGGAATTGCCAAGAAAAGCGTGTTCAGTTCATATAAACTTAATTTATATCGCATATATTTACCAAACTTTTGAAAAACCCCTAAAACAGTTCGGTAAAATATATACATAACCACATATGTATGTAAATATAATTAAAAACTCAGCTCAATGCCTATTCTTGCTTAGCTTTGTGTATTCAAGCACACTTTTTCGAGCAACACTGCTTATTTTAAGTATTTACTTTCAAACATTTTTGGGCAATATTCTTCTGTTTTATAAAACAGTAAGCAGGATTGCAATAAAGAAATAAGCAGAGGTAATTTGCTGGTAAGAAATGCAAAAACATCAAAAAACACATGGAAAGAAAAAACAAATAAAAAAAATACAAACATACATATATATGTACATATATGCATATTGAGATAGCATAAAAAGTGAACGTATATATACACATACATATTCCTGTGCAGTTGCATTGCTATTTTTTACTTATTAATATATAAGAGGACGACAAAAATACATACATACATGTGTAGTATGTATTTTTTCTATTCCGTTTTCGCGCCTTTTCTCTACACGAAAGAATATACACACACGTATATTCAAGCATACGTCACACAATCTGCTTATGCTATACCCTATAAGCACTGGGTCAATTAGATGTGAAACTTATTTAAAAATAATTTGAAAATAAATAAAAGATCCGAAGAAATTAACAGTACCACAAATTATAAAAACGAATATATAATTTATTCAAAAAAAAAAGCCGCTTAACATACATATATAGATAAATAATTAAACATATATATGTATGTATACATATGTATTCGTATATATAGTACATACTTACATATTCAAAGTCCACATTGGCAATTATCCGGCAATACCTCTTGTTTTTTGGGAAAAAAAAACAAGCAGGATTGCGTACAAAAAGCAAATTCATCTCTCTAACGAGCTCTCAATTTTTAAGAATATAAGAAAAAGCATAAGCACACTAACAATTCGTGCATACTTTTGTACATAGTGCATTGATCTCCTCAGCGAGCTCTCAATTGCACAAAACATAAGTACCTTCATAAGTATGTATTACATACACACAAGTCCAAGTATTAGGGTGTACCTAAATACTAACATAAGGACGTAAAATGTTGTAATAAAGTAAAAGTGCGGATATTTTCAAATTTAAAGCTAAAATAAAATAAATAAATAATATTATTTCGCAAAAATGGTTAATAACGAAAAAAATCATAATACACCTGCAGCAGCTATATGCTCAAAACAGGCTATTAAATTCATTTCAGAAAGTGACAGTTTAACAAGATACTGCACTAGATTTGCCTCTTCACCGATTCACGAAAACTCGGAATCGTTACTAGAAATCAAAATTATAAATCTTAATAATTTTTGGACACGACTCCAAGAGGCTCATGACGCCATAGTAGAATCGGACGATTCAGATCTACCTAAAAATTTTAAATCATCCGCTTACGATATTTACGAAAACTGCTTGGACCAATATGAAGAAACGAAAGCTATGATCTCCGATCAATTAAAGCTAATTAAAGCAATTGCACCTACTCCCCGCAGTAGAGTAGAGCTGCCACAAATGGACAGTCAAGAGGCAATTTCAGGCATCCACCTCGAGGTGCCCGCATGTGATACAGAAACGTTTTACGGAGGTTATGAAGAATGGCTGTCCTTCCGGGACATGTTCACATTTACATCAACCATCCACAACTATCAAAGGCACAAAAACTGTATCACCTCCGATACAAAACAAAAGGTCAAGCAGGCGAAATAGTTAAACAGTTCGAATTTAATGACGATAATTTCAATTTGGCTTGGGAAGCTCTAAAAGCTAGATTTGAAAACGAAAGAATACTGGTCGATAAGCAAGCAACGACACTATTAAACTTGCCTAAAATCAAGAAAGAAACAAGTGAAGATATTGTAAGACTACAATCCACTGTTTCTAATTGTTTGTCGATTCTGTCGACACAAAATATTCCCACAGACAGTCGTGACCCAATTCTGGTAAACATTTGCACCGCCGCATTACCAGAAAAGTCGTTACTGCTATTGGAGCAATCGCTCTCTTTACGAAAAAAGTGCCCAACGTGGCAACAAATGAAAGATTTTCTCACCACCCAATATGAAATTGCGGAAAGGTTAGGAGAAACAATAATCAAAAAAGAACATTAAACACGACCAGAATAGAAGCTTAAATAGACCCCAAGATAGAAGCAAACACAAATCAAACATAATTTTGAACAAAACACAAACTTTCACATCCGAACAAAGAAAACATACCTCATGCGAACTATGCACAAGAGGGCATAAGCTTAGAACTTGCGAGAAGTTTAAAAAATTAAACATTGACGAAAGGAACAACTTTGTCAGATCAAAAAGAGTCAGTACAAACTGCTTGTCCTATACACATAATCTTAAAAATTGCAAAAGCATATTTAAGTGCTTATATTGTCATAAAAGACATCATACAATGCTTCATTACAGCAAATATCCCATCTCACCTCAAAGGAGCGCATATACAAAAAGAACCACGGGTTTAATTGCAAAAGCAAATACAGAAAACCAAAATACTAAATAATGCCAAGAGGCACCATGTTGTTCAAAGGCGCAAAAAGTTCAAACACTACACAGCGAAGCACAAGGTGGACTAGTTACAGAACCAGTTACCACCATGCCAACTCAAGTTGAGGACAAATACCTTAATTCACAATTAAGGAAATTGCAAAGATTAAGGAAACTTCCACTTACAAACAAAATTATAAAAGATCGGTATTGTGAGCACTTCTCTAAAGTCACAACTACTTGATGAAATAATGGCCGGTACGTCGTACGACAACCACTAGAGCCACAATTTTCCAATACTCCACAAATTGGTATAAAAAACAAAGTCAGAGTTACCTCTCACAGTCGATATATTAAAAGCACATAAAACATTCGGCCCCGCAGGATGGCTTTCGCCAATAATGATACAAAAATCCTGTTTAAAAAATCTCAAGTTATGTGGCGCGCTACTAAACGCGAAATTAGTGCATACGCACTTAAATATAAAATATAAGAAAATTTTCTTCAAAAGTCGAAAAACCGACACATTTTATACAATATTGCCCCATAGAGGCCTAAATTGTAAAATAGGGGAAAAAAAACTAACGAAAGCAGATATCGTTTTTATCGCCCCTACATAAGCGCTCCTCATAAAGGTAGTTGGTGAGAATCTGTTGTAAAGCATGAACATCCCACTTAAAAAATTATAATTCTAATAAAGCCGTTCGCAATTACCGGCCACTCTCTCGCAAGATCCCTCTATTTGGCACAGCCCTAACTCCAGGGCTAGGGACTACCCATTCTGGCCATATCTGAGCCAGGCGTGGAGTTACTATCCTTCATAAGCCAAGAATAAATTAAATGCAAACAATTGGCGATAACACAGAAAAGGCAAATACTAAGCGACCGGTATACCAAAACGATAAAATAATAAATTGCAAATAACCGCTAGTAAAATAAATAAAATCAAACAATTTTACAAATTTACTATAATAATTAGTCGTCAAAACACGCAATAGGAAATTACTGCCTCAACTTACATAAAACACAATTGTCTATTAAAACCAAAATCGGCTCATACAGCTAATATTCTGCGGACTCGGCTACTTCACCAACAGTAAGCCGAATTACATGTCTCAGATTATATATATAAAACTAGGCAAAATATTCGCCTAGGTGGCCCAGGATGCTTAAATGAGTTAAGCATCCACCCACTTTACCCAAAAAAACTGGCGCACACTAATATGACAGCTTAATTCTCACAGCTGATGACTCTACATATATCACACCACAATTGAGAACATCACCTAGCAAGCGGCCACCATACTAATAATACAATACCACTCACCACACTTCTACATCAATCAGCCCACTCAACAAAAAGGATAGCGTACCCAATTCGTCAGACACTCGTCGCATATCGACATACAATTCGCACGTTAATAATTCGTCACATACATTCGATCTATACAAGCCGCACATTTACATATACTCGTTCTTGATACGATACTTTCCACGTTGAGTCACGTCGACACCAGCTTTCAGTTATTTACTTCGTGGTACATCGATCCCGTGCGCTACGGTCAAGTCGATACTAACGTGATACGACAACGAGCCTGCGCGATATATCCTTTGGGCACCCAATTCGTTTAACATCGGCATCCGTATTTTTAATAACCATAAAACGTTTACTTGTATAAAAGAGATTTGTATACTAAATAAACATTAAATTAAAACGATTGTTCATTTTAAATAAATTGGCGTTTTCTTTGGCGATCGTGAAAGTGGTCTGTACTTAAGTTTGCAGATTTAAGCAACACTCCTAAACAAACACATATTAGCCTTAAATAGTTAGATGCTTTTTATGTGATGTGTACTTACCGAACTATTTATGGTAGTTCTTAATATAAACAAATCTTTCTACCAAAACATACAAAAAAGTTATGATTAAGGAAATGTCGTGTGAACTTTTGGTACACAACAGTGGTTAATCTTGCTGTGAGTTGATAAATCCAGCACCCTCAGTGTTGAGAATTTCGCCCGCGACTTTAATAATTCCGAATGTATACGTGTGAAATAATAATAGGATATTTAAATATTAAGCAATTTTTGTAGCTTATATTCCTCCACTTTATTGTAAATGTCATCTACATATATATTCGTCAAGTTTTATTTTATCAATTTTCGGGAACTTTACACTTACAGCTGTTAACTGCTCGTCCGCAAATGATGTACAAAATGCTGCAAGTTGTTCCATTTGGTGTTCAAAGACTTCACCCAACATTTTTTGATATATTTCTGAATGTTCCTTGTTGTTATTTTGTTTATCCATTTCCATTAAAACCACAAATAACATAATTGTACCAGTTGGCAGCGGATAATGAATTTTTCTGAAAGTATCCAAAATGTTGAAAAGGTAATGTGCAAGGTATTTGTTTAAACCTACTTCCATACGTCATTCAATGCATTTATTGCCTGTTTGTCGGCTGTGTGGAAGGCACAACTCGATGGAAGCCTAGATACGACAATCTTCGGAACCATATTGAACTTTGTTTCAATACCTGTGCAACTCACCTTTAGTTCCAACTAAGCAAAGAAATAATGCACAGAACGAGGTTCAAATTCCCGAATTCACTCTTTATTTACAAAGGATGTTATGGTATGCACAGCACGTTTTTTTTTTTTGGAATTCTATTTTTATTTAATTTACAAACGTTTTCAAATGTAAAGAAATTGGTCGAATACTCCAATTGGCGGCGGGAACGGCGAGCGATGGTTAACGTGAGAGCAAAAAAGGGAAAAAAACAATGCTGCGAAAGCGTATGCGCAAGTGCACGGTCGTTATCACTACGGGAGCAAAAGCGAAGTGAAGTGGCTGGAGTTGTCCGTCCCTTTTTTTTGTGTTCTAGTTGGAAGTGTGGTGTCATGTTTGAGTGTATTGGTGTGATGTGTAGTGATGTGGAAGGTGAGTGGTGAGTGTGGTGTGCTGTTATGATGATTTGTGTTGAAATGTGGTGTGGCTGTGTTTCATTACAGGGTAGGCCGAGAGTCATTTAGACATCCCGGCCCCCCTAGGCAAATTATTAGCCTAGTAGCCTTTGCAATTGCTGCAGTGTGGCCACCACGTTACTGAGTCCAGTAGGTTGGCGAGACCGCGGCCTAGGTTGACGCCGCCGCGTAGAGGTATTGGGTTGGTGGCGCCGAGTACGTGTTCGGGATTCTGGTGGTGGCTCAGCTCTTCGTGGTCGTGCAGCACGGTTCGCCTGCGGTCGTCGGGTCGTAGCCCGACTGGAGGGGGCAAGTAGTTGTCTGCCGTCCCGATGAAGGAGCGTATGATGCGGCCGCATGCATATTTGGCAGGTATACCCTGATGTACACTCCGATGTGGAGTGGGTAGGTGCCAGACAATTTAGGCAGTGGCCATGTGCCTGGACAATCTGCTGGCGGAGCGGAGGCAGCATCCTCTTAAAAATGCCGCAGTGCGGCAACCTGTGGGGGCGGCGGCAAAGCGGGCATCGGAGGCGCTGTGGGTCTGCTGGCACCGGCGTCGGATTTGCGCGTGTTGCACTTCGGGGTGTTGCACTTCGGGCAGCGGTTGGTTGCGTTGTGGCCGTGGAATTTCGAGGGGCTGGTGTAGGCCCCGTTCGTGGCACGTGAATGGTCGACCGAACGGCTGGCGTTGGTGCTGGCGGCATATCGACATCCATTTGATCTGTCAAAGATATTTACGTTATATGTTTGTGGTATACGGATATGATAGTTGGTGCTACGTTAGGTGGCACTGGTGGGTAGTCATGTGGACCACCCATCTATTACTACGTTTGCGGTTTTCATTAAGATAGGATTTGTGGTTTGTTTTGCGGGTTATATCGATTTATCGTTTATTGTTTACGGTTTACGTGTCGGTTTTATCGGCTGTGGGCAAAAAGCATAGTTTAACGAGCGGCCGAGTTAGTGTTCCGTTTTGCGTACGGAGATCAACTACGCGAATATGACCGTCGGAGCCGTGGTAAAGCTTCTCTATGCGGCCAAGCCGCCATTCAGTGGGGGGGAGACAATCGTCATGAATTAAGACACAATCTCCAAGCTTAGGCGCGTTTTCTGGTGTTTTCCACCGGTACCTTCTGTGGAGGTCCTTTAAATAATCTTCTTTCCATCGAAGACTGAAATCGTAATGGAGAATTTTAATTCTTTCCCATCTGTTTAATAAGGAAAGCGACTCCACGCCTGGCTCAGGTGTGGCCAGAATGGGCGCTCCTTTAAGAAAATGCCCTGGTGTGAGGGCTGTAAAGTCTGATGGATCTTGTGAGAGGGCTGCGAGAGGCCGTGAGTTGAGAACGGCTTCAATTCTAGTTAAGAGGGTCGTGAAGTCTTCATAATTGAATTTATAAGTGCCAGCTAGCTTCTTGAAATGTGATTTGAAGCTTTTTACGGCTGATTCCCATAAACCACCCATGTGTGGAGCGCTTGGGGGGATAAACTGCCAATTGATGCCTTGGGGAGCATATTTTTGAATAATGTCAGGTGAGACTTGTTTCATAAAATCCACAAATTGTTTCTCTGTGGCTCTTTGAGCTCCGATAAATGTTTTACCATTATCGCTCATGATTTTGGTTGGAAAGCCACGTCGTCCGACGAAGCGAGCAAATGCCGCGAGGAAAGCCTCCTTTGTCAGATTGGAACATAGCTCAAGGTGTACTGCTTTTGTCGTAAAACAGACAAAGACAGCCACATAGCCTTTCATCAGGGTGGGAGACCTTAGCATGGACGCCTTTATTTGAAAAGGGCCAGCAAAGTCGACACCTGTAGTGGTGAAAGGCAGAGCAAAGTTACAGCGTTCCGGTGGAAGTGCTGCCATAATCTGCGTTCTCATTTTCTGCTTGTGCATAGTGCAGACCTTGCACGTGAAAATGCACTTCTTGATTTGGGGCTTAAGGCGGGGAACATAGTACTCTTGGCGTACCATATGTTGCATGAGGCGATGTTCGGCGTGTAACATGAGTATATGGATATAATTGATGAACAATGTGGCAAATGAGGATTTCTCTGGTATTATTATGGGATGGCGTTCGTTATACGTAAGGCTGGAATTAGCAAGCCGGCCGTTTGCACGAAGCAGACCTTTCGTGTCTATAAATGGGTTTAGTACTAAGAGTGTGCTCTTTTTGTCAATTGGCTTCGATTCTCTTAGTAACCCTAGGTCGCGGCTGAAGTAGCGCGTTTGGGTTGATGCGATAAGAGCGACCTTCGCTTTTTGTAAGTCTTGGTGCGTCAATGTATCGCATTGGGGGCAAGTTGCTCCCTTTATCTTAAGTTTGAGTCGCTCTACGAATTTGAGAATATAGGCGACTACTCTGAGTGCTCGGGGGAACGATGAAAATCGTTCAAGGATGTCATCATCATCCATTGTTGTGTGATAAGTGGCGATTTTTCGACCTTCTGGGGCAATTATGTTGCGCATTGGCGATTGTGGCCAAGAATCGGGAGATTCTGTTAACCATCGGGGGCCATTCCACCAGAGGGTGGTGGTGGCGAGATGAAGGGGTTTGCACCCTCTTGTCCCAAGATCGGCAGGATTGTCAGCACTGGCTACGTGGCGCCAAGTGGCTGATCCTACTAGATCAAGTATTTGAGACGCTCGGTTAGAAATATATGTTTTCCACGCGTGTGGTGGTTTTTCTAACCAGGCTAGAACGATTTCGGAATCGGACCAGAGGTATAATTTATATTTTGCCATGTTTAAGTGGGTCTGCACCATGGAGACTAGCTTTGCTAGGAGCAGGGCGCCACAGAGTTCAAGTCGTGGTAGACTTATGGTTTTTAGAGGCGCAACTTTTGCTTTTGCCACTAGTAGGTGGCTTGTAGTTGCAATATCGCTTTGGGTGCGCACATATATAGTGGCACAATATGCCTTTTCAGAGGCGTCGCAGAAGCCGTGTAGTTCCACTTTGTATTCGGGGGAATAGTTTACCCACCGTGGAATGTGTATCTGCGAAATGTCTTTTAGGTTATTAGCAAACTGGGACCATCTTTCTAAGCGAAGAGGTTTCACTTGTTCGTCCCAGTCAGTTCCGTCTAGCCATAATTCTTGGATCAGGATTTTCGCTTGTATCATAATTGGCGAAAGCCATCCTGCGGGGTCGAAAAGTTTTGCCACAGAGGAGAGAATTTGGCGTTTTGTAATGGCGGATAATGCGGATATAGACTCAGTCGTGTATGAAAACTGGTCCGATATCGCATTCCATTGGATGCCCAGTGTTTTTGTTGTACTTTCCTTTTCGAATATAAGGAAATTAGTATCCAACAACTTGTCGTTTGGTATATTTTGCAAGATATTTGGGTGATTAGCTGTGATCTTTTTTAGGGGAAACCCTGCTGTGTTGAGGGCCTTTATCACTTGTGATAAGGACTCGTATGCTTGTGAGAGGCTGTGGCTCCCAGACAAGATATCGTCTACATACGTCTGTGTTTTTAACACTTGTGTTGCCAGAGGAAATTCTGACCTTGTGTTTTCTGCCAGTTCGTGGAGTGTGCGAATGGCTAAGTATGGAGCACAGTTTACGCCAAAGGTTACTGTTTTTAATTTAAAGTCGCGTAGTGGACTATTGGCAGATTTTCGGAAAATAATCCGTTGGAAATCTTGATCATCTTTATAAACAATTATTTGTCGATACATTTTTTCGACATCCCCATTGAATACGTATTTGTATATACGCCAGTTCAATATGAGGAGCATTAGATCTGGTTGGAGTGTGGGTCCCGTAAATAGAATGTCATTTAGGGAGTTCCCCGAGCTAGTGGTTCTGGAGGCATTGAAGACAACTCTGACTTTTGTTGTTTTTTGTCAGGCTTTACTACTGCATGATGTGGCAAGTAGAAAGAGTAATATTTGCCTCTTATGATTTTTTCACATGGGCTTACTTCCTCCATGTGGTCTACATGGAGGTATTCTTCCAAGACACCATCATAATCTTGTTTCAGCTCACCTTTTCTAAGTAGGTTTTTCTCCATACTTAGAAACTGCTGCATTGCAGAGGTGCGAGAGTGACCTAAGGCGAGTGTGTCTGGAAATTGTTGTTTTAGTGGTAGTCGTACGACATACCGACCATTGGCTGATCGAGTAGTTGTGGCTTTGTAAAAGTCTTCACAATACTGATCTTCTGGTGTTGTAATTGAAATGGGGGGGAGTTCCTCTAGCTCCCAAAATTTTCTCAATTGTGAATTGAGGTACTCGTTAGAGATTTCCTCAACTTGAGTTGTCATTGCTGTGACTGGTTCCGCAACTAGTCCACTTAGGACCCATCCGAAAATGGTATTTTGCGCCAGTAATGTTTTCGAAATTTTTTCAACACCTTCCAGTATTATTTGAGATATAAGATCGCTGCCTAATAGAAGGTCTATTTGAGCGGGGGTGTTGCAGTTGGGATCTGCTAGAGTCAGATGTGAAATCTTATCCCAATGCTTGCTACTTATTTGATAGCTTGGAAGCATGTTTGTTAGTTGCGGTAAGACAATAGCATTTGCTTGAATGCGCTTATCCGCTTGGGGGGAAATTAGGGTAATGGGGCATATTTTGTTAGAGTTTTGTACTACTCTTCCGCCCATTCCCGTAATCTCATAATTGGCTTGTTTTGTTGGCAATTTTAATTTATTTTGGGCCTTAGACGCTATAAAGGATCGTTGGGACCCTTGGTCTATTAGGGCTCTTAGTTTGAACAGTTCTCCTCGATGTTCGATGGAGACAACTGCTGTGGGTAGTAGTACTCTACTATGATTATCGCTGTGTAGCGTTTGAGATTTTAATGCCTTTGAGCAGCATGGTGTCTCTTGGCAATTTTGTTGCGTTTCTGTTTCGGGAGTTGCTGTTGCAACTAAACCCGTGGCTTTTTTTGAAAAAGCGCTACTTTGAGTTGTGTTGGGAAAGTTGTTTATGTGCAACATAGAATGATGCCTTTTGTGGCAATATACGCAGTTAAATTTGCTTTCGCAAGCATTGAGATTGTGTGAGTGGGACAAGCAGTTTGTGCAGAGTCTTTTTGACCTGACAAAGTTGTTCCTTTCATTCACATTCAATTTTTTAAATTTTTCGCAAGCTTTTAGCTTATGCCCTCCTGTACATAGTTCGCATGACGTGAATTTATTTTGTTCAGATGTGAACGATTGTGCTTTGAAAAAGCTTCTATTTAAATTGTTGTTGTTATTGACTTGGGGTCTATTGAAGCTTCTGTTTAGGTCGGGTTGAACGTTTTTAGTTCTAATTGTTTTTTTATCTACCCTTTCCGCAATTTCATATTGGGCAGTTAGGAAATCTTTCATTTGCTGCCACGTTGGGCAGTCTCTTCTTGATGAGAGCGATTGCTCCCATAGAAGTAATGATTTTTCTGGTAATGCTGCGGTGCATATGTTTACCAGAATAGGGTCCCAACTGTCTGTGGGAACATTTTGTGTCGTTAGAACCGACAAACAATTTGAAACAGTGGATTCTAATTTTATGAATTCTTCACTTGTTTCTTTCTGAATTTTCGGCAAGTTCATGAGTATGGTTACTTGCTTGTCGACCAATATTCTTTTGTTTTCATATCTGGCTTTCAGAGCTTCCCAAGCCAAATTGAAATTGTCATCACTTAATGCGAACTGTTTTACTATAACGCCTGCTTGACCTTTTGTTTTGTATCGGAGATGATACAATTTTTGCGCTTGCGATAGTTTTGGATGGTTTATGTACACGGCAGTAAACATGTCCCGGAAGGACGGCCATTGTTCATAACCTCCATGGAATATTTCTGTATCGCACGCTGGCACTTTGAGATGAATGCCTGTTGCCTCTTGGGCTTGCAATTGTGGTAACTCTACTCTACTGTGGGGAGTAGGTGCAATTGACTTTATGAGTTTTAGCTGATCTGCGATCATAATTTTTGTGTCCTCATACTGGTCTAAGCAGTTTTCAAATTTGGCGTATGCAGAAGATTTAAAGTTTTCTGGTAGATCTGAATCGTCAGTATCTACAATTGCGTCATATGCAGCTTGGAGACGTGTCCAAAAATTTTCAATCGATTGGCTTTTTATTTCTAGCGCCGATTCCGAATTGTCTTGAATCGGCGAAGAAGCAAATCGAGTGCAGTATTTTATTAGACAGTCACTCTCTGAAATGAATTTGGAGTATGATATGTCCTTTCCCCTCTTTTGTTTTGTAGCACCTTGCTTAGAGCGTGTAGCTTCTGCAGGTGTACATGGACTTTTATCGTCAGAAATCATTTTAGGAATTTTCAAGAATTGAGATGTTTTAGATTCTTTTGAATCTATATTCATTTAGAAAATGTAGATTTGTAAGATATTGTATATATTTTCTTTCAGTGGATACTGAGAACTTTATCAACCGAAAACTCTTTTAGGTAAATAAGAGTTTGTTATTTCCGCTAAAATTAGTGAAATCCGCGTTTATAGTTTATATTACTCGCCGTTGTATCTACTTGCGATGGCGTTTATGTTTATTATTATTATTATTATAATATTATAATAATATTATAATATTATTATAATAATTTTTTTTTTTGTATTGCGAGTATATATATAAATTTTTTTTTTTTTTTCGGATTTATTGGTATGCCCTCGTACTTGTGTACCGGAAAGGGTCAATACCTTTTGTATATAAGTATGTATGTATGTGTTCACGATATGTGATTCGTATGCATATAAGTATGCTGAAATTACTTTAATATGGGGCAAACCTGCTTGTTTTTGTTGTGCAAATACAAGGGGTATTGCTTGAACCTAATGCCAATTTGGACTTTGAGATATGAATATATACTATTTATGTGCATATACGTACATATATATGGTATAATAATTTTTTATATATTTATTATAATAATATATTTTCTTTTTTTTTTTTCGTTTTGTTGTTAATTTGTGTTATCAAATTCTGTAACACTCCGTTTATAATTTTTTTTCCAAAATTGTATTATTTTCCCGTAATTTAATTGTTCCTATGTATATGTGGTATATACTTTGTAGGCATGCAATTTATTTGAATACAAATTATTGTTGTAATCGCGGTACTAGTACTTAACGCAGGAAAGTCGGTTAAAATTGGAGAAAGAGAAATGACATTTGCAGGTATTTAACTTCTGCACTCAACACACATGTGTGACGGTATGTATATACTCGTATGTATGTTACTATATTAGCCTCTACTAAATTTCGGCAAGTATAAGTTAGTTAATTACCAAGCTACGGAAAGTTGGTTTGCATGTATATATGTATGTGTGCTTCAATTTATAAATCATGTGTTCCGCATTTATGTTTTCTTTTATTTCTTGTTTTGTACTTTTTAATATGCCTTTTGCCTATTAGTGCAATCCGCTTGCTGCTTTAAAAGCAGAAGGGGTGCCGGAAAATATTGCAAGTAGAGACTTGGATGATTTTGTACGATTTTAATTTGTTTTGTGATTGTGTTCACAAAGAAAAGCATATATAGGCATTAGTAATTTAAATACAAGTATATATTTTATCAACTTTAATATCGGTCTTTTAAAGCACCGTATTAAATTTTACGATTTGTTTTGTTGAAACTGTTTAAAGTTATTACCGAGTTAATTGGTAAAACAGTTTTTTTTTTCTAAACATACATATGTACATGCATATAAGTAAGGTGGAAGCGATACACTTACCCTTTCTCGCATCAAGGGAATTTTGGGGGAGTGTATTTCTTGTGGCTTGCCCTAATGTTTATTTCCTTGTTCGTCTTGTCCTCGCAGTTAGTATGCCTCCTCTTCTGTGTGCCTTGGGGAAGTGGTTTTGTGTATGTTGCTTTTGCGCGCCCGTTAGTGTGTTTTACATATTTAGTTTCGCGCCGTTGGTGATATTTATTTAGTTTCGCGCCCGCTGTTGTTGTTTTGTTTTCGTTTACTAGATTTGATATATTATATGAATATTCCAATTGTGGTGCACTGCACTAATACTGTATATGTCAAAAAAATTTTTTTTTTTTATTGTTTTAGGTATTTTTCACTCTTATAGTTTTAAAATATATGTTTCAGTCACCGCACTTTATTTAATTAAAAATTTTTTTATT
Organism: Bactrocera correcta; assembly: GCA_027475135.1. Lineage (NCBI taxonomy): Eukaryota > Metazoa > Arthropoda > Insecta > Diptera > Tephritidae > Bactrocera > Bactrocera correcta. The sequence continues at coordinate 19,643,163 of CM050322.1, forward strand.
ATTTAT
>CM050322.1:19644168-19667596 GCA_027475135.1 Bactrocera correcta
GCAGGCGAGTTCACTTTTAAAGATGCAGTTAATAGACACGACATATGCAGCTAGATTTGGGTGAGTTTCAGTGTGAAATAGCACACTCTATACCAAAGATGCAAAAACCAACGCGTCGCATATTAGAGAGTGCTGCAAGTAATCTCAATAAGAAAATGCGATTGTTATTTGAAAATGTGCATATGATATAACTTAGTGTAAGTGAAAAATGTGTACATAGTGATTAACAGTACCATTATTATTGATTGTGGCTTTATATACCTGGTGTTACAAAGCGGTTTTATTGTTTTCTTTTTAGTTTTGATTATAGTAAGAACCAAAAACTTGACATTCGCGTTAACAGCAGGCATTAGGAACCTTGACGAAATAGTCGCGCAGAGTTTGGGTGAACGTGCTACAAAGGTAAGGATGGCTGCGTAATGCCTAAAATAATAATTTATTTCCTTATTATTTTTATGTGCTTTTAGATGACACTCAACACTTTTCAATTTGATGGTGTTTCATCAAATAATGTAACATTGTGTATGTATGTACATACATACAATTAAGTAATGAGACTGATTTTATTGCCGCTCTTTTGGTAAACATGTGACCTTGAAATTCCCTCTCTCTCCTTTTCCAGCATCCCTCCCCTCTCCATTGATATACATATGTGCCATCGCTCTAGCTTGTTTAGTTCGCCTACTGCGTCAAGTTGAGTAGACGTGTGTTTGTAGCTCTCGTCACGAAAATGGAAAAACGAAATCAAGAGCAACGCGTCGCGAAAAAATTTTGCGCCAGATTGGGCGAAGCAGCTTCAGAGACGTACGTTAAAATTGTAAGAGTGTATGGTGACGCCAACGCCAAAGCTCACAATGGTTGTCTCCGCGCACCCCCTGTCCGAAACAAAGTCGCATGAGCAAGTCGAAGGTGAAAACGATGACTATTGCCTTTTTTGATATCCGTGGAATCGTCCACAAAGAATTCGTTCCACCGGGGAAAACTGTGAATAAAGTCTACTATTGCCAATTCCTCGAAAGATTGCGGAAACGAGTCAACAGGGTGCGCCCAGACATCGCTCGTAACTGGATTCTTCATCACGACAACGCGCAATGCCTCCCCACCATCAGCGTGTCCCAGTATGTGGCCTCTAAAGAGGCCGTCTTGCAACAGCCACCTTATTCGCCCGACATGTCTAAGGAACCCAATTTGAGTCGATTGCGGACATCCAGGCGGCCGTGACGAGGGTACTCGCGAAGCGTTGCAGAAATGTTACGAAGCATGGAAAACGCGCTAGAATCGCTGTATAGCTGCCCAAGGGGACTACTTTGAAGAGGATGGCTGAATTGTAGAAAAATTTTCAAATATACGGTTTTTATGGAATCAGATTCATTATTTAATTGTCATACCTCGTAAATACTTGATTACTTGTTGTTCTGAAAGGATTTATTGACATGCCTCTAATTGCCGATAAAAATTCTGATGTGCTTGATTATATAAATACAATTTTTTTAAATTGTTCAAACAATAGGGAAATTACTAACTTTGGCATTTAATTTATTTCATAAAGTTTTACTTTTAGCGCTACAAATGTAAATTATTGATTGCTGTTTTTTGCCTTCCACACAGCCGACAAACAGGCAATAAATGCATTGAATGACATATGGAAGTAGGTTTAAACAAATACCTTGCACATTACCTTTTCAACATTTTGGATACTTTCAGAAAAATTCATTATCCGCTGCCAACTGGTACAATTATGTTATTTGTGGTTTTAATGGAAATGGATAAACAAATTAACAACAAAGAACACTTTCTCCAGTCACTTCAATCCTTCCAATCGCTAATAGTGAATTCAGAAATATATCAAAAAATGTTGGGTGAAGTCTTTGAACACCAAATGGAACAACTTGCAGCATTTTGTACATCATTTGCGGACGAGCAGTTAACAGCTGTAAGTGTAAAGTTCCCGAAAATTGATAAAATAAAACTTGACGAATATATAGATGACATTTACAATAAAGTGGAGGAATATAAGCTACAACAATTGCTTAATATTTAAATATCCTATTATTATTTCACACGTATACATTCGGAATTATTAAAGTCGCGGGCGAAATTCTCAACACTGAGGGTGCTGGATTTATCAACTCACAGCAAGATTAACCACTGTTGTGTACCAAAAGTTCACACGACATTTCCTTAATCATAACTTTTTTGTATGTTTTGGTAGAAAGATTTGTTTATATTATTAAGAACTACCATAAATAGTTCGGTAAGTACACATCACATAAAAAGCATCTAACTATTTAAGGCTAATATGTGTTTGTTTAGGAGTGTTGCTTAAATCTGCAAACTTAAGTACAGACCACTTTCACGATCGCCAAAGAAAACGCCAATTTATTTAAAATGAACAATCGTTTTAATTTAATGTTTATTTAGTATACAAATCTCTTTTATACAAGTAAACGTTTTATGGTTATTAAAAATATGGATGCCGATGTTAAACGAATTGGGGCCCAAAGGATATATCGCGCAGGCTCGTTGTCGTATCACGTTAGTATCGACTTGACCGTAGCGCACAGGATCGATGAACTACGAAGTAAATAACTGAAAGCTGGTGTCGACGTGACTCAACGTGGAAAGTATCAAGAACGAATGTATGTAAATGTGCGGCTTGTATAGATCGAATGTATGTGACGAATTATTAACGTGCGAATTGTATGTCGATATGCGACGAGTGTCTGACGAATTGGGTTCGCTATCCTTTTTCCCATCCTTTTTGTTGAGTGGGTTGATTGATGTAGAAGTGGGGTGAGTTGTGTTGAGTAGTATTGTGTTATTAGTATGGTGGCCGCTTGCTGGGTGATGTTCTCAATTGTGGTGTGATATAGAGTCATCAGCTGTGGGAATTAAGCTGTCATATTAGTGTGCGCCAGTTTTTTCGGGTAAAGTGGGTGGATGCTTAACTCATTTAAACAGTGTTCAACAAACCTATTTTCTCATTTAAGTTTTTTATCGATATGGCCGAAAGTCATCTATTTTGGTGATAGTTTATGGTGAGCATGCACTAAGTGAGCTTGCGGACTAAAAGGGAGGTGCACGATTTAAAAGTGGTGATTTTGACTTTAAAAACTAAGAACCTTCTGTGAGGCCTTACTCGATAAAAATTGCTACAAACATCAGAAACCCACACAGAATCTTTGGGAGTCACTCACAAAAAAAAATTGTTAAATAAGCTTAATAAATGAGGAATACACCGCGACCTTAGGTCTATTGTGCCCTCCCCTAAATCATAAGGACCCAGATAGCCTCAGCGTATAGATAAAGTCCAATATTCTGCTGGGTGTTAGTGAGACGAGAGTTGAAGAGGGAAGCGAGACGCATTTACAGACAGAAACAGAAAGAGGCCGAAATGCGTTAGTACGAAGAGCTTGATAAGCTGGCCGACAGGGGTAATGCTCGAAAATTCTACGAAAAAATGCGGCGGCTTACAGAAGGTTTCAAGACCGGAGCATACTCTTGTAGAACCCCCAAAGGTGATCTAGTTACCGATGCCCAGAGCATACTTAAAATATGGAGGGAACACTTCTCCAGCCTGCTGAATGGCAGTGAAATCACTACACCGGGAGAAGGCGAACCCGATTCCCCAATCGATGACGATGGAGCAGACGTTCCATTACCCAACCATGAAGAAGTTCGAATAGCAATTACCCGCCTGAAGAACAACAAAGCGGCAGGGGCCGATGGATTGCCGGCCGAGCTATTCAAACACGGGGGCGAAGAACTGATAAGGAGCATACATCAGCTTCTTTGTAAAATATGGTCTGACGAAAGCATGCCCAACGATTGGAATTTAAGTGTGCTATGCCCAATCCATAAAAAAGGAGATCCCACAATCTGCGTCACCTACCGTGGGATTAGCCGCCTCAACATCGCATATAAGGTTCTATCGAGCGTATTGTGTGAAAGGTTAAAGCCCACCGTCAACAAACTGATTGGACCTTGTCAGTATGGCTTTAGACCTGGCCAATCAATAACCGACCAGATATTCACCATGCGCCAAATCTTGGAAAAGACCCGTGAAAGGTGAATCGACACGCACCACCTCTTTGTCGATTTCAAAGCTGCTTTCGATAGCACGAAAAAGAGCTGCCTTTATGCCGCGATGTCTGAATTTGGTATCCCCGCAAAACTGATACGGCTGTGTAAACTGGCGTTAAGCGGCATCAAAAGCTCCGTCAGGATCGGGAAGAACCTCTCCGAGCCGTTCGATACCAAACGAGGTTTCAGACAAGGCGACTCCCTATCGTGCGACTTTTTCAATCTGCTGCTGGAGAAAATAGTTCAAGCTGCAGAACTTAATCGAGCAGGTACAATCTTTTATAAGAGTGTACAGCTGCTGGCGTATGCCGATGATATTGATGTCATCGGCCTCAACACCCGCGCCGTTAGTTCTGCTTTCTCCGGGCTGGACAAGGAAGCAAAACGAATGGGTCTGGCAGTGAACGAGGGCAAGACGAAATATCTCCCGTCATCAAACAAACAGTCGTCGCACTCGCGACTTGGCACTCACGTCACTGTTGACAGTCATAACTTTGAAGTTGTAGATAATTTCGTCTATCTTGGAACCAGCGTAAACAACACCAACAATGTCAGCCTAGAAATTCAACGCAGGATAACTGTTGCCAACAGGTGCTACTTCGGACTGAGTAGGCAATTGAGAAGCAAAGTCCTCTCTCGACAGACAAAAACCAAACTCTATAAGTCACTCATAATTCCCGTCCTGCTATATGGTGCAGAGGCTTGGACGATGTCAACAACGGATGAGTCAACGTTGCGAATTTTCGAGAGAAAAATTCTGTGAAAGATTTATGGTCCTTTGCGCGTTGGCCACGGCGAATATCGCATTCGATGGAACGATGAGTTCAGCGAATTAAAAGACAGCGGCTACGCTGGCTAGGTCATGTTGTACGGATGGACGAAATCACTACAGCTCTGAAAGTATTCGACGCAGTACCCGCCGGGGGAAGCAGAGGAAGAGGAAAACCTCCACTCCGTTGGAAGGACTAAGTGGAGAAGAACCTGGCTTCGCTTGGAATAGCCAATTGGCGCCACGTAGCGAAAAGAAGAAACGACTGGCGCGCGGTTGTTAACTCGGCTATAATCGCGTAAGCGGTATGTACCCCAACTAAGAAGAAGAAGTTAGTGAGACGATACGATCCCTGTTCAGAAACATGGATCTAAGGGCCTTATTCCTGTGTCAGACTCCCTGACGCAGAACCGGCAGTTAGTGCAAGATAGATCCATGTTATATAAATGCCTATTCAGCTTGCAGTGGCCGGTGTAAAATGCGACCAATACTCTGAGTTTGTCCCTAGGGAGGTTAATTACAAATTTAAATCTTCTGTGGTAGTACCCCCAAAATTAGCAACTTGGCATGTCGCATTCATGTATTTGTTGCCAATGCCTACTTCTTCTTCCTTACGAAGCAACTTCTTTACGGTATGGGGACCCACTCCAGTGAGTCCCTACCATGTTGTTGGAAGCTGCGGAGCGAGCGAGCTCGTCAGCCAGTTCGTTAACGGCTATACCTCTGTGACCGAGCACCCAGATTAGGTGCACTGTGTTACGTTCAGCTAGGCTATTCAGCCGTTCTCTGCACTTCTACACCAGTAGCGATTTGATCTCGTTGGAGGAGAACGCTCTTAGTGCCGCTTAACTATCGCTAAGTATGGTTATCCCCACATTGCGATAGTTGCGATGGAGGTTTTTCTATGCACCGACTTATGACAAAGACTTCTGCCTGGAAAATGCCCGGAAAACTTCCCATATGCATAGAGAGCTTAGTGCGTGGACCTTCGATCCCTGCACCGATTCCGACGTTTTGCAGCCGTCAGTGTACCACTTGATCGTACTATTCCTCAGCAGCAGCTCGAGAGTGGAATGGTTCCACTCATCCTTGCTGGCAAGAGTAACCTTGAATTTCTTCGTGAAGTTAACCTTTTAGGTAATGTTATCCCCCGGGAGGAGCGCTAATGGTCGGGTGCCAAATATCTCTTTCATTCTCTGGGACGAGATTACCTTACCTATGCCACACCCCTCGGCTGTATTTGCAGAAGTGTATGCTTGGCTGCTTGACCACTGATCACTAAACGAAGCGGTGTGAGTGCAAGCAATACTTCCAGTGCTGCTGTCGGACAAGTGCGCATTGCACCTCACATGCAGATACAAGCTAGTCGTTGCAGCTTTAATGTTTTGTATATTTAAAATGCAATTAAATTTTAAATATATGTATACATATAGTTGAATTTAGAACGATGTTGTGTTCAATTAAATTATTGTTGAGTTGCCACAGGATGCCGCTCGCAGGAACTGGATTGACACGAACAAGGCGCGTTGGAAGTTTGTTGTGGCAAATATCCAATCGAATGCTGTTCACGCAGAGTAATGCAGAACGGAAAGTATCAAAACGAATGTGTTCGCTATCCTTTTTTCCAGCCATTTTATTAAGTGGGTTGGTTGATGTAAAAGCGTTGTGAGTTCTGTTGTGTGGTGATGTATGAGTATGGTGCCATCGGAAGTGTTATATTGTGTGCCAGTTTTTCCGGGTAGAGTGGGCAGATGCTTAACTCATTTAAACATCATGGGCCCCCTAGGCGAACTTTTTACCTAGTATTACGTAATTCGGCTTATTGTTGGTGGAGTAGCCAAGGGCACGGAATATTAGCTGTAATAAGCGATTTTGATTTTAAAATAAATTTGTATTTTATGTAAGTAAGTATTGGTGCTGGAGGTAGTAGTTTATTGTTTGCGTTTATATTATTATTATCGGTTTATTATTTGCCTTTTCTGTATTATCGCCAATTGTTTGCATTTAATTTATTCTTGGCTTATGAAGGATAGTAACTCTACTCCTGGCTCAGATATGGCCAGAATGGGTCCTCCTTAGCCCTGGAGTTAGGACTGTGATAATAGAGGGATCTGAGAGGGAGTGGCCGTAAATGGAGAACGCCTACGATTTGTAGAGTAGATAATTCTTTATAATTAATATGAAGCTTTATGCCGCTGATTCCCTTATACCCACCCATATGAAACGCGCTTGAATAGATGCGATAAGAGCGACCATTGATTTTGCAAGTGTAGGTGCGTCACTGTATCGCATTGGGAATTTGGTGAACCCTTAACGTTTTTTGTTTTTTTTCATTTTTGGCGAAAGGCATCCTGTGGGGTCGAAAATTTGTATGTGTTTTTAATATTGGGACTATCTGAGGTAACTCTGACTTTAGGTTTTATACTAATTTTTGAAAATGGTCGTTTGGGTGGAAGCGTACGACGTACCGGCCATTATTCGATCGAGTAGTTGTGGTTTTAGAGAAGTGCTAACAATACTGATCTTTTGTAGTTTGGTTTGTTATTGGAAGTCTCCTTAACTTTTGCAATTTACTTAATAATTAAGGTATTTGTTCTCAACTTGAGTTGGTATGGTGGTAATTGGTTCTGTAACTAGACTACTTTGTGTTTCGCTGTGCAGCGTTTGAACTTTTTGTGCCTTTGAGCAATATAGTGTATCTTGTCAATTTTTAGAATTGTGAATTTCGTGATTTTTTTGTACCAAACCCGTGGTTCCTTTTGTGTAAGCGCTTCTTTGGAGTAAGTTAGGGTATCTGCTGTAATGAAGCATTGAATGGTATCTTTTGTGACAATGTGAGCAATTCAATGTGCTTTTGCAATTTTTATATGTACATATGAGCATGTGACAAACAATTTGTGCAAAGTGTTTTTGACCTGACAAAACTATTTCGTTCGTTAGCTTTTAAGTTTTTAAACCTCTCGCAAGATTAAAGTTTATGCATCCTTTTACATAGTTCGCATGACGTATGTTTTCGTTGTCCAAATGTGAACGATTGCGTTTTGTTAACGTGATTGTTTACATTGTTTTTGTTACTAACTTGGAGTCTATTTAAGCTTCTATTGTGGTCGTGTTTTATGTTCTTAGTTTTATTTATTTTTTCCTCTACAGTTTCCACAATTTCATAATGGGTGGTGAGAAAATATTTCATTTGTTGCCACGTTGGGCATCTTCTTCTCGATGAGAGCGATTGCTCCCACAAAAGTAACAAATTTTCTGGTAATGTTATGGTACATATGTTTACCATAATAGAATCTCAATTGTCTGTGGAAATATTTACTGTAGATAGAATCGACAAACAATTCGAAACAGGGGATTCTAGTTTGATGAATTCTACACTCGTTTCTTTCTTAGCTTTTGGGAAGTTCGTTAGCGTCGTTACTTGTTTATCGACCAGTATTATTTCGTTTTCCTATCTCGTTTTTAGAAAAATTGAAATTAGCGTCATTAAAAACGAACTGTTTTACTATGACGCCTGCTTGACCTTTTGTCTTATATCGGAGGTGATATAATTTTTGTGCTTTTGATAGTTAGGGATGGTTGATGTAAACGGCTGTAAACATGCCCCGAAAGGGCGGCCATTCTTCATAACCTTCATAGAGTGTTTCTGTGTCACATGCGGGCACCTCGAGGTGGATGACTGCACTTGCCTTTTGATTGTCTATTTGTGGCAGCTCTACTCTACTGTGGGGAGTAGGTGTAATTGCTTTAATGAACTTTAGTTCGGATCGGAGATCATAGCTTTTGTTTCTACATACTAGTCTAAGCAGCTTTCGTATATGGCGTAAGCAGATCACTTAAAATGTTTGTAGTAGATCTGAATCGTCAGAATCTACTATGGCGTCGCGAGCCGCCATTTGGTGTTGATTGAGTTAGAGCAATTTGAAACTAAAATACATAAATCCTCGATCAAAACTTCGAAAAGTTTCAGTGTACATCTCTGGCGTATAATCTAAGTTTTGGCATTGACTAGTTTGTCTAATTCGGTGTTATATACTCGTATGTCTTCTGTCATACAATTTTTATATTTGTTTTTACAAAATTTGTGCTTGCGATGGATAACATGTCGTCAAAATGATTGCAAACAGCTGACGAATGTTATTAACCGTTGATGTCAACGCAGCATCAGCGCACATTAAGTCCCAATGGTTAACGTCTTCTAGCAATTGCAGTTCACGATATGCATCTTGGTATGTATTGAATACTCGGCCATTAACTGTTCGCAGGAATTCAAAAGACGTAGGTCCAGGAACATTCACCAATAAAAACGTATGTAAATAGAAGCATTCATGTTGCTTAAGATGTACCGTGTAAAGTCGGCCCAATGTCATCATAGCCTATATTGACATTTTTACAACTGTACTTAATTGATTCTACAGAACTGCAAAGCTTGACATTGATACATATGAGCCGCATGAGTTGTTGAAAATAATGGTGAATATGGTACCACCCACTGATTATCAAATTATACTGGATTTGTAAAATTCGGCTATCGCATTGTAAATATATGGCCAACATTCTCAGTATTTCTGCGCCGTTACATTGGATAACCGTCATTATCTGTGATAGTGGCGTTCGTAAGCGGTTTTGGGAAATTTTTTTACAATTGCTATTTTCCATGCGTAGTGACACCATGTTAAAAGCACCGCATGGCCGTGGATCATGTCTTTGATAACTATGTATATCAAACATTTCTTGATGGATTGAAGGATGCGGGATTTCAGCTGAAATAGTTTGATCAATTTCTTCTGGATAGATTTTATCTTGATGCCAAAATTCAAATGTGGGCATGAGACAAAACGCGCTTTTGCTACTCAATCAAATACAGCCAATAACGTGTGATACCAAAAACTGAATATTTAATAATAAAATCAATAAAGAATTTTATTTTTGAACGAGTTAAGGAACGTATTTTTTATAATAGTAACAAACATCAAAACTACCTTTGGTTTCAGTAAACAGAATGCAGAAACAACCTTTAGTTGGAACAATAGAAATGCACTATCACTACAATAAACAATCCTAAACAAACAAGTATCAAAACAAAACAACATTGAGTTTGAATACGACAACAGCCTTATCTTAAAACAAAACGATTGTATCTAAGCAAGCAATATATGTATATGTAAACAAACCTAAACAAATTATATAATCTGTATCTTAGTAAACTATCAACTAGTAATAAGTAATCATACTAGTTAGTATAAATAGAAGTAAGAACCACATAATAAGTTAGTCTTAAGAGTATAAATAAAGAGTACACATTTCGATGCAGCTCAAAATATATTCTTTAGACTCAGTTTTACTCAATGTAAAAATTAACTAGCGCACGCACAATTATTTATATCATCTCGATGAATTCCTTTTTGTCCTCGTAATAGTAAAATATGTATCTCTTTCCAATTCGGATTGCATGTAAATGTTATAAATAAATCAGGTCGTACGTAAGTCATCGCATCTTGTATGTATTCCTGCATGTTTCGTGGACTGCCGATAAAGCTAGAAGATAGAATGAAAGCACTACAGATGTCATTAGGCTTTAAATTTCCGTCGATGTTTCCAACAACAGCATCCCGAAAAAGAATATATTCTTCCGATCGTAATTTAGCCTGGTTGTATCGAAGAAATAAGCTATCCTATCAATAGACAAACAATTTGCAATAAAATATTCCATTATGTTTCTTCTGCTTCTTTACTGGCGTAGACACCGCTTACGCGATTATAGCAATTGGATATTCCAAGCGAGGCCAGGTCCTTCTCCACTTGGTCCTTCCAACGGAGTGGAGGTCTTCCTCTTCCTCTACTTCCCGCGGCGGGTACTGCGTCGAATACTTTCAGAGCTGGAGTGTTTTCATTCAACCGGACAACATGACCTAGCCAATGACCTAGTCAATGTCGTCGTATATCTCGTACAGCTCATCGTTCCATCGAATGCGAAAGGACCATAAATCTTTCGCAGAACCTTTCTCTCGAAAACTCGCAACGTCGACTCAACCGTTGTTGACATCGTCCAAGCCTCTGCACCATATAGCAGGACGGGAATTATGAGTGACTTATAGAGTTTGGTTTTTGTTTGTCGAGAGAGGACTTTGCTTCTCAATTGCCTACTTAGTCCGAAGTAGCACCTGTTGGCAAGAGTTATCCTGCGTTGGATTTCTAGGCTGACATTGTTGGTGTTGTTTACGCTGGTTCTAAGATAGACGAAATTATCTACAACTTCAAAGTTATGACTGTCAACAGTGACGTGAGTGCCAAGTCGGGAGTGCGACGACTGTTTGTTTGATGACAGGAGATATTTCGTCTTGCCCTCGTTCACTGCCAGACCCATTCGTTCTGCCTGCTTGTGCAGTCTGGAGAAAGCAGGACTACAGGCGCGGTTGTTGAGGCCGATGATATCAATATCATCAGCATACGCCAGCAGCTGTACACTCTTATAGAAGATGGTACCTTCTCTATTCAGTTCTGCAGCTCGAACTATTTTCTCGAGAAGCAGGTTGAAGAAATCGCACGATAAGGAATCGCCTTGTCTGACACCTCGTTTGGTATCGAACGGCTCGGAGAGGTCCTTCCCGATTCTGACGGAGCTTTTCGTGTTGCTCAACGTCAGCTTACACAGCCGTATTAGTTTTGCGGGGATACCAAATTCAGACATTGCGGCATAAAGGCAGCTCCTTTTCGTGCTGTCGAAAGCAGCTTTGAAATCGACGAAGAGGTGTTGTGTGTCGATTTTCCTTTCACGGGTCTTTTCCAAGATTTGGCGCATCGTGAATATCTGGAAGGTTGTTGATTTACCAGGTCTAAAGCCACACTGATAAGGTCCAATCAGTCTGTTGACGGTGGGCTTTAATCTTTCACACAATACGCTCGACAGAACCTTATATGCGATGTTGAGGAGGCTAATCCCACGATAGTTGGCGCAGAATGTGGGGTCTCCTTTTTTATGGATTGGGCATAGCACACTTAAATTCCAATCGTTGGGCATACTTTCGTCCGACCATATTTTGCAAAGAAGCTGATGCATGCACCTTATCTCTTCGCCGCCGTGTTTGAATAGCTCAGCCGGCAATCCATCGGCCCCTGCCGCTTTGTTGTTTTTTAGGCGGGCAATTGCTATTCGAACTTCTTCATGGTCGGGCAATGGAACGTCTGCTCCATCGTCATCGATTGGGGTATCAGGTTCGTTTTCTCCTGGTGTTCTGAGTTCACTGCCATTCAGGAGGCTGGAGAAGTGTTCCCTCCATAATTTAAGTACTTTCTGGGCATCGGTAACTAGATCACCTTTGGGGGTTCTACAAGAGTATGCTCCAGTCTTGAAACCTTCTGTAAGCCGCCGCATCTTTTCGTAGAATTTTCGAGCATTACCCCTGTCGGCCAGCTTATCAAGCTCTTCGTACTCACGCATTTCGGCCTCTTTCTTTTTCTGTCTACAAATGCGTCTCGCTTCCCTCTTCAACTCTCGGTATCTATCCCATCCCGCACGTGTTGTGGTCGATCGTAACGTTGCGAGGTAGGCAGCCTGTTTTCTCTCCGCTGCGACACGGCAATCCTCGTCGTACCAGCTGTTCTTTTGCACCTTCCAAAAACCAATGGTTTCGGTTGCAGCTATACGTAAGGAGTTTGAAATGCCGTCCCATAGTTCCCTTATACCGAATTGTTGACGAGTGCTCTCAGAGAGCAGGAGTGCAAGCCGAGTAGAAAAACGTTCGGCTGTCTGTTGTGATTGCAGCTTCTCGACGTCGAAGCATCCTTGTGTTTGTTGGCGTGCGTGTTTTACTGCACAGAGGCGGGTGCGGATTTTGGCTGCAACAATATAGTGGTCCGAGTCGATGTTAGGACCTCGGAGCGCACGCACATCTAAAACACTGGAGACGTGTCTTCCGTCTATCACAACATGATCGATCTGGTTGGTGGTTTTTCGATCCGGAGACAGCCAGGTAGCTTGATGTATCTTCTTATGCTGGAATCTAGTACTACAAATAACCATATTTCGGGCCCCGGCGAAGTCGATCAGCCTCAACCCATTTGGAGATGTTTCCTCGTGGAGGCTGAATTTACCGACCGTAGTGCCAAAGATACCTTCTTTGCCCACCCTGGCATTGAAGTCGCCAAGTACTCGGCGACGGAGTCTCTCTCCCACCACAAATCCAGCACCAAACTTGCGCTCCTTTATATGGCCACTGTAGTAAATGTCACAAGGACCTACTCCTCTCTGTCCTTGTCTCGTCCATCGCATTTCTTGGACGGCGGTGATGTCAGCCTTTATCTTTACGAGGACATCTACCAGCTGGGCAGCGGCACCTTCCCAATTAAGGGACCGGACATTCCAGGTGCATGCCCTCAAATCATAGTCCTGGTCCTGGTCCTGCCATGGTCGTCATCAGAAGGGGGGTCAAATATCCGAGGCTGTCGTTTGTTTTTCATTGGGCGTGTTTTTTTACGTGGCGGGTCCCAAACCCAGCGCACAACCCTATGTAGGGAGTATTTCGCCTTCTCACTTTAGCTCGCCTTCAAACGGATGTTCTTAGGCTACCCAGAGAATACTTGGTCAAAGACCGGAAGTCGTGCACTGAAAATAATGGACAGACTAGAGTTAAGGAAAGTGCGCCCTTGTTTTAAAAAGCTCAAAATATACTTAAATATAGTAAAATTTACTCAAAGTATATAAAGTTCCTTTAATTTGAGTAAGTCGTACCCTTCAATTTTAGGACGATCGTACTTAAAATAAGAAAATCGATGTCTTATTTTAAGTTCATGGCATTTTCCTATATTTTAGTCAAATTGTACTGAAAACAAGTCATTTTTAGACTTAATAAGTGAAAGAAGTTCAATTTTACTTGGTTTAAGGACAATATTTACTTAAACTTTCAACAAGTAAAAATTTATTCAATTTAACGATGAGTCAACCTTATGCGAACCGACTATTTACTTAACTCAAACTTTGATATAAGGTCATGCTTCCTTATTTTAAGTTCAAGCATACATGGATTGTTTCTCTTTACTATAATGCAAGCAGGCATGACTTCTCTCAAAATAAAGCAGCAATAATCATATATTATTGAACAGTGACAAGTGAGTGATGGAATTTCTTTATGTGCTATAAAATATGTCTAATGCAAATATGGAAATTGTTTTCGAAGTGAACAAAGTGTACAAAATATTGGAATTTATTGATTTAATAGATTTGTACGATTTACTGAAAGGTAAGTGTGAAAATAATATTGTGAAATAGATACAAGTGCAAACATGTGCCTTTTAAAAATGCATATGTATGTACATACATCAAATTTTTGTGCAGCATTACCAAAGTTAACTGTTAACTATACATATGCATGTATGTACATACATATGTATGTTTGAATATAAGTTAAGAAATTTTATGCAAATTTCTTTAAAAAAAATTTATTTATTACTTTCTGGTTTGGTTACAGAACTAAGACTAAAACTTAAAAATTAATTTACTTAAAAGCTAAGCTAAGTTGCACTGGCCAACTGCTGACTTGATGCTGTCAATTCTCCGAATTGACTTATTAGGGTTGCGCGTATTGGATTTCCGCTTCACACCGAAAAGTGAGCTTTACTGTGGGAAATATTGTGCAACCAAAGATGCATTTCCGCTATGCTTTGCTGATTACGCATTATTATTATTTAGCAATTGTTAACATTTGCCATGTTAACACTTCCCCTCTTAAAAGCGATCGTCCCGAGAGCCTATCAAAAATAGGGGAGGTTGTTAAAATTGATGTAAGTATTTTGATCATTGGAAAGATCTTTGATCTCCTTAGGATCAATATTCACTGGGGGCATCTGGTTAAGGTCCAGGCTTGAAGATATGATTATTCTGTTTTGGTGCTTTCTCCAGAATTTTCGAAAAAATATTATACCGAGAATGATAGTTGCAACGGCTCCAAGTAAAAGGGAGCTATTGGATATCGTTGCTGCCTTCAGAAGATTTATTCTTCGTATGTTATCAATATGAAACTCCTTTAAAGCCTGGAGAGAAAGTAATTCAATTCGATTTCTTTCGATTGGTGCTGGTTGCAGGACTGCTGGGATTGCCGGCAGTGGAACCAAATCGTAATTAATGTAAAATTGACGATTTATTTTTAACGTTGAGTTATGAAAATTAATAAGGTGTGTCCCTGATAAATTTTTCTGCATTCCGTCAGCATCTATTACCCCTTGGAAGCCATTAAGTAATATGGTGCCGGGTTTTACTTCTTCGATTTGCTGGATATGTTGGCCATTTGTTAAAGTGCAAGATAAATTTAGGCTATTTACTACTATTGGTATACAACTACTATTACTTATATTTACTAGTTGAGTTTGCTTACAAATCTCAATTTTCTTATAGTTATTACATACTTCTTTAATTCCATAGGTATCTTTTGTAACCTTTAATATTTTATCAAATACGACATTAATTATAATTTTGTTTTGTTTAACAACAGGTCTTATAATAATTTTTTGAAAATTTTCCTTAGTAGTTAATGGTATTTTTACCAAGTAAAATATTGTCATATTTTGACTAATTACATTTATATTTGATATTTCTAGTGCTTCCTCACCATTTTTGAAAGGTATTTCGTCATTTTCTAAATTTTTTAACACAATTTCGATTTCATTTTTATTTAACAATAATGTATTTAAATGTTTTTTGGTTATTATATCCAGATCCTCGTGATCGGTTCTTCTGGCTATGAATTTCCAAGCCGTTCCTAAACTATTTATGGATCGTTTCTGTCTTCTTTCGACAGTTTTATTGTATCTAAAATTTGAAGAGATTGGGTTAATTCGTGCTTTAGGATGGGATAAAGGATTGTGTCCTTGGGTATGCCCGAAGAGGTGAATCTGTACATGTCCGTCAGAAATTGTTCGTACTTGTTGAGGTCGATTATGTGTATTAGCCTGAAGTCTTCATTCTGGATTTTTACTAGTCCGTCATTTATCGTAACTATTTGTGCCGTGGAGTGGTCATAAATGTCTATTGATGCGAATATTGGGTAAATAAGGAGAAGTCTGGAAACAAAAAATTTAATTTTGATTTTTTATATTGCGTTTATGAACTACTTTTCCTGATTCTGTCAAAACGGTGGAATTTTTGTCTTCCTTTACTATCTCTTTTCTAAATTTTGGAGATATTTTGGTTCCTAGTCGTTTGTATTACGTAAATTGTTTCTCCAGGATTATATATTTTAATTGGATGACGGGCTTTATTATGGTAGGAAAGGTCTTTTAGTTGTCTATTTCTTAGTTCCGAGATAATTTCTTCCCTATCTCTTTCAAATTGGTTTGGGTCTGTGGAGATTCTTCTCCCGAAAAATACCTCTATAGGTGTTTTCTTTGTGGAGGAGTGGACTGAAAAATTGTACTCGTAGACGGAGTTATCGAGGAGTTCGGCGAATAAGATGAAACTTCGCTCTGCTTTTAAACAGCGCATTATTTCTGTGAGGGTCGAGTGAAATCGCTCTACTTGACCATTTACGGAACTTGCATAAGGTGGTGTTCTAAAAATTTGTATATTTAGGGTATCTTCTAATAAAAATCGAATGGAAGCTGAATTCAAGGACGTTTCATTGTCTATAACTACCGTTTCTGGTACGCCAAATTGAAACAGTAGTTCGCGGAGAGGTTCCTTAACGTGTTCTATGGCTCTGGAGCGAAGGATTTTGGTTTGGGCATACTTTGAAAATTTGTCTATGGCTGTAAGGACAAAATTTCGTTCAGTTATGTAAATATCAATATGAGGGAGTTGTCCTGGAAACTGTGGAATAGGGGTTTCTCCTAATTTTGGTTTGGTAGGGTGCCGGTCGTACTTATTTTCTTTGCAAACTGAGCATTGCTGAATAATTCTTTTTATTGTTTTGGTCATGGAGGGAAAATAGTAATTTTCTAAAATTTGAAGTTTGTTTTCACGAGAATTCCTATGTGCTCTTTTATGGGTATTTATGATTATTTCTTCTTGTTGCTGTTCGTCTGTCACATCCTGGACTTGGAGTTGAGAAAACCTAGTTTTATAGTTACTAAAGTGGATCGGGTATATTTCTTGAATTTTACCCATAGTTCTTTCGTCGTTGATGCAATTTATTATGGAGGGGCCTAGGTAACTTTTTAGCAGTTTTATTAATGTTTCTGAGTTATATTCCAGTTCTTCAATGACGTGTCTATGGTATGTGAGGAATACTATCTTGAATTGATGGGTAGAAATTGGGCCTGAATTTAAGAAGATTTGGTTTTTGAAAACGTTAATTGGGGATTCTACATGCCAAATTAAGTTATCGGATGAGCTCTCGTCACTATGTTGGGTTACTGACAAGGCGTTAATTGGTTCGGGAGGCGTTCTTGATAGTGCGTCGGCTACCACGTTAGGTGTGCCTGGTTTGTAATGGAGTTCATGATTGTATTCTTCCAGTGTGGCTTTCCAACGTTTCATTTTGGAATTGTTATTTTTATTGCTGAGGGCCTGTGTAAGGGGTTGGTGGTCTGTATAAATTTTTACTTTGGCTGAACCGTATAGATAATTCCTGCAGTTGTTCAGAGGCAAGATGATTGCTAAAAACTCTTTTTCGTTTATTTCGCTTATTCTGTTTTAATTAGTGTTCGGGAGATGAAGGCGATGGGGTGTTTGTCTTGTGAAAGGACTGCACTAATTGCAAAGTTTGACGCATCGGTCGTTAGATGGAATTCTTTATTGAAGTCTGGGTAGGAAAGTATGACGTCGTCAGATATGAGTGAATTTTTAATTTTGTTGAAGGCATCCCTTGCGTCTTCATCCAATTCGATATTGATTTTGCTGGACTTGTTTTTAGATATACGTCCTTCTTTCCCTCTTAAGAGTATGGTTAGAGGTTTAGCCAGCATGGCGTAATCTTTAATAAAGCGTCGATAGTAGCCGGAAAGACCTAAAAATGAGCGAAGTTGCTTAATATTTTTGTGGTAAGGTATTTTAGCTATTGCTTCTACTTTTGAGGGATTCTTTGTTATTCCTTTTGAGGAATTAATAAATCCTAGAAACTCTACTGAGTCCCTGAAAAAATGGCATTTGTTTATTTGTATTTTCATGTTTGCGTCTTCAAGGGTTTTGAAAATTTGGTTTAAGTGGAGAATGTGCTCTTCTTCAGAGTTGCTGAAAACGACTGTATCATCGATATAGACATAGCAAATTTTCTTAATGTGATGACGAAGAATGTCATCTAAGGCTCGCTGGAAAATTAAAGGGGCATTCTTGAGTCTGAATGGAAGTCTTGTGAATTCGTATTTGCCATTGTTTATTGAGAAAGCTGTTTTCTCAATATTGGATTCTTTGAGAGGGATTCTTTAAATCCAAAACGGAAAAGTATTTGTTTTTTCCAAGCTGGGATAGTACCTCATTAATTTGGGGTATTGGGTAACGGTCTGCTACAGTTATCGAGTTAAGCTTTCTATAGTTAATAACGATTCGGTATTGCTTATTGCCTTGGGGATCAGGGTTTTTTGGTACCACCCAAAGGGGTGAATTATAAGGTGATCTTGATGGTCGAATGATGCCATCGTCTAACATTTTGTTGATTTGGGTTTCGACTTCACCTTTTAATGACATTGGGTAAGGGTAATACCTTGTATAAACGGGAGTGTCCTTGTGCGTTCTGATTTCTCCTATGACTTTAGTGGTATAGGTAGGTAAGTTTATCGTTTGGTTCCGTAAAGAGATTAGAAAAATTTTCGACTAAATTATTAATTTCCTTCTGATGTTTTTGTGACAAGTTATCTTCCTTAATATTTATTTTGTTAACAGATCTTGAAGCTAGCTGCTTGATTTTAATTTTGGTGTTGCCTTCTAACTCCATGAAGTTATTCTTTACGTGGATGACTGCGTCAAGCTCTTTAAGGCTATCATTCCCAATAATACCATGGAATGATGTCAGAGTTGGAAGGAGGTAGAATTTCAGTTTTTTGTCTGAGTTAAATAGGTTTAGAAAGGTATGCTGTTTGATTTCGATGTCTCCTGCTATGGATTTCGCAAAAAAAAAATGCTTTCATTATTTATTGGATTGGGCACGATAGAGGATCGTATATAGTTTTTCGTAGATCCTGTATCTACTAAAATTTTCACAATATCTCCACTCTTCAGCCTGCATTCAACATAGGGCAGCGAAGAGTGACTCATTCTAAAAAATGTAAGTCAGTCGTGTCTATGTAGCTATCGTCCTGACCTGCATCATTTCTGTCGCTGTAACATTCGTCATCGCAATGGCTAGAGTTGTCGATCGTCTGCTCGTCAATTGTCGTGGTGGGATAGTAAGCTTGGTGTTGTTCGGAATCTATATGGAAATTCCTTTGGATTTTATTAGGGGGCACAGGAGCTGGAGGGTTGCCAGGAGGAGGTCTTTTGTTAATAGGGCCATTATTACGTGGCCTATTCATATAATTAATATTCCTAGTTCGCATTGATGGGTCAATATCCATTGGTTCTGGACGTGGCTGTGGCTTATGCAAAGGACGTGGTGGTGGATTGTAATGCTGTTGTACTTATTGGGGCGCCTGTTGCTGGCGTTGAACTTGATAGTTCATTTGCGGTGGTCTATGTGGAGTGGCTGCGTACAACCTTGGTTGGGGCATGTATGCCAATTCGGGGTAAAACTCATTGTTCATCCTTCTGGGAGGTAGTGGTGGACGAAACTCTTGTGGTTTCTTGCTGATATTGTTATTATTGCTCAAGGCATAATGTGACCTGAAGGTTTAATTCTCTAGTTTGAGGCACAAGTGGAGTGCCTGAGGGAGATCTGCTGGTTCCCTCATTTCAAGGAGTCTCGGTAGATCTCCTTTGAGTCCGCGAACGAACGTGTCTAGAGCTTTATCCCTATACGTACGAGTCAGAAGGTTCATGGCTTCTGCGCCGACTTCCATGCATCCCAGTTTGTTCAGAATTAGTGAGAGATGAGAATATACCTTTTGGTAAAATTCTTGAATTGTATTGCTACCCTGTACGAGAGAGGTCATTTGGTACTCAAGGGTACCAAGGTCGCGTTTATCCGCGTAATGCAGTGTTAGGCAACTGGAGATCGCCCTCCAATCCAGTGTTATAGGACTCCAAGGCAATGTCGGCATTGCCCACGATTTTGTTTCTAATGACATTGAGGATGCCATAATATTTTTGGGTACCTCTTTAAGGCTCGTATATCTGGAGGGTCTTGTCCACGCTTTTCCTCCAAGATGTGAATTCTCCCGGATTTCCGGAGATCTCCCGAAGACATCGTACCACATCTGGTATTTTGTCTAATTCAGAGACATTCCCGGGTAGTCTTGAGTCTTGTTTCGCCCTTCAGTCCTTAAGACATTGTTCACAATTTCTGTGATTACGGTGGTTAACTCATCCATAGAGAATGAATCAGAAGAGGCAAGAGGCTGACCAGAAGGTGCTGGTGGCCCTTGGGGTGCATTAAGTATTGGTGGCCGAACGAGGTTGGCATGATTGATATATTTCTATTATTCACTTTTTTATTTTAAAAATTTAATTTATCCCTAGCTTATTTTGTTTTGAGGTAAAACTTTCCGTTTTAAATTTTTCACTTTTAGTTAGCTTATTTTCGATATTTTTATTTATTTATTTATTTTCGATATAATATTATCTCGTCTAGTTCAATTAATTTTTTCTGAATTACGTTCTCTTTCTTAAATTATGTCACTATTCTTAGATTGTGTTCACTTTTGCATTAAAGATTTCTTAAACATAGTTTGTTTCACATTAAACAGTTTCACTTTTTATATTTTTAAAAATTCTTTTACATATGTGAACATATTAATATTGATTCTTAAAATTAATTCTTACTCTAGTAGCAGGAACATTCTCCTGGGCAGACGGCTAACGTCTAGCGTTTCCCGTTTGCTATTTGGCGACTAGGGGACCTCTTTTCCTGCACTTCTGTTGAGTCCTAGCCCAAGCCTTCGCCGTCTACGGGGTGGTAAGTATTATCCTTGTCTTCTAATAGTAGCCGCTGAGTATCACGACAGCACAAACTTTTTAACCAAAACTTATGGATACACCCGCGAATTGTATTGATACGATTTACTAAACGCGACTAGCGAAGGCCCCACGTTGGGCGCCAGTTAAGAAATTTTATGTAAATTTCTTTTAAAAATATTTTATTTATTACTTCATGGTTTGGTTACAGAACTAAGACTAAAACTTAAAAATTAATTTACTTAAAAGCTAAGCTAAGTTGCACTGGCCAACTGCTGACTTGATGTTGTCAATTCTCCCAATTGACTTATTTGGGTTGCGCGTATTGGATTTCCGCTTCACACCGAAAAGTGAGCTTTACTGTGGGAAATATTGTGCAACCAAAGATGCATTTCCGCTATGCTTTGCTGATTACGCATTATTATTATTTAGCAATTGTTAACATTTGCCATGTTAACATATATTTCACAAGAAAAAAGGCGCCGCGAACGTTTTTGCTTTGAATTAATTTTTTTTTTTTTTTTTAAGAACACAACATTACGGAGGAAAGTTTAAAGTTTATGCAGAGCACATTAATGAATTATTCCCCAAAGAACTTTTGGGACGCAAAATTATTTTTGAACAGAGATTGAAGGAGTGGCAAATAGAAAAAGGAGTGGCAATTATGAAATGAAAATCTAAATAGTGAAATAACTAATCAAAAAAAATTGCAGCGCATTGAAATTTTATTTTTTTCATCAGAAAGCACAACGCCCGGATCAGGATCAACAGAATCAATTTCTTCTATGTAGTTTTCTTGGTGCGGTTAATGATATAAATGAAGTAAGTATTATTTTGCGTTTCTGAGTAACTTACAACGTATTATAATGTAAATAATAATAAGTATTTAAAACCTAAGTTTAATTTTTAAGAACAATGAAATGAAATAAATGAAAAAAAAATAAGTTTTTTGTTTTGTTTAAGGCAATTCCATTAGTATTAAATGTAAAGACAGGGAGACTTAATTCTAGAGTCAAAGGCCTTTTAATCTAAGGAAGTGGTTTTTATTTGATGACCTTATATTAAGAACGTATTTACTTTAAATTAAAGACAACAATGTTCTTCGTTTAAGAAAATTTCCTTTAATTTAAGGCTATATTTTCCTCTTTTTAAGGAAACCATATGTACTTAAAAGTATAATCGTGTTTCCTTAACTTAAGGAAGACATGTCTTTAGTGCTATTTCATTCCCATTTTTTCCTTAAAACAAGTAAATTTTCCATAGTTTTAGGACACATTTGTTTCAGTGTGAGCTGCTTGAGTCATATGTAAAAGAATCGTTTCTGGCCACTCCCAAGTGAACGGCGATCAGAGAACTTTCCTCACTTGCGTGAACTTCTACACATGACTCCATCCTCCATTATTTTTACTTTTTCAATTTTTGATGTTAGGATAAACAGCCACGTATTACTAAGATTGAAGTGTAAATTAAATTCATATTATAGTGAAGACTTTAATTAAAATATTAGGTTGCCAAAAAAGTCTTGCGGTATTTTTATTGAATGATTTATTGAAATGGTTTATAACGGTTTGATGACTCATGTCCAGCTCTTGACCTATGCTACGGCTGCTACTATGCCGGTCTCTTTCGACCAATTCAGCGATTTTATCTCAATTTTCGACGGCAGGCCTTCCGGAGCGTGACGCATCTTCGACCACCTCTACATCAGAACGAAAACGTCGAAACCATCGTTGTGCGGTAGAAATGGAAACTGTGCAAAACTGCACAAATTTTATTGGCGGCTTCAGATGAATTTTTGCCTTTATCGTATAGTACTGTAAAATATGCCGTATTTTCTCTTTATTTTGCTCCATGTTTGCGACGCTATAACTCACGAACGACTTAAAAGAAACGACAATAATCAAACACATGTTAGCGCGTGAAATGAGCTGTCCAAAAAGGTATAGCATGACTCGATGCGACGAATAAAACTAGAACTACGCGCTTTCAGCGCTAACTAGCGAAAATACCGCAAGACTTTTTATTTAAAAAAATAAAATTAAATTTTCTATGCATTAAATCGCAATGCATGATATATGTATTTTTATGATAAGGCTGCAGGATAAAAGAAACTTTATTTGGTTATCGAATTATTTCATTTCCGCTTGCTTCTCATGTTATTGATTTATTTTATTGATAATGGTTAATCGATATCCACAAATTTATTAACCAATTTGCAGATAATTTAGCGGTACTATCTGCAAAAGTTAATCTTTATAAATCTTTATATAATTGTGCAAATATTTTCATTTTCATTATTTTTATTCAACTACCCGGCATGTGCTGCGCATTAGGAAAAGTTGTGGTGTCACCTCTACCTACTCCGCCCGAACCTTTATTATCCCTTCTTGCTGGTGATTTAGCTGATTCAAAGTTATTTCTTCGTAAGATACGCAAATTTAATTCCTGCTTCCAAATGACGTCGTTTGGGGTAACTAAAATTTGCAATTTCGCATCAGATGGTCGTAATTTTAAAACTACATTCAAAGTATTATACAAGGCCAAGCATACCATAGAGTTGGATCATTGATGCCAATGACTGATAATGATCCGAAATTTCT
>CM050322.1:20268596-20443596 GCA_027475135.1 Bactrocera correcta
GAAGTTCACAATGACTATGCGCCTTCCTGTGTTGTATCTACACATGGGACAACGGTGTACTTTTGATTTTACGCTTCTTTTTCTTCTATACTCTTCAGCACTGATTCCGTCCTTTGGTGATTGTTGTACATGTTTTGTCGGCGTACATCCCATTCTTTTCCTTCTCTTGAGTTCAGTTTTGCATCTTCTGCTTTCATACTACCATCGTCAGCGGCTTTAATTTCCACGTCTTCATTTGGCTCTTGAGTCTCTTGAAAGTCCAGTGTTGAATTATCAGTATTTTCACGTTGTGTTTTTAACTCCAAAGTAATTGATGTAAAATCCTTTTGGGCAATGGGCGCGGTCGGATATATTTTATGTATTTGTGTATTAATGACTTTGGAAGAGCTAGTTAACATTCATTTTCATTTTTGTCTTCCTGATTACTTACATTATTAAAAATTTTTTGTAAAGTACTTTGTGTGAAAATTGTGCAATTGAAGAAACACAAACGTCAAAAGTTTGATATCATCACTTCTTACAGTATTATTTTGTTGAGATCATTACTTTTCTGAGGAGTTGAATTTTCCTCTTGAATATGAAGATTCCTTGATCAAAATCAAGTATATCTGATTTTATTCGAACATTTTTTGTCATTAGGCAATGGCTTTGTTGGAAAAGTGTTGGACGTATGCAACACCGTTTTGGATAAATCTGCCTGGGCATCAAGACTACCGTTGAATATTTCTTTGGATGACAGTTAGATCACTGTGTTTAGTTTCTTGATAAAACGGCTTATATGTTCAGTTTACTATACAGGAATATACACCCGTCTTAGATTTTTTTTTTAAATTGCCTACTGCACACCACATGGGGGTGTTTCTAAGTGCACATGTGCATTTGTCATCAATTGGCCAAACCTAAATAAATATATTTGTATTTTATTTTTTAAGTGCTAAGTAGAGCACTGTGCCTAATCAGGCCAAAATAATGTTGACACGATGTGTTCCCTATTTTTATTTGTCGTTGATTTTATTTGGGAATCTTTTATTTTTTATCATTGATTTGTTTTAGTTTATTAAGGCCAACACCCTTGCTTCAACATTTGAATTACTAGGGCCTTTTTTTCGCCACTTTTTGATAAATATTTAAGAGAACAGGTTTCATTGAATTTCATTATAATATTTGTCACACCATTTACACTGACTTTAAACCGTTTTGCTAGCTTTCTGTATGAAAGGCTTTTTTCGGTGCAGTAATTGTGCACAATTTGCCTATGCACGTGCTCTTTGATTCAAAACATCGTAAAAATGGTATTACAATTACGGAGAAAGAAAAAATAATAGAAACAGAACTCATAACGTTTTCTAACGGTACTTACCGCAATGTGAGTGGACTCTCCTTCCAGAGCTGGAGTGTTTTCGTCTATTCGGAAAACATGACCTAGCAGGCGTAGCCGCCGTCTTTTAATTCGCTGAACTATGTCAATGTCGTCATAATATATCACATACAGCTCATCGTTCCATCGAATGCGATATTCGCCTCTGCACCATATAGGAGGACGGGAATTATGAGTGACTTATAGAGTTTGGTTTTTGTTAGTCGAGAGAGGACTTTACTTCTCAATTGCCTACTCAGTCCGAAGTAGAACCTGTTGGCAAGAGTTATCCTGCGTTGGATTTCTAGGCTGACATTGTTGGTGGTGTTGATACTGGTTCCAGGATAGACGAAATTATCCACGACTTCAAAGTTATGACTGTCAACAGTGACGTGAGTGCCAAGTCGCGAATGCGACGACTGTTTGATGACAGGAGATATTTCGTCTTGCCCTCGTTCACTGCCAGACCCATTTGCGTTGCTTCTTTGTTAACTCAGGAGAAAGCAGAACTAACGGCGCGGGTGTTGAGGCCGATGATATCAATATCATAATATAATTTTCTCCAGCAGCAGATTGAAAAAGTCGCACGATAGGGAGTCGCCTTGTCTGAAGCCTCGTTTAGTATCGAACGGCTCGGAGAAGTCCTTCCCGATCCTGACGGAGCTTTGAGTGTTGCTCAACGTCAGTTTACACAGCCGTATTAGTTTTGCGGGGATACCAAATTCAGACATCGCGGCATAGAGGCAGCTCCTTTTCGTGCTGCCGAAAGCAGCTTTAAAGTCGACGAAGAGGTGGTGTGTGCCGATTCTTCTTTCACGGGACTTTTCCAAGATTTGGCGCATGGTGAATATCTGGTCGGTTGTTGATTCGCCAGGTCTAAAGCCACACTGATAAGGTCCAATCAGTTTGTTGACAGTGGGCTTTAAGCTTTCACACAATGCGCTGATATAACCTTATATGCGATGTTGAGGAGGCTAATCCCACGGTAGTTGGCGCAGATTGTGGGGTCTCCTTTTTATGGATTGGGCATAGCACACTTAAATTCCAATCGTTGGGCATGCTTTCGTCCGACCATATTTTACAAAGCGGCTGATGCTTGCTCCTTACCAGTTCTTCGCTGCCGTGTTTGAATAGCTCGGCCGGCAATCCGTCGGCCCCTGCCGCTTTGTTGTTTTCAGCGGGCAATTGCTATTCAAACTTCTTCATGGTCGGGCAATGGAACGTCTGCTCCATCGCCATCGATTTGGGATTCGGGTTCGCCTTCCCCTGGCGTTGTGCGTTAACTGCCATTCAGCAGGCTGGAGAAGTGTTCCCTACATAATTTAAGTATGCTCTGGGCATCGGTGGCTATATCACCTTGGGGGGTTCTACAAGAGTATGCTCCGGTCTTGAAACCTTCTGTAAGCCGCCGCATTTTTTCGTAGAATTTTCGAGCATTACCCCTGTCGGCCAGATTATCAAGCTCTTCATACTCACGCATTTCGGCCTCTTTCTTTTTCTTTAGCTTTCCTCTTCAGCTCTCGGTATCTATCCCATCCCTGACACGTTGTGGTCGATCGTAACGTTGCAAGGTAGGCAGTCTGTTTTTTCTCCGCTGCGACACGGCGATCCTCGTCGTACCAGCTGTTCTTTTGCATTTTCCGAAAACCAATGGTTTCGGTTGCAGCTGTACGTAAGGAGTTTGAAATGCCGTCCCACAGTTCCCTTATACCGAGTTGTTGACGAGTGCTCTCAGAGAGCAGGAGTGCAAGCCGAGTAGAAAATCGTTCGGCTATCTATTGTGATTGCAGCTTCCCGACTTAAAAGCTTCCTTGTGTTTGTTGGCTTGCTTTTTTTGCTGCACAGATGTGGGTGCGAATCTCGGCTGCCACAATATAGTCGTCCGTGTCGATGTTAGGACCTCGGAGCGTACGCACGTCTAGAACACTGCAGACGTGTCTTCCGTCTATCACAACACGATCGATTTGGTTGGTGGCTTTCTAATCCGGAGACAGCCAGATAGCTTGTTGTATTTTATTGTGCTGGAATCTAGTACCGCAGATAACCATATTTCGGGCCCCGGCGAAGTCGATCAGCCTCAGCCCATTTGGGGATGTTTCGTCGTGGAGGCTGAATTTACCGACCGTAGTGCCAAAGATACTTTCTTTTCCCACCCTGGCGTTAAAGTCGCCTAGCACGATTTTGACATCGTGGTGGAGGCAGCTTTCATAAGTGCGCTCCAAGCGCTCATAGAAGCATTTTTGGTCACATCGTCCATCTCTTCCGTCGGGGCGTGGACGCAAATCAGCGATATTTTGAAGAACCTCGCTTTGATGCGGATTGCGGCTAGACGTTCATTCACTGCAGTGAATGATAGTACTCGTCGACGAAGTCTCTCTCCCACTACGACTCCTACACCAAGATTGCGCTCCTTTATATAGCCACTGTAGTAAATGCCACAAGGACCTACTCGTCTCTGTCCTTGTCCTGTCCATCGCATTTCTTGAACGGCGGTGATGTCAGCCTTTCTTTTCACGAGGACATCAACCAGCTGGGCAGCGGCACCCTCCCAATTAAGGGACCGGATATTCCGGGTGAATGCCCTTAATTCGTAGTACTATTTCGTTTGCCATGGTCGTCATCAAAAGGGGGGTCACTCATCCGAGGCTTGTTATTCCTTTTCATTGGTGTGATTTTCTTTACGTGGCGGGTCCCAAACCCCGCGCACAACCCTGCGGAGGGGATGTTTCGCCTTCTCACTTTAGCTACCCAGAGGATACTTGGTCAGAGACCGGATGTCGTGAGCTGCTTGAGTCATACGTAAAAGCATCGTTTCTGGCCACTCCCAAGTGAATGGCGATCAGAGAACTTTCCTCACTTGCGTGAACTTCTACACATGACTCCGCTTCATGAAAAATATTGAATTGAAAGTGTGCAGTTTTTTTTCGGTGCAGTCCTTATTTAATATTTGTTAAGATAAGTGTTTAAATATATTGCTACATTCCGTCCTTTAGTAACAATGAACAGGTTCAATAGATGATCTTCTTCGTAACGGAGGAAGAATTTGTTTACTTAAGCGTCGAAAGGACGATGCATGAGTACATACATAATTACCACCCAGAGTTATTAAGACTGTGTGCAGGCAACATGGATATTCAGCCATGCGTATCAAACGAAGCGACAGCGTACTATATAGCAAAGTGCCTATCGAAAACAAAATCTGAATGAATAGATTCTGGAATTGCGCAGGTAATACAAAAAATTCAATGGGAAGAGACTGATATTTGAAGCTAATTGTTTAGGATATGTATGAAGATTTTTCATAAACGACAAGTATCAGCTGTAAAGTGTGCATATAGACCTTATTCTGATTTTTCTGTCCCAAGAAAGCCAGAACAGTGTTATAGAGTATTGCAATTCGACAAATGCGAATACGCAACTGATTATTATAGTAATATCTTTGGAAAATATCAAAAACTTCTCTTATAATCACCCGACCACGATTTTACGAATATGAGCCTTACAGAGTTTGCAATGTTGTTTGAACCATCTTACCCGAAAAAAGTAAGCGATTCTGAGGAAAGTGTGATTATGATACCTATGAAGACTATTGGAACACACGTCGTTCACTCATTACGCTATTAGATAAGATGAATATGGTTGTGAGAAAGATTCTTGCAGTTGTTAGGGTGCCACACTTTATAGCAAAACCAGACCGAGAATACCTTTTTTATAGCTTACTCCTTGATATTTTTTTTTCATCGTTAGGAAACTGAATTACTTGAAGGTTTCGATGATGCAAAAGAGGCCTTTTTACATCGAGAGAATCGTTTTAAGGAAAGGAGTACGCATATGCGCTAATTTCGTAAGCATGACCAACAGAAAATGCAATCAATCAAGTACATGCATTTGAAATTTTAGAATATCTTCTTTTTCTTTACTGGCAGAGAAACCGTTTACGCGGTTATAACCGAGTTAAAAACAGCACGCCAGTCGTTTTTCCTTTTTGATATGTGTCACCAATTGGAGATTCCAAGCGAAGCCAGGACCTTCTCCGCCTATTCTTTCCAACAGAGTGGAGGTCTTCCTCTTCCTCTGCTTCCCCGGCGGGTATTGCGTCGAAAACTTTCAGAGCTGGAGTCATTCTCCATGCCTCTGCACCACAAAGCA
This sequence comes from Bactrocera correcta, assembly GCA_027475135.1. NCBI lineage: Eukaryota > Metazoa > Arthropoda > Insecta > Diptera > Tephritidae > Bactrocera > Bactrocera correcta. The sequence continues at coordinate 20,274,103 of CM050322.1, forward strand.
GAATGGGAATAATAAGTGACTTATAGAGTTTGGTTTTGTTCGTCAAGAGAGGATTTTACTTCTCAGTTGCCTACTCAGTCCGAATAGCACGTCTAGTGCTCGTTCACTACCAGACCCACTTGTTTCGCTTCCTTATTCAATATGTAGAAAGCAAAACTAACGGCGTGGTTGATATCATCGGTGGACGCTAGCAGTTGTACACTTTTATATAAAACAGTACCTTCTCTATTTAGTTCTGCAGCTCAAATTATTTTCTCCAAGAGCAGATCGAGAAAATCGGACGAAAGGGAGTCGCCATATCGGAAACCTCGTTTGGTATAGAACGGCTCGGAGAAGTCCTTCTCGATCATGGTGGAGCTATTGGTATTGCTCAACGACAGTTTACACAGCCGTATTAGCTTTGCGGGGATACCAAATTCAGACATCGCCTTTCAGTGCTGTTCTCTTTTCACGGGTCTTTTCCAAGATTTGAGCATGGTGAATATTTGGTCAGTTATAGATAGTGATAAGGTCCAATCAGTTTGTTGACAGTAGGCTTTAATCGTTGATCCAATATGCTCGAAAAACCTTGTAAGCGATGTTGAGGAGGCTTATCCCTCGGTAATTGTTGGGTTTCTCTCTTTGTGGAATGGGCAGAGCACACTTAAGTTCCAGTCGTTGGACACGCTTTCATTAGACAATATTCGACAAAAAAGCTGATGCTCCTTACCAATTCTTCTCCGTGTGTTTCAATAGCTCGGCCAACAACCCATTGGCCCACGCCGCTTTGTTGTTGTTTAGGTGGGTAATTGCTAATCGAACTTCTTCATGGTCGAGCAATGGAACGTCGAATCAGTCGCCATCGATTGGTTAACCTGGTAGAAACTGGCGTTATACTTTCACAGCCATTCAGCAGGCTGAATAAGTGTTCCCTCCATAATTTTATAATGCTCTGGTCGTCAGTTACTAGTTCGGCGACTCTTCAAGAGTATACTCAGGTCTTGTCAAGCTCTTTGCACTCACGCATTTCGGCTTCTCTCTTTTTTTGGGTGCAAATTCGTCTCGCTGCAGGTGAACGTAAGGAGCTTCAAATGCCGTCCCACATTTCCCTTATACCGAGTAGAAAATCGTTCACCTCTCTGCTGTGATTGCAGCTTCTCGACGAAGAACCTTCCTTGTGTTTGTTGACGTGCGGTTTTTACTGCATATGGGCTGGTGCGTATCTTGGTTGCATAAAAATAGTTAAGACTTCGGGGCGTCCACGAAAATAATCGAAAACCAATGCACCAATTCGGGTTTAGTGAAAAACATAGTACAATAGAGCAAGTAAATAGAATTACTAACGAAATAAGAAAAGCATTTGAGCACAGAGAGTACTGTTCTGCTATGTTCCTAGTGACATGAAGGCCTTTTATATATGATTAAAAACATTACAGCTTAAGGCCGAACTCTATACATCATACATACAGCAGATCGTCCGACATCTAATAATGTATTGAAATCAATTTATGCGGATGACACAGCTAGCATCAAGAATACTTACATACTTGTATTAGCGGACACTTAAGTCGTTATAGAAACATACAAGTAACAAAAGAATCATATGGTCGTTAACAGCTGAGATCAACTGATCGAAATAGTTGATTTTTCGGCACAGACATTTAAATAAAAGGACTTAAAAATAGAAAAGAGGTTGCAGTATAGGCGTGTTAGCAATATTTTTTGGGTGTTAGGTTCTCTAAGAGGATTATTTTCACACATATAAAATATACAATATTAAACAAAAATATTTGTAATAGTTTAAACAAATGTAGATAGATTCTTCAAATATTTTTAATAAAATAGAAAAGATTTACCAATATTTTGATACAATAAATACAATTTTCTGTCATTCTTCAAGCTTTTGCCTGTGTATGTATGGGTGAAAATTTTAGGATTTGTTACTTGTAGATTTATACAAATATTATTACTCTTGTAGAACCCCCAAAGGTGATCTAGTCAACGATGCCCAGAGTATACTTAAATTATTGGGGGAACACTTCTCCAGCCTGCTGAATGGCTATGAAGGCACAACACCTGGAGAGCGCGAACCCGATTCCCCAATCGATGACGATGGAGCACTCGTTCCATTACCCGACCATGAAGAAGTTCGAATAGCAATTGCCCGCCTGAAGAACAACAAAGCGGCAGAAGCCGATGGATTGCCGGCCGAGCTATTTAAATACGGCGGCGAAGAACTGATAAGGAGTATGCATAAGATTCTTTGTAAAATATGGTCGGACGAAAGCATGCTCAACGATTGGAATTTAAGTATGCTCTGAACAATCCACAAAAAGAGAGACGCCACAATCTGCTTCAACTATTTTGGGACAAGTCTCTTAAATATCACATATAAGGTTATATCGAGCGTATTGTGTGAAAGATTAAAGTTAACCGTCGACAAAATGATTGGACCTTATCAGTGTGGCTTTAGACCTGACAAATCACCAACCGACCAGATATTCACCATGGCCCAAATCTTGGAAAAGACCCGTGAAAGGAGAATCGACACACACCACCTCTTCGTCGATTTCAAAGCTGCTTTCGACAGCACTACAAGGAGCTGCCTTTATGCCGCGATGTCTGAATTTGGTATCCCCGCAAAACTAATACGGCTGTGTAAGCTGACATTGAGCAACACGAAAAGCTCCGTCAGAATCGGGAAGGACTTCTCCAAGCCGTTCGATACCAAACGAGGTTTCAGACAAGGCGATTCCCTATCGTGCAACTTTTTCAACCTGCTTCTGGAGAAAATAGTTCGAGTTGCAGAACTCAACAGAGAAGGTACCATCTTCTATAAGAGTGTACAACTGCTGGCGTATGCCGATGATTTTGATATCATCGGCCTCAACACCCGCGCCGTTAGTTCTGCTTTCTCCAGACTGGACAAGGAAGCAAAAGAAATGGGTCTGGCAGTGAACGAGGGCAAGACGAAATATCTCCTGTCATCAAACAAACAGTCGTCGCACTCGCGACTTGGCACTCACTTCACTGTTGACAGTCATAACTTTGAAGTTGTAGATAATTTCGTCTATCTTGGAACCAGCGTAAACACCACCAACAAGGTCAGCCTAGAAATCCAGGTGCCAACAGGTTCTACTTCGGACTGAGTAGGCAATTGAGAAGTAAAGTCCTCTCTCGACGAACAAATGCCAAACTCTATAAGTCGCTCATAATTCCCGTCCTGCTATGGTGCAGAGGCTTTGGCGATGACAACAACCGATGAGGCGACGTTACGAGTTTTCTAGAGAAAGGTTCTCCAAAAGATTTATGGTCCTTTGCGCGTTGGCCACGGCGAATATCGCATTCGATAGAACGATGAGCTGTACGAGATATACGACGACATTGACATAGTGCAGCGAGTTAAAAGACAGCGGCTACGCTGGCTAGGTCATGTTGTCCGGATGGACGAAAACACTCCAGCTCTGAAAGTATTCGACGCAGTACCCGCCGGGGCAAGCAGAGGAAGAGGGAGACCTCCACTCCGTTGGAAGGACTAAGTGGAGAAGGACCTGGCTTCGCTTGGAATATCCAATTGGCGCCACGTAGCGAAGAAAAGAAACGACTGGCGCGCTGTTGTTGACTCGGCTATAATCGCGTAAGCGGTGTTTACGCCAGTAAAGAAGAAGAAGATTTAAATGCCATAGTGTGCAATATTTCGCCCATAAAAATATCATTTACTGATATTCAGATATTCTTTTTGTAGATTTCTTAATAATAAAATGCAGCCCTGTTTTTAGATTTCTCGGTGGTGAATTTCCTTCTGAATGTATTTGTTTACATTTGACCGACAGAAAGTCTTAAAGTTGCAGCATTCCATATTCGAACATTCAAATTAAATCAAAACAAAGTTTAGTTTGTATAAAGTTACTAAATATTTTATTTAAAGCTTAATACTTGGATTGAACCAGAGAACATAAAACAAAGAGAAGGTGCAAATTGAATTCTGTATGATGTTCGATTGAACGGCTAACAGAGCTTATAAGATTTTGGAACGGAATTCACCCTTCTCGCTGCTATTTAGCAGAAATGAGCACGTTCAATGGCAGAAATATATGTATGTGAAACGACTGAATTCATGCGAGAATGAGTAAAGAGAAATGATATGAAGAAAAATATACAAAGTCACCCAAAGAATGTAAAGAAGCATTCTCTGTATCACATATGCGTGATTATCTTGTATCATATGAACCATTTTTTTCAGAAAAGTTGTAAAAATTTTAACTTTTTTACAAAATCGTGATAAATTAGTTAAAAAATAATTTAATTATATTTTTTAATTTTTTAATTATTTCAAAAAAGTTATATTTATTTCGAATATTACAGAGTGAAGTATGTCAAATTAACTTCTTTTCTTCTAAGAAACTTGATGACCTTCATGAAATATGCATATTCGCATTATTTCGTTATCATTTCCGTATTCGTAGCAATAGAATTTCTATGGCATATACATACATACTTATATTATTTCTTTGGTGCATTTGTATGGTTACGAAAGCAAATGCGAGCCACATACATATGTACATACATACATTCAAAATAACAAGTGCCGTACGCATCTTTTCGCAACTCCTTTGTCACAGCATTGGTAAAACAATCCAAGCTGTGCCGAAAAAAATAAACGAATGGCCGCCGATTGTCATCGCTTCCCTTGCCCCTGTAGCAGCTTCGCCTTCCAACGTGCGTAAGTATGTATGTATGTATACGTATGAGCATGAAAACATATCGACGCAGATTTTTGTCACGGAAAAATATTTTATATTAATATTATATACAATAGAAAATGTCCGTTGAACCAGATATCGCCAAAGAAGCCGTACTTAAACGAAGTGAAAATATACCGGAAAACACACCCATCGTGCGGGGCTATGATTGAAATCAATTAATTGATTACTCAAAATTGAGTCGTATATTAATAGGGGGTTTCAAGCTACTAATCTTGGGTTGGCAATAAGAGAAATCAATCTATGCTAAAATAAAGAAAGAAGATTCACCAGTTAAGGTGTATGCAGAAGCTAGTTTAGTAGTGTCATTGATTGTGGGTGAGACTTTTGTTAATAGACATTTCAATGCAAAAAAGAAAACGAACTATGATAATAAATATTTGTAAAAAAATGCAAACTTGTGGACTTTAATTTGTAATAGTAAACGAACTTTTTAATAAAGCAATAACGACTTACGATCTTGTCAATTTGTATACATACATATGTCTAACGACTAATTACCACCCACGATTGTATCCTACTGCATGCAAAAATTTAGATATTCTTGAAGCGTGTTTAAAAATTGCACAAAAAAAACAACTGATTTAACATTAAACAACAAGTAATATCCCAAAAAAATTGAACAGATATTCAAAGTAATTCAATATCATCACTTAAATAACGTAAACACTTGCATTTTTTAATATATTTTAAAGTGTTGATCATCAAAATTTAAAATTTATATGTATGTAGCTCAAATGCTAACATAACACCCTGACCCAAAGCAAAGGTTTATTACTGTATATCAGAGAGCTGCAACGAGTATGATAAAATCAGAACAAACAGTCGTGCCAAAAACACAATCAAATCAATTCAGTTCAGCACAGACAACATTGTTAATCAATTCGTGTATCTGTCAGCGTCAACTGACCTGATGCAATCACGATCGTGTAAACCAGTGGTTCCCAAACCTATTTTGTCTACCGCCCACTTTGAGAATAAATATTTTTTTAGGGCCCCCATTTTTCCACCTATTTAAAAACCATTATAACTTCAAATTAATTATTGTGACCTATGTATGTATATTAACGGAGAATTCTAAACGAAACTTTTACTATAACCAGCAACTTGAAACCTGAGCGCAGTAACATACAACGGCGCTTAGGTCTCAAGTTAACTCTTACGGGCTCCACCTGCCAATAAGAATGATTATTGAAACACAACTTTATAGCATTAAAACAGAATCTTTTATTAAAAATAAAACTAAAATAATCGATCCATATACAAAAACTAATGTGAAGGATTAATCTGATGCTGTTTAATAAGTTTGTTAATATCAGGTTCCAATTTACTCAAGAACAGTCGCAAGTCGCCGCGTTCGGTAACAAGCAAACGCTAAATCCACGTTCACACAAATATGACGATGGAATGCTATCAAGAATCGTGGAACGATTGACCACAATCCAGGGTAGAATTCCGAGATCGGTTTTTGTAGCCAAAATTCTTGGTAACCATTTTTGAACTTGATTTTTGTTTCCTCGTTTGTTGTCAATCCTATAAGTTCTTCTTCCAGCTGAGGTGACATTGCTGTGTTGACATTTGAAAACGGATCCAACACCCAGTCTGGTATTTCCAAGTTCAAAATGTCCTGTTATCGTTCGGTGAAGTCAATGTGGAGGTTTTCCAAATGATGGCAGTAGGCAAACAATGCGTCGTTACTGCATGATACTGATAAATTCGGAAAATTGTGAAACTTACGTCTGCCCAGATTCTTTTTGTGTAGAAGCAGTTTGGCTGCGAAAGCAGCAACGACGTTTTTTGTTTTAATTAAATTTAGTTTATCGCAGTTAGAGATTCATGTCGTTGAACAAATTATACAGGTCTGTCATGTAAGCTATATCATTCTTTGATGTTATGAGCTTGTCTTGAAATTCTGTATCTTTAGTTTCCAAGAACTCTATAACAGAGTCAAACAGGTTGTAGAATCGAGTCAGACAATTGCCTCTTGACAGCCAACGATCTTCAGTATGATACAACAAACGATTGAAATCCTCGTCATTAGTAACACAAAGCTGATGAAATAATCTATCATTCAAAGAGCTGTTGCGGATTTTATTGACTACTTTGATGACATATTGCAGTGATTGAAATAGTTTTTCACAGTTTCTAGCAACTAAATGTTGTCTATGAATAACGCAATGTACACCAAGGACATCTGTAATTTTATTTTTTTAAGTGGGCTTTTAAGCCTTTTATGGCACCATATCATAGCCGGAACGCCATCCAATGATTCTTCAATGTTTTCAGCCATTTCATCAATTCGTCTTTGCACAGAATTATTACTCAAAGGAATTTTTCGGATAATATCTGCGGCCGGTTTATGAAGCACGGTAGTTATTACTTTATTTATTATGTGGTTTGCTTTTTTGAGCAATTAACAAAGAGATATTGTACGAAGCTCGAAGTCCGTCGTCATCTTGCTTAACAGCCGCCGAAAATAGTTTTGCTACACTTGGCTAATACTCAGCCTTCTCTAGGTCTTGAAAATATGCTACATTCTTGTCTCTCTTATCTGGATTCATTTTATTTAAATGATCTTGCAGTCTTTAAAGCTTCATTGCTTCATTCGATGTAATGTAATGTATTCCGCACAATATTGCCGTCTCTTCTTTTTTACTTCCGACATTGTTTTGCTTTGAGAAATACATTTAACTTCGCGAGTAGTGTAAAGGAGGCGTGAGTAATACTCATATATTGCGCCCAAAGCCACAAATGAACATAAAATAAATATTACATTGTTTATATAGGAATACTTAAGCACAATTATTATATAGTAGTCCAAAAATATGAATTCTTATTTTTCCTAGAAATACATTTGTAAAAAAGGATCTTTCTCCTTTTCTTGTTATCTTATTTTTCCCAGAAATACATTTCTAAAAAAAGGACCTTTATCCTTTTTTTATTTTCCACATAAAAGATTTAAGGAGTTCAAAAGCTCAAAACGTGCGCTACATCAGCTAGCTACCCGACGTCATTTCGCAAGTGATAACATAAATTTTTCAAAAGCTCCTACTCTACACCTTTGCGCAAATGATTATATTATGATAGCAACTGCCCACATACAGATTTGGCAATTTTTTCTATATTCAATAAAATATGACAGATATATGAACTACGCGGAGAGAAATATAGAACCGAGTTTAAGCAATCTTTTAATTTATATTAGTTGATGTTCACTAGTTGTTGTTGAGAGTCGAGAGCTCATGTAGTCGTTGTCTAAGAGGCCTCCTAGCTAAATAAAATTACAAATAACCCCCAGGCCTTTACCCAACGCCCCTATTTTCTTTCTGGGCCCCTTACCGCCCCCCTTGACACCTGCAGCGCCCACAAGGGGGCGTTATCGCCTACTTTGGGAAAAACTGGTGTAAGCGTATGGCTGGCTTCGGTTTCAATCGTATCATGTCAGTTCATAGCGTTGCGACGATTGTTTGAATTGATGTGAAACTTTAGGTAAATCTATAAGTATAGCAAACAACAATTTTCTGCTGGACTGATTTGAATCATGTGTTGCAAAAAATGTGTCAGCTTTGAATATGTGCGCATGTTACAAATTTTCGATGCTTTAACAATGGACATTCCATCGAGTACGTACATACATACATATTTACATACATTTCTTGTATGTATGTACTTTATGAAATTTCCATTACACATATTACATATGTACATATGTACATATATACATACATATATGTACATACAAACATATTTATCTGAAATAGAACAGAAGTGCCCGACTACATCAGTGTTTAGGGGATGATATACAAACCGAACGCTGTCGATCATTTCAATTATTGAAGCATAAGTATGCATCACTTTGGGTATTTTCTGCAGAAACGAACGTTCATAAACAAATCAGGTATAAGCCGATCGCTAGTGATACAAAGTTGTTCTCTATCGCTGATTTGAATAAAACAGTAAACAGTAAAACAGTTGCAGAATCAGACAGAGTAACGGATCAGTACTTAAATATAAACAAAAATTTATTCCTCGTTGCAGTTCTCTGCTGTACATACCGAGTTTATCATTGGCAATGGAAGAACAATTGCTAAACATTAAAACCTCCTGGACCTTGTCAGTTGCATAGTGGAATTTGTAAACGGAGGGATTTGTTGCCGCCGTTTAAGGCCACTAATAAAAATGTAAAACAACTAAATTTGAAGACAATGCGAAATTAAATGTATTAAATCGTTTCGTAATGTGACGCATCATATTATGAATTTTCCATAGAAAATCAACAATTATTCAATTAGAGCTAACAAGCTTAAATGCTTTTATTAAGTATTAAAAGTTAAAAGTCAGTTATTTTAATATACAATAAAAATATTAAAATAGTTTCTCCCTATATTAAACGAACTATATAGTAATTTTTAATCGTAATAAATGTGTTAATGTGTTTTCCCCTAGTTATTGGTGGAAAAATTTGGAACTACAAATCCGTCGTAAACGATGCACAATTATCCGATATACTCATTTGCAATTTATAGTATACAGAATAGCGACGAAATATATTCCTGCATACAACAGTGCCAAGTAACGACTACGGATTATTCAATTTTATAATCGAAATGATCGTTCTCAAAGTGCAACTTTTCGTGCGCTTTTGCCATTTTATGATCGTAATAATCGTTCAGGTGTGTCAGCTATTCGTCGAAAATTTTGAGCGTAATGAAGTAATGAAAATATTGCTGCCATTCAGGAAAGGGTTACTGAAGACCGCCATTTATCGATTCTAAGACGTCCTCAGGATTTGGAATGTCACAAACCACACCCTAATGGATTTTGAAAAAAGACAACTTAAACCGGTAACGATATTTTTAAGAAAATCGTCTTCTCTGGTGAGGCTAACTTTCATCTGAGTGGTGTGGTAAATAAACAAAATTGTCTACTCTGGAACCAAGAAAATCCACAAATTATTTATTAAAATGTATAGATCGATAACTAACTTTTCGTTTCGGCACTTGCAAAAAGTTGATCTTGACAATATATGGTCAACAGCAACACAGTCAAATGTCTTTGTTACCGTAATAATAAATAGATATAACCTCATATCTGACTCGATTATTTTTAGGTGATACAAAAAACCGTTGAGTGAACAAAACTGCTATACTATTGTGGCTACTTGTAGCAAGAGCATAAAACCGAAATTCGTTTATAAGGACGATAACAAACTGAATTCGGGCGCATCACATAATGCTGGGATGGGCATATTAGCCGTCAGTGGCATTTTGCCCGTGCGGGCACGAGTGCACATTTTGGGGGCTAGGTGAGGGGATCATCGCGGGCAAACATGAAGAGGGAAGTGAGAGCAACGTATTTTACCACTCCATGTTTACAAATGAGAGCAACGTATTTTCCCACACCATGTAAAATTGCCTAACAATTTTAAGTCTCTTTGTAACTATTATAAATTTATAAAATGTAAGCCAAATAACAAAAAGTATAATAAATATTTTATTTTAGTAATAATTTTTTAATATGTCTTTATAACAGCATTTAATTTGGTTTATTTGCCTTAATAAATTCTATGTTTGGTTTAATCTCATTAGCTGTAGCTACGCGCATTATTGTACCAAAATTTAAATCAGATAACCTACTTCTAATTTTAGATATAATTTTCGAAGCAAAACGTTTCAAACCAGGTTATTTCTTTAAATTTCCTTATAAAAAGTAATTTCAATAATAACTTCAATTTATGAACCACTGTTTCTTCAAACACATGACCTGTTTCTTCAAACTTGTGACCAAATGAATCTTATGAGAGCGCAATGTAAATAATTACCCAACAACCGTTCTACCACCCGCCAATCGTAGAATTTCCAACGACTTGAGGTTTTCCGCAGGGTTGCCAGGCTCGATAAAAATTGTCTTCAATGTATTTGAAATTTTCTTAAAATACCTCAAATTCAGAATGCTAATTTCAAATATATAAATAGTTTTTATAGTTGATTTCAGTTTTGATATTTTATATTATGAAGCATAGTTGAAACTAAGGTGTATCTATATGGTATGAGTTGGCACATTTCGATTGGAACGTTTCTAATAATGTTTGCTTAGCACAGTGCTGCTCTAATCAATAATGCTATACCACGCAAATATGATTTATATTTGATGTCTATATTTTGAAACAATTTTCTTCCAAGCAATAATTAACTAATTTAGAGCATTGTTATTTTTGAAATTTAACAAAACAATTATAGAAAAACCTCAATTCTTTGAATATTTTGATAAAACAACCAAACTGAAAATATCACAAATCATAATTTATATGTATAAGCATTTTCATTAAGAACTGAATATGTTAACACAATATATTAATGTAACAATATCTTTTCTTTTATTTATAACATACATATGCATATGTACGTATAAAAGCCCACAACTTGAGATAAGTTTTCCCAATTGTAACTAAAATGAATTTTTACAACTGGCATCACCACCATTAACTGATGTATCACACGTACAGTGGTGTGAACAAAACAGGAATAACTATAGATGTTGGGAAGTTTTAAAATGTGCTGTTTTCTTATTAAATAAAATTGTTTTTAGATACAAATATAACTTATATAATTTTTTTTAATTAGAATTTCCCACCATGAAAAGGTAAATAAAAACAAATATTAATGCGAAATTCTAAAACCTGCAAATTATATTTACTTCTTTTTGTTCACACAACTGTACAATTCCGATATGAAGTAAACTTCCGCTATTTAATTTGTGTACAATGTCAGTATTGCCGCAGCCACTCTGCCAGGGATAATGGGATGCCCAACTTATTCCAGTGTGAGAGCGCCTCAAAATAAGCGTTTTTTATAACATTTTCCATTATGGCCAGATCGAACAAAATACGATTTTTTGGGCATCTAAATTAAAACACCCAACATTTATTACGATTGCAAATTATTACATATTGGACTTTTAATAAATGGCGAAACTATTTAAATTATTTTTTATGATTTTATAGCATATTAAAACAACTGACTTTTAATGTTTCAATACTTAATAAGGTGAATTAAGCCTGTTAGTTCTCAATTATTAAATGTTTTTAATCATTGGCAACTGAAAATTAATACTAATATGCATGAAATTGACAAACTTTTAATGAAATATATTTAAGTTTCGCATTTTCTTTGATTTTCACTGTTTTACATTTTTATTAGTGATCTTCACCGGCGGCAACAAATTCCTCCGTTCACATATATTTTGGTATAATTTCAATCTGGCCGTTCCAGTCATTCCAGTTGCAAAACGTCAAGACCTACCCAATCCAGTCAACTGTCAAAGTTCGGTCACTTTTCCAGTGACAGGAGAGTTGGGGATCTCTTTATCTCTGCACTCTGCGATGAACATTAAGTTACGGAGGAATGTAATTGATTTTTTTTCGCAACTTGTTATGCCCTTCTCTCCGTAAACTAATATTCCCCTCATATAGCCCCCGTGCGCACTTTGCTAACTTTGCGGGCTGAAAATGTGCCCATCCCTGACATAACGTATGTATATGCATTTGTTTTCATAAAGTTGTGGACACACCGGCAGTAACGTAACTCTGAGAAGCTTCCAGTTACGTGTTCGATCATCTGAATTATCCCTATTGTGATAAGGAACTATATTCATATGATTGAAAAGCTCTGTATTTTCTATTAGACATGCATTAGGTTTTGTTTTTATGTACATACATATGTACATATATTGTTACATAGTAAACACATATACATTTAAGGGATCGTATCTGTGTGAAATTTTCGAAAAATCTTTTCTGTTGATTTATCGGATAATATACACTATAATAATCATTCAAATTAAAATTCAAATGATTTCGGTGGCTACAGCGTTTCTTGTAGAAAGAGATCAGAGCTAGGAACACTGCAACTCTAATCTCTAAACGCGTTTCTCTCAGAATGGTGTTTTTCAAAACCGTTTTCACTCTCAATGGAAGAGTTTTGACGATATCTAGTTCCAATTTGAAGAAAACAATTTTTTTTTTTTTTAAATCTTCCTATTTTTTAAACATGTTAATCAACTGTTTGAATGGAGTAATTGACCAGTCCTTTTTTATACAATAAAACATATTCTCAGGTCTATCAATTTACAAGCATGATTAAAATTTTTATAATATTAAATGCGCAGTGCAAAGTAATGAAAAGGCGACTTTAGCGCATTTAGTTTTTATTCTGCAGAATTCTGAAAACGTTTTTCCAATGAAAGTGATTTGATTTCTTAAAAAAAAATCCACTACGATATGATACAATTCAGTTCCGAAATTAACGTCATTCAAATGGCTCCCATGACTTCGAATGAACCCAATATTCGAGAACCTTTCCCACTAAATCAAGTCGTATGTCATGAATAGCACATTCAATATTGATTTCTAAAGCTTGAAGAGAGTCTGGTTCATTGAAGGCCAGTGACTTAAAATAACCGCACAAGAAGTAGTCTAATGGTGTTAAATCACAACTTCTTTTGTAGTCACTATTTGAGACATTTTGAGGTAAAGTCTCAATTTGTGACTAGTTACTATTCACTAAACGGTCTCTAGCGTTAGTCTCAAAATATTGCCTCGAATTTTTGACCTGATAGTTAGCGGACCTTCTTTGTAATTTCCTACAAGTTTGTGATTTACACTTTTTCTATAGCTCTTGTCATTTACGAGATATATACAAAAAATGCGAATTTTGTGGAAAAATCAGGTACGGGGCTCTAGTACTACCTCGCCGGTATGAGTTTCGACATTGTCGCAATGTGCACTTTTGTAGAGTGTTCAATCCTGTGGAATATGTTCCTGAAGTCAAAGCGATGCCATAAAATGCCTTTGAGCTATAGAAATTTGAAGATAAAAAATCACGATTGTCGTGTATTTTCAATAGAAAATTTTTACATGCTTTGATCCAAGACTTAATATAAATATAAAGGGCTCAAGTTATCAGGGAATTTTTTTTACGGTATTTCCAAGGAAATTTTATAACGGGATTGAAAAAAAGAATAGTTCAAAAAACAAAAAACCTCTAGGGTATATTTACTGTTAAGTTTACGAAAAAACCGTGGGAGATCATTTTGAAGAGCATTCAACTTCCTATAAAACCTTCTTTTCTATCTGAAAAGAAGAAAAAAATATAAAACCTCTTAGGGGTGTATACTAACCAATTTTTGGAGTACCCAACGAAACAAAAAGCATTCGTTTTTTACTCACTTTATGTGTACATAAGTACTTACAAACATATGTTTATTTACTATACATATACCCACGTACCTATAAAATGTGTATATGAAATTATCTTTCGATTATTCCCACAGATCTGGATATTTTTTTTATTTATTTACAAAACTCGTTTGATATTTGTTCCCAAATGCCAATTGCACGAATGCCGTATTCTTTCAACCACTCACTGCAAAACAAGTCGTGACGCAAGTATATTTGTATTATATTTGTCACACGCTAATATCAATAGGTAACACTAATAAATGCATATTGATGTTAAAATTTTCTAAATAAAAGCGATTAAATACAAATTGAAATGTGTTATAAGAAAATAATTATAATAATAAGTAAATAAATAGACCTATCAGTTTAATTTTATTTAAAATGGTCACTAAATATTCTTGTCGTAAAACAAGTTAGCATTCCCTGTGATTAATCATTTGTATTTGAAATTATAACATAGTCAAAAAACATAATTACCAATAAAAATAAAAATATCTTCATTTTGTTTCATAATTACAAAATTTATGTAAAATTTATTTATTTTTAACTTTTTCGTGTTTGAGTTGCTTACAAAATATAAAAAAACTACAACCGATTAATATTTATCATGACCTCTATTCAGTATATTCAAAATGGCAAACAAGAATTCTTTTTAGTTTTGGGACCTGCTAACTATCAGGACAATATTTTGTGATTAATGCTCGAGACTGTTCAGTGAATAGTAACTCCAAGTAGTCTCAAATTAAGTCTTTACTTCAAAATGTCTCAAATAGGGACTAGAGACTGTTTACAGAACTCCGCTATAAGGCTATTTATACAATTTACTACTGTATAACAATTGATATGAATCTACCGTTATGTTCAACCGATATGGAAATCATTTCCCCAAGTTCAAAAATTTTCTTGATTATTTAGTAGTTGTGCATTATTAACGCAAATATGCATGCATATTTGTATGTAAATTTGTAAATCCAGGAAATGAATGTTATAGACGCAAATACTTTCTGCTATGTTTGACTTCTATTATAATATGTAGTTAATATATGTTTATAGTTTCTATGTTTGTATATAAAAATGTGAAATTATGTTAGACAAATTAAACGAGCTACATAATTTTAGAAAAAAATGTCAATTTAATGTGATTTTAAATCTTCAGTCCTTACAGTTATCCAGTTAAGTGATATCGGGGAAATTGAAAAAAAAAAAATCATATATTTTCTCCGTGTAGTTTTTTTTCACAATATTTCTTTAAATCAGACCATGATTCAATTATATAATGTTGTGCCGATAGCGAAAAACAACAATTTGTCAAAGGTAATTGGATCCACAATGCCAAAATCAGATATTTTCTTTTAATTTTTTTTAAATTTCAACCAATGAAAATTCAATTTTTCAGGGATAACTGAATACAAATAGCTTGTAAATAACATAAAATATCAAAACGTAGACATAAATTTAATGAGAAAAACAAAAAAACAAGTGATTTTGTCATTATAGATACAAAGACTTCTTTCGTAAGAGGAACAACCTATTATAATTGAATCATGAAATCATACACAGATCGAAATGAGTAAATAATTGCAAAGAACTCATTACGAGTCTTGTGGGAAAACACAATACCCAAAATAAATTCAATTCCCTAGTCATCTCTAACAATTGTAAGAATTTGCAATTTACCCAATGGTAATACATACATGTATATGCATGTTTTGATATTCTTATTGCAGATGATTTCTAAAACCAGCATATACATCTATATTATATTAGTGACAAGATGCCTAATTTATGGATTCACTAAAGTTTCAAGTTCAGCGTACCATATTATCCACAATGATCATCCAATTCAAGAAGTGTTTGGATTTCTTCGAGACAACGCGCCACGCTATCGAAGTCCGCCTCCTCCACCAATACTACCTTCAAATAGAATACAAGGGTATGTATGTATAGTATATTTGTATATGCGTATGTACAATATGTAATTTTTCATTGAAGGCGACAAAATAGATTCTTATACCCAGGGCCGTCTTAAACCAAGCTGCGGCCCTTGGGCACACAATAATTTGGGGCCCTTTTGAAAGTAAAAAACGCGACTTATACTAAATTTGTTTTTTACATTTAATAAAGGTAATCAAATACAGTATGATATAAATGTCTTTAATGATGATGCGTATAGGTGTGTGTGTGTGTGTTTGTGTGTGTGATTACGATATTAAGATAACAATTTCTTTCGATTTCTGTTGAGAAAAATCTTCTATTATATCTTTAAAATCAAATTTTTGAAGAATATCACTTTCTATGCACATAATTGACAAACTATTCAGTCGTTCTTGTAACATTGTTGTTCGCAATTTATTTTTTATTCTCTGAAGCTGCGAAAATGTCCGCTCTCCACTACAATCGGTAATCATTAGACAAAGGAAAATTCTAGTAGCAATTCCTACGTTTGGAAAACTTTCTTCTAATTTATCTGATTTTATTAGGTTATGTAAGTTTTAGATATTTAAATCCGCTGATTGCTTTGCTATGCTTTTTAAATATTGGCTTAAATGAAAACATTCTATTTTGAGCTCATCTGCATTAATGTCTTCACAATAAAATTCTGAAAATTCTTTGCATTTTTTGATCAACTCGCCAGATTCAATTGTTGTTAACTGACGAAGAAAACTAAGTCGACTATAAATTTCTTGGTATGCTGCCGAACGTTTTTTTAAATGTGTATTTAATGTGTCAATTATGGGAATGAAAGTATCTACACGAAACTTATTCTTGCCTCTCAACTGTGCAGTCTCTGATTATCCTTCAAAAAAAGTGCTGCTTGTGCTGCGAATTTTTTTTCTTTCAAATGTATCTTTGTAGTCAACAAATGGATTTTTTCTTTAGTAGCCGTTTCGTACTGATCAAAATTATTGCGTGCGGTATTGACAGATATTCGTAAATTTTCGTTACAACGTCCATGGTCGGGGTGCTATTCTGTGAACTTAGACTTGTTTTATTCATAATTTTCAAACGATCATTCCATATTTCCGTTTTTTTTCTAGGCATTGGGCTTCCTTTCTAGTGTCTCCTTGTTGATTTATGTCACTTGCGATTGAAGACAAGGCTTCAGAAATATTTAAATAACCATTTTCTAGTTTCCGAAAGAGACTTCAGGACTCTATTTGCTCTCAAATTCTCTGTTGAAATTTTTCATCGTTTTGTCGAAGCCGAGAAAAGACTGAACAATTTTTGTACAAATTGAAAGAATGATACCGCTTTAGTAACACACTCAACAGCCTGAACTCCCACTAAATTTAGCGAATGTGCCGCACATGGAACGTATCCGCAAATACGCAAATTTCTTTTATTCTTGACTGAACACCAGAGTACTTTCCAGACATATTTGATGCATTGTCATAGCTCTGCTCGCGACAATCATTCATAGGAATATCAAGTCTATCAAAAAAGTTTAAAATGGTATCTGATATATATTACGCATTAATTTTATCCATAGGCAAAAATTGCATAACCCTCTCAATAGGCTGTCCGTCTTTTACGTATCTAACTATGAAAGTTAGTTGGTCAACGTGGGACAGGTGAGACGTAGAATCTACGCTAATAGAATAGTACTTTGCTGCTTTAAGTTCTTAGACAATGATTTTCAAAATTTGCTGTCCCATTAAATTAATAAATTCATTACAAATATTTGCCGATAAATATGATGTACTTCCTTTTCCACGATTTCCGCACTTTTGTATGTGTATGTCCCAAATAATTCCTATTATTTTGCGATCCTAAAGTCTCATTATCGCCACGAAAATCAAGACCTCTTGAAGCCAAAAATTTGATTAATGCGACAATCCTGCTAAGCACATTCTTCCAATAGGAAATTTCTGTATTATATTGGGACAGCAACTCAGTATCAATTCGTCCAGTAGTTTTCATTCTTGCACCATTATAAATTCCGTGTGCTATAAACTGTTCTCATGCTCTATCAATAAGTTACTTATATGCTTCCAATCTTTAAAGCCATTAGGAGAACTTAAACTATGTCCAGTACCAGTAGTGGTATTAAATAGACGGCAGCAATAACAGAATTCAGATTTCTTTGCTGGTGAATAAAGGAGCCACTTTCTTTGCAATGACTCACCATTAGTCAATTTACGAATAAAAATGTTTTTAGTTTCGTATCTAGTTTTCGTTTTACCCTTTGAATCTGGAAAACTTTCAGTTTTCAGAGAAGTAACTATTTATATTTTGGAAAAACTCTGGTCTTTTGGAATTTTTTCCGTTATTTCTTTTTGAGCTGTAACTTTTTTTCTTTTTCGTGAACCACCTAAATATGTTTTTTTCGACATAATGAACAAATCAAAACTTCTGTCTATTTTACTCAATTTTAAATATCAAACCTTAGATAAATAATCCAATAAACGAAACAAAATAACGCCACTCACTCACTCCGATCAGACTGAAAGTTGGCGGGATCCTCGAATGATAAAGTTGAGAATTCCCTCAACCATAGACAATGTCCACATTTAAGTTACGCCTTGTTTACACGGTGCAGCTTGACTTTAGAATCGGAGTGATTGCGTGAGTGATCGATAGATGGTGTACTTATTAATTAGGTAGGATGCGTTCGGAAATATATTTAAAATAAGATGGCTTTATTTCAAAATACTATATGACAATGTTTACTTTTGATAAATATTAAGCGATGTGAATTCTTGAATGACAAAAACTGCTGTTTTTGGAGTGAGAACGGGCTGATTAGTGAAGGGCTTAAATGTAATCTAATCCTTTAAAATTTTCGGCTGAACATGGCATTAGCTAATAAGATATAAGCTTCGTCTAAATTCAAAAATTTTCAAGATTTTTAAAGGAAATGGGTTAAATAGTTGGATAACGTACTCACAAAAAAAATCAACAATATTTCTTTTTAGCATAACGTCCTCTGCACTCACAAACCCATTTGCTCAGTTCAATCCCTCTTATGGCGCGCATTTCCCCACCGGGGGCGTAGCAATATGTGGTATGGCTCCTACTACTTGTGAAAATTCGGCATATAGAACCATGGATGGATCCTGTAATCATCTGGATAACCCCGCATTGGGAGTTGCGAATTCAAGGTAGATAGCATTTTTTTTTAATATTTATAATTTATATATGTATATATGTATACCTAGGCTATTTTTAAGCAACTACATCAACTATCAAATCAAAATTTAAAATTTCGACACAGAAAACTATTGCTGGAAACGAAACGGTCGCATAACATCGTTATGCTCAGAAACTGGATTTGTAACCTAATAAATAAAGTTTAGTGCAATATGTTTTGGGTTTGGGCGTACGAAATTGATAATTTTTTTAGGTTGTCATACCTAATTCTTCATACACTGGCGACAAGGTAGGGCACAA
Source organism: Bactrocera correcta (assembly GCA_027475135.1). NCBI lineage: Eukaryota > Metazoa > Arthropoda > Insecta > Diptera > Tephritidae > Bactrocera > Bactrocera correcta. The sequence continues at coordinate 20,293,474 of CM050322.1, forward strand.
TTTGGTCCCCGATCATTTCTATATGATGCTGAAAATTGAGAATCAGTGTTAAATGATCAAAATGTGAAGTTCCGAGTATGAAACAAGTAGTTTTTCTTTGATATTTTGAATTATTACATTTCTTAATTTAAGGGATATGGACAATGATTTGTTTTTAAATCGCCGTGCCCTGTTGATAACACACATCTCAGTTTTACTGCTTCGTTAACTAAATACATGAAACTTTTAACTACATACATAAGATGCTTTTGTACCGCTTTTTTCAATCGTGCCAAAAAAACAAATTCTATGATTTATAGAACTAAAAAAAGTCATAAAAATATGATATTTTGTGATTTTGAGGCATGGTTATTTTGCGAAATAACGCAAAAAAAAATTTTAAAATTTACATGTCACTCACAGCACCCAAATTTGCCGAAAAGAAACCCAGGCGAAAAGTCCACAGACATATGGTCTAATAGCATTGTTTAATTAATGATATGACGCTGAGTTTTCAAACTTAACGGGGGAGTCTGCTTAAGAATTTTCAATCCATTTTTTCTGCTTAAATCTCTTCAAAAACTATTTAAGAATATGTTCCCAAAGTTATAGATGGGAATTCGAGATATTGTCGAAGCTAGCCGGTTTTTCATTTTTACAATTTTTCTTAATTGGCGGGCAAGATAGAAGAAAAACTAAAAATCCTATGGAATTGGGGCAAAGTTTATTATCTTTGGCATTAAATTATCTTCTTTTTAAACTAAAAAACTAAGAAAAGTCAAGTTTGAACTTATTTTTAAACAACATAAAGTCTTTTTTTTTTGGTCAAGAACCACTTTTTTCAATTTTTTAAAAATTTGTTAAAAATATAAGAATCTTTGAATTTTTTATTTTCGATAGAAATTGCGACCTGTATCCTGGCCGCCGTCAGACAAATGCACACGCGAGATGCATCGGGCAATTGCTTCCCAAAGCCAGAATATCAAAAATTTCGTATCCAAAAACTTTGTGACACGATTTTTTGAAGCTTCTAAAGCAGGCTCCCCCCTCAATTCTCCACACGCAAAAAAAAAACTGTCGAAGCCGTTACAACACTTTCATGGTATAGTTAGGATGTAACAAAGATATACATATGTACGTACTACTGTGCCCAAAAAATAAGGTATTGTATTTATTTTGGAAATTCTTTATTTATTTTTCCAAATCAATTTCATTCCCTTCAAAGTAGTCCCCTCCCGATGCAATGCACTTATGCCAACAGATTTTCCAATCTTCGAAACACTGGTTGTAGTCACTTTCCAGGATGGCCTTCAGTTCCGTCTTCGCAGCGGCTTGAATCTCCTCTATCGTTTAAAAACGGTGTCCGCGGAGCGGTCTTTTGAGCTTGGAGAACAGCCAGAAGTCACACGGCGCCAGATCAGGTGAATACGGTGGTTGAGGAACAATATGGGTTGAGTTTTTGGCGAAATGATCACGAATTACGAGGGCAGTATGGGATAGTGCATTATCGTGGTGTAAAAACCAAAACTTGTCTTTCCACAATTTCGGCTTTTTTAGGCGGATAGCGTTATGTTAACGACGCATAACGTTCAAATAATATTCCTTGTTGACTGTTTGACCAGTTGGAAGGAATTCATAATGCACAACACCATGATAATCGAAGAAAACAGTCAACATTACCTTGATTTTTGAGCGACTTTGGCGCGATTTTTTTGGTCTCGGCTTTCTTTTGGCACGATATTCGCTCGATTGATCGGTTGTTTCGGGGTCGTAAGCATAGATCCAAGTCTCATCACCAGTTATAATGCATCTCCTGACACCCTGGTAGTCGGAAAGCATCATTTTACACATTTCAACGCGACGCCTTTTTTCTAAAAAATTCAATGTTTTCGGTACCAGTCGAGATTTGATGCGCTTGAGGCCCAAAACATTCTTCAAAATGGTATTGACTGCGCCTTTCGATATGCCAACTTCATCAGCAAGGTCCTTAACTGTTAATCGACGGTTTTTCAACACCAAATCTTTGATTTGTTGAACGTGAGCCCTAGACGCTCTTCGTCTTCGACACGTTCACGGCCGGCTTGGAACTCACTATACCACTTGTAAACATTTTTTTTAGACATAGCCTCATCAGCAAAGGCTTTCTGCAACATCTTCAACGTATTCGCAACAGAAAATTGATTCCGTAAACAAAATTTAATGTAAATTCTTTGCTCAACAAATTTCGACATCACAAAAAACGAAAAACTCACTTTTAGCAGCTCACAAAACACGTATCTCAAACACTAATGAATATTTTGACATGAAATTTGACATAAATGTGACTGACAGTACTACCAACCTACAAAAAAAAATTCTCCAAATCCATCGACGCGCGCAGTTTAAATTCAAATCTCACATTTATTACTAGCTGTGCCCGCGACTTCGTCCGCGTGGAATAGTGATTTTGGGCTTCGTCTTCTTCGTCTGCGTCAATTTCTGTTATCAAAGATTTTCTGCGTAAATTATATTTTTTGTTTTATTTTCTGGTGGCAGAAGAACATATTGATTTTCTCCGCAACCTGATCTTGACAACGCGACATATAATTGGCCGTGTGAAAAGCAGTCTTGGCGAAAATCGATCCCCACGTGTTTAAATGTTTGCCCCTGCGATTTATTAATTGTAACGGCGAAAGATAGCTTAAGGGGAAATTGAATTCTTTTAAAATTAAAAGGTTATCTTTTGGGATCATCGGGATGCGAGGTATAAGTACTGTTTGAATAACTGCTGGACCAAACAAAACGATTGCAACGATCACGTTATTACGAAGAAATTTGACTTGAAGTCGGGTCCCGCGGAATAAATTAGGTGTTTTCAGATTTCTAAGTAAAATTATTGGGGCGCCTATTTTTAGCTTAAGGGGATGTGGAGGAAGGCTACTTGGGACCACATCTTCTTGATCCATTACATTATCAGTAGATGTATATGTGACTGTATCTCCTTCAAGTTTATTTAAAATTATGTCATTAATTTCGTCCACGCTACTGTTTCTCGCCGCCAATATTGCCCTTTGACACATCCATTGGTGATCTTTATTTTCTATTTCGCTGATGTCAGCGTAAACTTTTGATATTAAATCCTCAATGTTACCTACTCTTACTCCTATTTTGAAAATGAGGTATTTTCCCGTTTTCTACTAAAAGTAATTTTGAAGGGAAAGTTATACAACCTCCCCTCAAATGGGCTGTCATGTTAGTCGATAATTTTAAAATATTTACAAACTTCCATAATGGAGAACTTTTAAGGCAAGACTTTACAACGTCTGCTCTAGTTCCCCTTACTATTACGGGAAAAGTTTGTCGAAAGTCCCCAGCAAACATAACAGTAATCCCACCCATGATTTTATCACAGCTTTTAAGATCTTTAGGAGTTTTGTCTAGAGCTTCTACGTGAGCTCTATGGATCATGGTACATTCGTCCCAGATTATTAAATTGACATCTTGTTAAACTTTTCCCAAAAGGCCATTTTTACGTATAGAGCTCACGCTATCTTTCTCTAAAGAAACAGTTAGGGGCAGTTTAAAAGTGGAATGAGCTGTGCGTCCACCTGCTAATAAAGATGCAGCGATACCTGACGACGCTACTGCTAAGGCTAGCTGTCCCTGAGACCTTACTTTTGCTAATATAAGAGTATTAATGGAGGTCTTGCCAGTTCCACCGGGAGCATCAAAAAAAAAAAAAAAATTCCCTCATTGAAACGAACACTTTGCAGAACACCATTATACGCTGTCACCTGGTCATTAACTAATCTTGGTTCATTTTATTTATTTATGTATATCATTTAATTCATTTATGTATATCATAGGGTTTTCGCAATGCTACTTCTAACGGGTCCAAAAACGAATGATTTCTTTTTGATGCAAGAAGCCCAAAATCAGTTAGGGATTTGTCGCAAATCTCATGAATTCATTATATGCTAATGGCATATCCTGATTCTCATTACGCAGTCTGTTTAATATATCTTCACATAAAGCATTACTAAATTTATTCCATAACTCTAAAGGGTCAGATGGTTGGTAAAATATAAGGATGATGGTAAATAGTTCCCTTAATTTTGTAGTTGACTCGGATATGACAGCTTCGGACATGGTATTTTGCCAATGTTCATCTCCCTCCAGTACACCTAATTCCTTGCAAGCGCCTTGATAAATTTGGAAAATAACGTCATTAACGGTCCTTAGATGTTCAAATGACACTGGACCGCGAACATATTGCAGTAACATCTTTAAAAAAAAACATTCAGTTTGAGTTGGATGAATGTTGTAAACACGGCCTAAAGTTGTTTCTTTTTTACACCGGGATATCCTTTAACATCTTGCCCACGTTTTCTTACAGAAAATGAATTTCTTTGCCACACGTAATACTGAAGAACTTCGTGATATAAAAGGGTTTTTGCAAAATCGTCGCTTCTGCAAAGATCAAAGAACGCTGTAAATGTCGTTGATGAAGGAAGGTTAACACGATCTTGGAGATTTTCATTATTATAAAAATAAACTCTTTGTCTATTTTCCAAATGAACTGCTAAATGAACTACTGCCGGTAAACGTTCATGAATAGAAAATTGGAAAATTCTCCAGAACGCTTCCGAGGAACTTATATAGCGACCATTTAGGTATCTTTCTACTTCATCGTTATTAATTTGTAACGAAAATGTGGCTTGATCAGAACCTTTGTGAATATACTTACAGATGTACTTAATAGCTTTGACCGATTGACAAAACTCAACGTTAATGTGTGCATTGAAAATTCGTGATAGCACTGGATTATAGGGAACCACCCAACGACTACCCACGCTCATTTCTGTACCTTTGACACGAATTACTGCTGTGTTTCCACCATTATCTGGAGACCTGCGCCTGTAGGTTGGGTAACCGTCATCACCGGTTTGTGTTTCCGAAATAAAATGTTTGGGGTACTTTTTAGAACAAACGTTTTCTTTCATACATGGTGACGCAGGATTATGAAATCCGCAAGGACCATGTATTATATTTTTTATGACAATATTATGAAGAATTGGATCTTGTTGTTTGTCAGGTGTTTCAGGCGATATTATTGGGCGTGAGGTAAACCTCTTTTTTGCCATTCTACGCTGTAAACAAAGGCTTTCGATTGTCCAAAAATATTCTTCTTCGTTAGTAGGTCTATCATTTTCTTGAGTTTTAAAAGAAATACTCTAGAAACCAAATCATTTCTGTCGTAAGAATGTTGATTAGGTAATAACGCAATCTTTATTTCCGGCCATTCTGAGTTACATGTAAATGTAATGAAGAGATCAGGTCTTCCAAATTTCCTGACATACTTATGTCATGGCATCTTGACTTTTTTCATTCATGAATCTGGGGGATCCTGTAAACGACGACGGCAATATAACGTGCTGGCCAATATTAGAAGCGTTTATATTCTCATCATTTACGACGGCATCTCTTAAATGAATGTATTTTCTGCTCTCAATTTTTTTTGATTTCTTTTGATGAAGTCAAGCCTCTCTGAAATCATTTTTGCGCCTCATCAACAATAATCCTTTGAAATAATGTAAGTTGTTAAACTCATTTATTCTCACCATGAGTCTAAATGCATAAAACTGCATACATGAAACTGTCAACACAATATCTCGGGGACCTTTGTCTTCGTCGATTAAAAGAACAGCTACCTCATCTACTACCGGTACATTATAACGACCTCGATGCTCGTTAGGCGGTTTCACATCAGCATGAGTAATCGGTTTTAAATCATTGGGCGTTCTATTTTCCAGACTGTACTTAAAACTTTTAATATACACATTATGATCGTGAAGATATATTTGGAGAACATCGATAAGGTCGATTTGCTGGGGTTTAAATTTGAGCGCAAGGATATCTGATCTGCATAGGAAATAAAATATATTTGCAAAAATTCGGGTTGTGCCCTTTTAGCTGGAAGTAAGTCACCGATCAAATGATAATCTTGCCCTTGGACTTTAAAATTGGGCATAAAGTTTCCCTCACGAATTTCTTTGGCAGCAAATGAAGTCATCTGAAATAGTGTATTATATTGTCTTGAGTGATTTAAGAAATGCTTTGATGATGGATGTGAGCCTGAATCAGTTCTTTTAAAACTGATGTAGGTTGCGGAATTATAGGTATATTTACTTTGCCCCCACAACAAAACAGTCCAGGAGCTTCCGCCGCCCATTTTTTTGCTTGGCATAAGTTGCAAATTTTATCCAGTGTAGTCAAGGGTGCAATCAAAAATAAACGCAGCATTCAATAAATTACTGCACTGAACTCGTTGCTTGCGAGTTCTATTCCTTGCTGATCGGGCATTTTACTGTGCTAATCGATGGGATCGTTCAGCGCTTGATTCCCAAATCCGGCCAGCCAAAGTTCGGGAATTCTGTGAAGCCAAACGTTGAGAACGTTCAGCGCTTGATTCTCGATCACGGCTAGCCAAAGTTCTGGAATTCTGTGAGGCCAAACGTTGAGATCGTTCAGCGCTTGATTCCCGTTGTCGGTTCGCCAAAGTTCGGAAATTGTTTGAGGCAAGACGCTGCGAACGTTCAACGCTAGATTCCCTAGCAGTTTTGTTCACTGATTGCTCGACGAGTACCATACCAATGCATATTCTCATCCTCAGTTTCATTGCTGCGCAAAACTCGCAGCCGCTTTGCGGTAGCAGTCTGCCGAGAAAGCTGAGTTCTTTTTCTTGGCATTATAGTGACAAAGAAAGAACGTAGAAAATGAATAAAAAGAATGTAAGATTAAAATCAGGAACCTAATTATTTTTACCTACACTTGATATTTACGTAAACTGAATATTATTTCAAAAGAGCGCAGCGCAGAGTGCGAGTTTATTTTGTTTCGGAGTTATTTATTTGTAATATTATCTTTTAAGTTCTTCGTTGAAATTAAGTGTCGTCAAAGACAATTTTATTCAGAATTAAATACTCTTAACCAACAACACATTTATTTGGATTAATACTATTATGTTAATACAACTTTAACAAACAATTTCGACCAAATTAATTATCACAAAAACGGTACTGACGGATTTTTTTTAGGTCATTAAATGAGAAATAATTCTTTCATACTTAACTTTTGTGTATCTTGAACCGCTTTCGCAGCGCAAGGAACGGATGCCCTCAAAGATAAAAAATTTCCCCCGTTTTTTACACATTTACCACTGTTTCTTCGCTCCTATTGGTCGCAGCGTGATATAGCCTATAGCCTTCCTCGATAAACATCTAACACAAAGAGAATTATTCAATTCGAACCAGTAGTTTCGGAGATTAGCGCGTTCAAAGAAACAAACAAACTCTTCAGCTTTATAATATTAGTATAAAGTAGATGTAGGTTAGTCGATACAATATACAGTCAGAAATTAATATTTAGTTATCACAAAAAAGAACTGAAACAAAATTTTTATATATTGTTAATGAGGGTACACCAATATAAACAAAAATCATCGCAATGTTCGAGTGACAAAAACTGTGTTAAACAGTGTATTCGTTTCGTTTTTAAGAAATCGAATGAAAATTGTTTCAGAAATAAAAAATTTCATTATATAATATTTTGTGAAAATATTACCGAAACGATATTCAATGTTCGATTTAATTTTCGAAATGTAATCACTGCCAATTTTGTTCCATCCTTAATGTAAACGTGATTTTTGAGCGGCGAGAGATAAAATAGGGTTTTGACGCACATGGTGGCCGAATTCCCTCATATAGTTTCGATGGGATTAAGCCACCGCACCTATGAAATTCAAGCAATTGAGAAGCAACCATGACCGTACAGCGAGTAAGTCCAGTAAATTTAAATTTCAAAGTTAATCTGCTCTATGAAGGAATCCATCGTAGCAAAGCTACAAGAGTGGATTTAGATCATCTATTGAAAACTATAGGGGAATAGCAAAGTTGTCAGCAATATCTAAACTTTTTGAAGCAATTATAACATACGACATAACCTTCTGGATTTCTCTACTAATTTCTTATTCTCAGCACGTTTTTCGTAAAGGGAAATCTACAGTAACTAATTTGCTTGAATTTGTATCACATGTATAAACGGGCTTTAGGGAGAATAAGCATACTGATGTTACTGCTACACAGATTTTAGTAAAGCTTTTGATAGAGTAAACCATTCAATTCTTTTGAGTAAACTTGATCTTCTTGGTTTTCAACCAACATCTCTAAATCGGGTTGCTTCTTATCTTAGTAATAGAGTTCAACAAGTCATATTTAACGATACTTTTTCTGACATAATCAATGTTTCTTCAGGCGTTCCTCAAGGTAGCCATCTTGGTCCAATTCTGTTCTTGTTATTTATTAATGACATATCATCTGTTGTAATTATTCAAGAATATTTTATATACTGACGATGTGAAACTTTTGAAATCATATAAAAAAATAAGGAAAGATGTCAGTTGCAAACAGACTTAAACAACCTAGTTTCTTGGTGTGTTAGAAATGATATGCCATTGAACCTTAAAAAATGTGAAACGATGTGCTTTTCACGTAGATCTATAGACCCTACTTCATACGTAATACAAAACTTTAAATTGGAGCAGGTATTCAGTTTTGTTGATCTGGGAGTATCTATGGATACCAAACTCAATTTTTATCTTCATGCATCTGTGGATTCCATTCGGAGAAGTTAGAGTCCATTCAATAACAATTTTTACATTTTGTCTTAAATCATTTGCATTGGCATTCCAGGTTAGGTGTTTCCCCATATACTTACCGTTTAAAACTTATAAATCTCTTTACTCCCGCTAGTAGTAGGGAAATGCTTGGTGTAATATTTCTTGTAAAACTCATGATTGGGTCAGTCTGTAGTCCATCTCTCTTATCTGCTATTAATTTTAACGTTCCCGCTCGCTCTACCAGGCAGTTAAGTCTTTACTTCTAAAATTTTCTGGAACAAATTTTGAGTTAAACGAACCATTCCACCGTATATGTCACAATATCAATTCTCACTCCAGCACATTTAATCTAACAAACTCACTCTTTACCGCTAAAAAAAAAAAATATTTTATCTACTATTAACATGTAACATTTAAAAATAATTAAATTACTTTAATCTAATTCTTAGTTTTGGCTATTGAAATGTTTGTTTCTGTAGATGAGCAGCTTAAGATCGCAACGCTTAAAACTCTCTTGCCTTTTATAACTCGGCTAATTCGGCTCGTTTGCGGATCGTGTCCCTCGCGTTGGTTGGAAGGAGGGTAATCCTTGGTTATTATTATATATCATAAACTTTCGCTGATACTGAGGCCACACCTGGTGAAATTGGTTTCAAAATCAACAAAGTTGAAACTAAATATATGATGCTGACCACAAAAATCAAAAAACAAACAAAAAAAAAAAAAACAGTATCCGTAGTTGAAACTATTAAAGCCTTTACTTAGTTGGGCTTCGAACTCAGTAGCGATAACTCAAAAAGCCATTCACAAATAATATTTTTTCTTTTTCTTCATTGGCGCAAACACTGCTTTTGCGGTTACAGCCGAGTTTATAACAGCGCGCCTGTTGTTCTTCCTTTTCATTGTTTGGCGGCAGTTGGAGATTCCAGATCTTTCTTCACCTGGTCTTTCCAACGGAGTGCAGGTTTTCCTCTTGTACGCTGGGGATACTTCGTTCAATACTTTCAGAGCTAGAGCGTTTTCATCCATTCGGAAGATACGACCTAGCTAACATAGCCGTTGTCTCTTAATTCGCTGAACCATGTCAGTGTCGTCGTATAACTCCTTCATCTCATCGTTCCATCAAATGCGATATTCGCCGTTGAAATTGATCAAAGGACCACAAATCTTACGAAGAACCTTTCTCTCGAAAACTCGTAACGTCGATTTATCAGATGTTGCCATCCATACCTCTGCACTGTACAGCAAAAATGAGTGACTTATAACGTTTGGTCTTTGTTCGTCGCGAGAGGACTTTACTTCTCAATTGCCAATTCAGTCCGAACGAGCATCTGTTGGCAAGAGTCATTCTGCGTTGGATTTCGAGGTTGACATTGTCGTTGGTGTTAATACTGGTTCCAAGATAGACGAAATTATTCACGACTTCGAAGTTATGACTGTCAATAGTGACGTGGAAGCCAAGGCACGTGTGCGACGTCTGTTTGTTTGAGGCCAATGATATTAATATCATCGGTGTATGCCAGCGGCTTTACACTTTTATAGAAGATTATACCTTCTAGATTAAGCTCTGCAGCTCAAATTATTTTATCCATCCGTAAATTGAAGAAGTCGCACGATAGCCTTGTCGACCGGCTCGGAGAGGTCCTTCCCGATTCTGACTGTGCTTTTGGTATTTTTCAACATCAGTTTACACAGCCAAATTAGTTTTGCGGGGTTACCAAGTTCAGACATAGTGGCATAGAGGTAGTTCCTCTTCGTGCTTTCGAAGGCGACTTTAAAATCGGCGAAGTGGTGTGTGTCGATCTTCCTTTCATGAGTCTTTTCCACTATTTAGCCCATGATGAAAATCTGGTTGATAGCAGATTTCCCAAATCTAAAGCCGCACTGATAAGATCGAATCAGTTTGTTGACGGTGAGCATTAACCTTTCACACAATACGCTCATTAGAACCTTATATGCGATGTTGAGGAGGCTTATCTCACGGTTGTTGGCGCAAATTGTAGGGTATCCCGCTTTGTGGATTGGGCGGGGCACACATAATTTCCAACTATATACTACAAAGAAGCTGATGCATGCTCTTTATTAGTTATTCTTCGCCGTATTTTACTAGCTCGGCCGGCAATACATCTCCTCCACCGATTTGTTGTTCTTCAGGCGAGTAATTGATATTCGAAATTTTTCATAGTCGGGCAATGGAACGTCTGATCCATCGTTATCGATTGGGAAATTAGGTTCACCATCTCCAGGTCATATGCTTTCTCTGTCATTCAGCAGGCTGGTGAAGTATACCCTCCATAATTTTAATATGCATTTGGCATCAGTCACTAGATCGCCTTTGCGGGTTCTACAAGAGTATGCTCCGGTTTCGAAACTTTCCGTTACTCGCGACATACTTTTGTAGAATTTTAGGGCATAACCCATTTAGGCCAGCTTGTCAAGCTCTTTGCACTCACAGTACTTCTACAAGAGTATGCTCCGGTTTCGAAACTTTCCGTTAGTCGCCGCATACTTTTGTAAAATTTTAGGGCATAACCCATTTCGGCCAGCTTGTCAAGCTCTTTGTACTCACAGGTTTCAACCTCTTTTTTTTTTTTGTCTGCAAACGCTCTTCGCTTCCTTCTTTAACTCTCTGTATCTATCCCATCCCACACGGGTTGCGGTCGATTGTAACGTTGCGCGGTAGGTAGTCAACTTTTTCTCCGCTGCGGCACGGTACTCCTCATCGTACCAACTGTTTTTTTGCCTTTTCCGTAAACCAATGGATTGTTTGCGGTTCCCTGTGTTTGTTGACGTGGGTTTTTTGCTGAACAGAGGCGAGAGGGTATCTTGGCGGGTAAATTTTAGAATTGCATCCCCCGATTTCGGGGTTAAAATGGGTATGTATGGATGGAGGAGGTCCTCCAGATTAAGAAAATATAAATAAATATATATATAAACGTGTTTCTCCCATTTATAAAAAATTGTATAGTTACATATATTTTTAACTTTTGTATCCACTAACATTTCACTAATTCGTTTCAAATCATTTATCCTATAATAAATAGTGTAAAAATAACTTTTATTCAACACTTAACTTTTGTTCATTTATTTTTATTCATACAATATCAAAAGGGTTGCAGTCTAAGTAATAATCAGTGCTATCTTACGTTCATATTCTACAGAAGAACCAAAAGAAATAAAGAAAACAAATAATACCCCAATGACAAGAAATATATAACACATTAGTTTTCCGCATAGGATTCCTTTCTGCATTGGCGGCCTTCGGCCGCGCTTCAAAAAAATAACGCTCGGTCGGACCAACACCTGGGCGTGCTCAGTTCTTTTGCGTTGAATTCTTTTTTGCGTTGAATTCTTTTTTGCGTTGGCGACCTTCAGCGGCGCTTCAAAAAAAGTAACTCACGGTCGGACCAACACCTGGGCTTGCTCAGTTCTTTTGCGTTGGCGGCCTTCAGCCGCGCTTCAAAAAATAACCCTAGGTCAGACCACCTGGGCGTGCTCAAATTTTGTGCGTGGAACTCCTTTTTGCCCGATCCAATACCGGGATTTATCAAGATAATGAGAATTCTGAAAGATTTTACATTACTCATCACACGATAATGAATTTAGTTATGACGTCATAATCTTTCTTTTTTTTTTTATTCCATTACAAAATATGGTAACACGAATTTTTTGCTTGTTTACAATCATTTTCTGTTTTTATGAATGGATTTTAACTAAAGTTTGATATACTTAGAATTAAAGTTATTTATGCATTGCTATTTAATATAAAATAAAAGATTAGAAACGAATTAGTGAAGTGTTATTGGATATAAAAGTATAAAATATAAGTGTAAAATGCATTATGTTGAAAATGTAACAAGTAATATAATATATTATATTTCTTAAGAGGACTTTGTCCGAAAATGTAATACGAATAAGTTATATATTCCATATGAATACACTCTATTGTATATGTAATATATGTAACTACTGAAACATGAAATCCATTTTTGTAATAGAAGTCTTGAATAAACAGTTGTACTGAGAACTCTGCCAACAAAGGTCATGGATAATATGATACGAGACTCTTTGATTCGAGAGAGTGTTGTCAAAACTCGCATTTTTTATAACATTTGCCAATGTGCCACTGCTGAAAAATATTAGATTGGTTATTTAATAAATTATACAAAACACTAAATTAAACACTTTGAAAATGCATACATATATAAATGCTAAAATGCAAAATCATTAATTAATGTACATAATAAAATATAAACATTTATTTTGCCAAAATATGTTCGCACAGTTCAATGAAATTTCATTTCACACTAATTTCGTCAAGTAATTATAGCGGTTTATTTCTGGCATCCCGCCTTTTCTGAAATCAGCTGTCAGAAATTCCCTGATCTCCTTCGCTTTCAAATAATCAGGGAACACGTTTGGCAGAAAAATGAGAACCAATGCGAAAGTCTCGTATCATATTATCCATGCAAAGGTTATGGGCCCAGATAACCCAGAACACGCGCAAGTTAAATAAAATAAAAACTAAAAAATCCGTGGTTTGCCTAAGCAAACTTTTATTTAACCCTCCGATGTTCAGTGCCTTATGATGCGGTAAGTGCATCATAAGGGTCTGCCCAGACCCATAAAAATAATGTAAGTAATACGGTTTTAAAAATAATTTTATTTATTTATTTGAACGGATTAGTATTAATTATGAAGAGCAATTGGGTTTACAACTATATAGTTGTATGGAATGTTCATTAAGACATATGGGACGATTATATTTGCTGCAAGTTTTACGTCGCTTTTTCGAAGAAGAAGCAGCACAATGGTAGCACGATGACCGTTTTGAAGCAACTTGAGCATATGATTGTTGCTGTGTTGCATCTGATGTCGATGGACAAGATTCCGGTACCTAAAAGTAGCGAAATAATTTATTTTAAATTAGTAAATATGAATACATGCATACACATATCTTTATACGCGGAGATATATGTAGGTGTGTATATAATTCATACTCACCTTGATATTAAAAAGATTCATTGCTTGTCTTATATGAGCAAACCTCCATACTAATGGGTTAGTCGCCGTTAGTTTCGTCATATGTGGAATAACTAGCTGCCGTTCCAATTCAATGATAATTCAGCTCGTCATAGATGATGAATGAGGCCAAACCGGCAATATCCAGCATATTATAAAACATTGCCAGTGGCCAACGGTTTGTCGAGCGTTTGCACGAATAGCCAGTCAACATTTGATCCATTGTATATACCCCCGCTTTAAATTTATTGTAGTCCAAAATTTGATCTGGCTGGAATCCTTTCAATGGATCGGTGCTTTGACGGTAATGGGCAGTGGATAACATAATTACTGGCTTTTTCGGCTTTGCCATATACGAGCACAGACCGATATTATTATTGTGATAACAAAATAAAGCGCTTTTAACATCACGCTTCGGGTTAAGCAATTCATGCGGAATGAAGGTCTTATTTTTTCTTACGGTACCGACAAAAGCCACTCTACGATTCATCAACATTTCTGCCAAGTTGTATGTTGAAAAAAAAATTGTCAGCATAAACAGTCCTACCGCTGTCTATATAATTTTGCATCAATTTCATGACGACCCGTTCACCTTGATTCGTTTCTCGCTGGCCACCTGGTGGTTTTCCAGTATAAATTATACTTTCAAAGGGTAGTTTGAAACAGAGTCACAAATCCACCACACTTTCATGCCATATTTTGCCGGCTTACTCGGAATATATTGGGTGAATCAAGTGCGCCCACGATATGGAAATAACTGTTCATCGACGGTTACATGACAATCCGGAGTGTATGCTTTCTCTAAATTGGCCATCAGCATGAGCCATACATCGTCCAGGGCAGCAGTTTTGCTTTGCTTCAACCTCTCAGCACGAGTACCACTGTTATCGAAACGGTTGAAAGTATTTAAGCTCTTGAACCGATTCAATGACATATTGGCCTTATAAATTGGCATATTGTAGCTGGCCCACAATTCTTTCGCTGGCTGAGAATTCGAGTGGAATACACCAGCAATAAGTAGCATCCCAAAAAAGCATACATTTCGTCTTCGTCAGTCATTACCCAAGAACGCTGTTTATTACTGGGATGCTTTTCATTCCATAGACGAAACGCTTCAACGGCTTTTCTGTTGGTTTCCCGCACAATGATACTTACGATTTCAGGAGACAGCAATAGCTTGAAAAGAGCTTTATGACTCGGTGCCTTCTAGGTGGTGGAGGATTTGAATTCCATATTCTACCATATTTCGACCTGTATATAAGGCCCTGGGTAATAGATGTGCTGCATGATTCCATTGTAGTTGAAGCCTCAAGGGCGATAGCTTCTCTATACAAATCCTCAATATCATCATGGTTTTCATCCAGAACAGCCTCTAACTCGATTTCCTGTTCTATATCTGATGCTACACCGAAGTCATCTTCATCTGGAAAATATTCATCATCTTCTACGTCGCCACTTGTTTCAAATGGATCGGACTCCTGTCCCATAATTTCTTCAATTTGTGCCTGAAGTCGCTGACGTTCTTCCGGACTCACATTTGCTGCGTTTAGCTTACGAAGCAAACGCGTAAACACATCAACTTTATCCATATTTACTTGTTCCATTTTATTTAAAAAAAACACTTCCCACTAATTAAAAAACACGTGTTCACTTCAATTGTCAAATGTCAACTAAAAAATTATCTCTGCCGCTGCCTCCGCTAACAGTTTAGTTGTTTACACCTAACGGTTAACCAATTTACATGAGAATCTTATATGGGTCTGCACAGACCCATGTGAGCTTAATAAACGAAATTAGTTTAAAATTATTATTTTTACAACAAATATAGCAAAAATCTTAATTTTGCTACTTCATTGTGTTTAGCACACTACATTTTAGGAAGTCATGGACTAAGAAGCCTCAGATATTAAAAATGAAAGATCTACATACACTTAAAGATCGAATGGGTCTGGCCAGACCCATATGAACATCGGAGGGTTAAAATGAATTCTAATTTCCAAGTTGAAAAACTCGGTGATGAGAACTATGATGTGTGGTTTGTCCAAATCCGTAGTATACTGGTCAGTATGGACCAATGGCATATAGTTAATGGCAATATTAAACGATGTGAAGAAAACGCGGAAAAATGGGACCACGATTACCAAATAGCATTGGCGAACATAATTTCATGTGTTAAACCAACACAAATTTCTAATATAAAATCATGCAAAACGTCAGCAGAGGCTTGGGAGAAACTTCGAGAACTACACATGACTAGTGGACCGTTACAAAAGGTTTCGTTGTACAAAAAGTTGCTTGGATGTAGTATGCCTGCAAGCCAAAGCATGTCGTCTTATCTCACATCGTTTGTCGAGGTGGTAGATAAATTAGCCGAGCTCCATATAGAATTAAACGAAAAGTTAAAAGTTATTATACTGCTGTCCAGTTTGCCTGCAGAGTATGAAAACTTCGTAATAGTTATTAAAACTCGTGACAAATAACCATCGTTCAGTGTATAAAAGGTCAAGCTTTTAGAAGAAGGTGCCAGAAGGGAACAGCAAATAAGTCAAGAGCCATCGGCGGAAGAGGTCTACGTTCGTGTTAAAGAATCGGCGCATAGTAGCAACAAAATACTTGAAAATGCGGAAACAAACGCAAACGCAAAATCAAATAACTTCAAAGGAAAATGTTTTGCGAGGACATACGATTGCACAGTGTAAGCGAAAGACAGAACAGAAAGCCTACAATGATAATGAGCTTTCGTATGCTATGTATGCAGCGGATGTGCGAGTTAAAAAGGGTAAACATGCTTGGTGCGTCGATAGTGGAGTGACCACTCATTTATGCTGCGATATGGACATATTTGTTTCGTTTGTCAAAAAAGAAGAAAAAATAATGTTAGCAGCAGATAATTTCATTTACTCGAAAGGTGGTAAAAATAAGAACAAAGAATGTGCACTAGAATTGCGTTATGTTTTGTTTGTACCTTCACTCAAAATTAATTTTTATTCCGTGAGCTATAAAATATAAACATGCAGTGTTTTTCAAACAGTTTTATTTTGAAGTAAAAAACTTAAAAGGGATAGCTCTACTGAGAGCAAAATTGCAAAATAACTTGTTTATTTTTTATGCGCAAGCAAAGAATTCAAAAATTATGTTAAACAATAAGATGTGGCATATTCGGTATGGTCAAATAAAATTTCAAAGTTTGAAACAAATCACCGACAATAATTTGGTACATGGATTAAATAAAAATTACATTAACACTAAAACAAATTGCGTTACATGCAATAAATCAAAAATATGTGCAGAACTTGTGCATACGGATGTTTGTGGTCCGATAAGCGTAAAATCAGGTGGTGGCACAAGGTATTTTTCTCACTTTTATAAACGATTTTTCGCGAATGATTTTTGTATATTGCATAAAGCAAAAGAGTGAAGTTTTTGAAAATTTTAAAACATTTAAAAATCTGGTGGAAAACCAAACGAAGAACAAAATTAAAAAGTTGCGTAGTGACAATGGCGCAGAGTACACCAATAATAAGTTTAGTGAATTTTTAAATGCCGTTCGATACCAAACGAGGTTTCAGACAAGGCGATTCCCTATCGTGCGACTTTTTCAACCTGCTTCTGGAGAAAATAGTTCGAGCTGCAGAACTTAACAGAGAAGGTACCATCTTTTATAAGAGTGTACAACTGCTGGCGTATGCCGATGATATTGATATCATCGGCCTCAACACCCGCGCCGTTAGTTCTGCTTTCTCCAGACTGGACAAGGAAGCAAAAGAAATGGGTCTGGCAGTGAACGAGGGCAAGACGAAATATCTCCTGTCATCAAACAAACAGTCGTCGCACTCGCGACTTGGCACTCACGTCACTGTTGACAGTCATAACTTTGAAGTTGTAGATAATTTCGTCTATCTTGGAACCAGCGTAAACACCACCAACAATGTCAGCCTAGAAATCCAACGCAGTATAACTCTTGCCAACAGGTGCTACTTCGGACTAAGTAGGCAATTGAGAAGCAAAGTCCTCTCTCGACGAACAAAAACCAAACTCTATAAGTCTCTCATAATTCCCGTCCTCCTATATGGTGCAGAGGCTTGGACGATGACAACAACCGATGAGTTGACGTTGCGAGTTTTCGAGAGAAAGGTTCTGCGAAAGATTTAAGGTCCTTTGCGCGTTGGCCACGGCGAATATCGCATTCGATGGAACGATGAGCTGTACGAGATATACGACGACATTGACATAGTTCAGCGAATTAAAAGACAGCGGCTACGCTGGCTAGGTCATGTTGTCCGGATGGATGAAAACACTCCAGCTCTGAAAGTATTCGACGCAGTACCCGCCGCGGGAAGCAGAGGAAGAGGAAGACCTCCACTCCGTTGGAAGGACCAAGTAGAGAAGGACCTGGCCTCGCTTGGAATATCCAATTGGCGCCACGTAGCGAAGAGAAGAAACGACTGGCGCGCTGTTGTTGACTCGGCTATAATCGCGTAAGCGGTGTCTACGCCAGTAAAGAAGAAAAAGAAGAATTTTTAAATGAATGCGGAATTGAAAGACAATTAACTGTGCCATAGACTCCACAACAAAATGGGGTGTCAGACAGAGTTAATCGTACAATAGCCGAGATGGCTAGAAGCTTATTGGTACATGCTGAGTTGGAAGAAGAATTATGAATATACACAAAGTTGTTAAAAAATTCTACACCATATAAAGCATGGTATAACAAAAAGAAAGAGTTTTTGGTGCACCAGCCTTTTCGCTAGATAAAACGCATCATTGTAAATTTAGCGCAAAGGGCAAAGAGTATGTGTTCGTCTGAAGTTGCAAAAGCTTATCGTTTATATAATAGAGAAACAAGAAGAGTGATTATTCGGCGCGATGTAAAGTTATCGGAAACAATGATACTATCGGTGTGTCCAAATGTGAAAACAGCACTAAAAACAAAGTAGATATAGCGACAATAATTATAAACTTAGACAAAAGCAATGAGGAAAACGATCAGGTTGAAGATTTTGTAAGCTATACTGAAGATGAAGGCGATGAAGCTGAAAATGAAGCAAAATAAGAAGTTCATGACTCAGATAGTGAAATACGTCGAGGGCGCGGTAGGCCAAGATTTGTCCATATAGGGAAGGTTGGTCGTCCCAGAAAGGAATATCAGAAGTTGAACTATCTTCAGTATGGTGAAGATATAGAACGCCACGTACCCTCAAAGAAGCATTAGCAAGCGAATACTTTTTTGAGTAGGGGAAATCTATGCAAAATGAAAATGCGGCATTAGTAGCCAACAACACTTCGTCGGTAGTAGACTTACCGAAGGGTCAAAAAGTAATTGGATCAAAGTGGGTGTTTCGTCTAAATATCGAAAAGTTCAAGTCAAGGTTAGTAGCAAAAGGTTGTAGTCAACAACTGGGAATTTACTATTGGGAAACGTTTTCGCCAGTAATTCGATACGAAACGATTCCTATGTTACTTGCAATTTCTGTTGAGAAAGAGTTATATTTACATCAAGTGGACATCTCAAATGTATATCTTAATAGCAATCTCACCGAAGAAGTTTACATAAAACAACCGGAAGGTTTTATAGATAGTAAAAATTCGAACAAGGTATTAATACTAAACAAGGCTATTTACGACCTAAAACATTCAGGTATAGAGTAAAATAATACATTTGATACAGCATTAAAAACTTTAAGTTTTAATCCTTGCAAAAGTGAGCCATGTTTATATTAGGTTATCAAAAAAGTCTTGCGGTATTTTCGCTAGTTGGCGCTGAAAGCGCCTAGTTCTAGTTTTGTTCGTTGCATCGGGTCATGCTATACCTTTTTGGAAAGCTCAATTCACGCGCTTACATGTGTTTGATTGATTGCCGTTTCTTTTAAGTCATTCGTGAGTTATAGCGTCGCAAACATGGAGCGAAATAAAGAGAAAATACGCCATATTTTACAGTACTACTACGATAAAGGCAAAAATGCATCTCAAGCCGCCAATAAAATTTGTGCAGTTTATGGACCCGATACAGTTTCCATTTCCACCTCACAACGATGGTTTAAACGTTTTCGTTCTGTTGTAGAGTTGGTCGAAGATGCGCCACGCTCCGGAAGGCCTGTCGTCGAAAATTACGATAAAATCGCTGAATTGGTCGAAAGAGACCGGCATAGTAGTCATCAAAGTATTATAAACCATTTGAAGAAGCTTGGAGTCACTAAGAAGCTCGATATATGGGTGCCACACGAATTGATTCAATAAAAATACCGCAAGACTTTTTTGACAACCCATTGTGTCAAACAGCTGGGCAAAGAGTACAGTTACATAGCAATTTATGTTGATGACTTAATACTAGCATGTCCTAGTGAAGAAGAAATTACGAATATAAAACGCATACTAACTGAAACTGAAGTTCTTTCTTGGTTTCGAAATAGAACGTGAGGGTAAAACATCAAAGAGTTGTTGAGTATATACGGAGTGAACTCATGTCGTCCAGTAAGCACACTTCTCGATCCTGGTTTTCAAATAAGCTGTAACGATAAGAACTGCTCGAAGGTGGACATAACAAACTATCAGACTTTAATTGGATCTTTAATGTATTTGTAATGCACGCAGTTAGTTTATTGGCTCAAAGAAATCATGATCCTCATTCCGAATATGAGGCTCGCGCAAAGCATGTTCTACGGTATTTGTCAAAAACCGTTGATTTAAAGCTTTACTATCACAAAAGTGACAAGCCTGCGCGGACGCAGACTGGGCAAGCAACAATACAGACAGGAAGTCATTTTTGGCTATTCATTCTTTCTAGCTGGCAGTACATTCCCTTGGCAATCCAAGATGCAAGATGTAGTCGCCTTAAATAGCACTGAGGCAGAATACATTGCCTTGTGCACAGCAGCAAAAGAAGAGGTATACCTTCGTCGCTTATTGAAGGAAGTAGGTTGCAGTTCTGAAGAGCCAATTTTGTTAAAGGCTGACAATATAAGCGCAATACAAATTTCGAAGAATCTTATATTTCATAAGAGAACCAAGCATATAGAGACAAAATATCATTACATTCGAGATGTGGTTGATTATAGAGAAACAGAGTTAGAGTATGTTTCAACAAATGAAAATGTATCTGATATTTTCACTAAAAATTTGCAAAAACAAAAACATGTTAAATTTGTAGAAATGCTTGGTCTTAAATATTAACGTCTAGAAATATTTTACTTGAGAAAGAGTGTTAAAAATGTAACAAGTAATATATTTCCTAAGAGGGCTTTGTCCGAAAATGTAATACGAATAAGTTATATATTCCATATGAATACACTATATTGTAACGGGTGATTTTTTTGAGGTTAGGATTTTCATGCATTAGTATTTGACAGATTACGTGGGATTTCAGACATGGTGTCAAAGAGAAAGATGCTCAGTATGCTTTGACATTTCATCATGAATAGACTTACTAACGAGCAACGCTTGCAAATCATTGAATTTTATTACCAAAATCAGTGTTCGGTTCGAAATGTGTTTATCGACAAATTTTGTTCAGCGATGAGGCTCATTTCTGGTTGAATGGCTACGTAAATAAGCAAAATTGCCGCATTTGGGGTGAAGAGCAACCAGAAGCCGTTCAAGAACTGCCCATGCATCCCGAAAAATGCACTGTTTGGTGTGGTTTGTACGCTGGTGGAATCATTGGACCGTATTTTTTCAAAGATGCTGTTGGACGCAACGTTACGGTGAATGGCGATCGCTATCGTTCGATGCTAACAAACTTTTTGTTGCCAAAAATGGAAGAACTGAACTTGGTTGACATGTGGTTTCAACAAGATGGCGCTACATGCCACACAGCTCGCGATTCTATTGCCATTTTGAGGGAAAACTTCGGACAACAATTCATCTCAAGAAATGGACCCGTAAGTTGGCCACCAAGATCATGCGATTTAACGCCTTTAGACTATTTTTTGTGGGGCTACGTCAAGTCTAAAGTCTACAGAAATAAGCCAGCAACTATTCCAGCTTTGGAAGACAACATTTCCGAAGAAATTCGGGCTATTCCGGCCGAAATGCTCGAAAAAGTTGCCCAAAATTGGACTTTCCGAATGGACCACCTAAGACGCAGCCGCGGTCAACATTTAAATGAAATTATCTTCAAAAAGTAAATGTCATGAACCAATCTAACGTTTCAAATAAAGAACCGATGAGATTTTGCAAATTTTATGCGTTTTTTTTTTAAAAAAAGTTATCAAGCTCTTAAAAAATCACCCTTTATATGTAAAATATGTAACTACTGAAACATGAAATCAATTTTTGTAACAGAAGTCTTGAATAAACAGTTGTACTGAGAACTCTGCCAACACATTATAAATCGGAGAAACACGCATTTTAAATAGTTTATTTTTTGAACTTTAAATGCAAATATCTCAAAAACCATAAGTCAGCGGCAACTATATGTATATATATTCTTGATCTGGAGGACCTCCTTTATCCGAACATACCCATTTTAACCCCGAAATCGGGGGATGCTATTCTAAATCGCAGCCATCTTGGCTGCAACAAGGGAGTGGTCCAAGACGATGTTAGGACCTCGCAGCGTACGCAATCTAAAACTCTGGGGACGTGTTTTTCGTCTATCACAACTTGATCGATCTGGTACATGGCTTTTTCATTCCGAGACAGCTAGGTAGCTTGATGGTGGAATCTAGTACAACAGATAATAATACTTCGCGCCCCGGCGAAGTCCATCAGAATCAACCCATTTGGGGATGTTTCTTTGTGGAGGCTGAATTTACCGACCGTAGTGCCTAATATACCCGTCTTACCCACCCTGACGTTGAAGTCGCCAAGCACGCACACCAAGCGCTCATGAAATATATCTTAGGTCACATGGTCCTTTTCTTCCGACGGATTGTGGCTAGATGTTCATCCATCGTGGTTAATCTGAGTACTCGACGACAGAGTCTCTCTCCCGCACCGAATTTTTGCTCCTATATATGGCTACTGTAATAAATTCGACAAGGAGCTACTCGTCTGTCCTTGTCCCGTCCATCGCACTTCTTGGACGGCGGTGATGTCAGCCTTTATTTTAAGGACATCAACCAGCTGGGCAGCGGCACTATCCCAATTAAGGGACCGGAAATTTTAGGTGCATGCCTTTAAATCATATGATGTTTACTTTTCCTTGAGGTTTTTCACGTGGCGGGTCCCAAACTTGGCGCATGATGGAAGAAAATCAGCCCAATTACTTTCCGGTCAAATTTGATGCAACATATTCTTAATTTGGTGAGTTGTGATAGTTTTAAATGGTTATGAGATTGAAATGACAGTTATATGAGTCAAAAATAGAGCTGGTTTTTACCTACAGAAAACCTCTCAATACTCATTTGTTTATTTGTAGCCCTTCGACGTTGTCTGCAACTACAAGAGACTTTGAAAAAGTTACTTACATATGTCGATTTTTTGAGGTACATTTGAATTTATTTCTAGTAAGTTTTAGTGTAAATAATTTTCATTTTTGAAAGTATGTATATGGTATACCGAAGAAATATTGCTGCCCTTAATTTAGATGTATAACTACCAAATACTTAACTGGTACAATATTTTAGATACGGACGACTTTTATCACCGAAATATGGAGATGGAATTTCATCACCAACGCGCGCATTAATTGGAGATGATCTGCCAAATGCTAGACTCATTTCACTTGTTGTCTTCGGTGAGATGGACGTTCCAGATCCGCAATTTACTTTAATCAATATGCAATGGGGTCAGATAATGACACACGATATGAGTATGCAGGCAGGAGGAACGCAAGCCAGTAAGCAATTTTGTCGAGGAAAATTTTTCATTTTACCACTTTTAAACATTGTTATATTTTCCTACAGGAAAACATCCAACTCGATGCTGTACTGACGATGGTCGTTTAATAGCATCGAATAAGGCTCCCTCAACATGCTATCCTATAATAGTGCCACCCAATGATCCCGCATACTCTCAAGTAGGAACTGAGTGTCTAGACTTCGTGCGAACACTAACAGATCGTGACATTAAATGCCTATATGAACAAGGCCCAGCAGAACAGTTGACTGCTGTGACATCATATGCTGATCTCTCATTAGTTTATGGAAATTCTATACAACAAAATAGTGAGATACGTGCTTTTCAAGGTGGTCGCATGACAGTTGATCAAAGGAACGGTGCAGAATACTTACCCCCTTCTCGAAATGCTTCTAGCGATTGTGATGCTGCTCCACCTGGGGAGGTCTGTTATCAAGCTGGTGACATTCGTGTAAATCAAAATCCTGGTTTGGCCATTTTACATACTATTTTACTCAGAGAACACAATCGCATTGCCGATGTACTGGCTAAACTTAATCCTCATTACAATGATCGCACACTATTTCAAGAGGCACGCAAAATAAATATTGCCCAATACCAACATATTAGTTACTACGAGTGGTTGCCCATATTCCTTGGATCCGAAAATATGTTAAAAAACAGACTAATTTACAAAACCTCATTCAAAAATTTCATTAACGACTTTGATAGCGCAATTGATCCATCAGTCTTGAATGAACATGCGACGGCAGCTTTTAGATATTTCCATTCACAAATAGAAGGTCGTCTTGAGTAAGTAAAATTGTTTGGTTTATATGGACCTATGTATGTATATGCATACTTGTATAAAATATATCAATTTTAGTTTGGTTTCTGAATTACGATCAGTTTTGGGATCACTTCGTTTAAGTGATTGGATGAACCGGCCATCCATAATTGAGGTCGGCGACAATTTCGACTCATTAACCCGAGGCCATTCAACACAACCCGAGGAGCTTACCGACATCAATTTCGACAGAGAAGTATGTACTTATTTAGTTCAGTTTGTAAAGTAATTTTTGTAAGTAATTTTTTTACCAAATGGCAATTTATTATTTGTATTGAATTAATACTTTAAAATATTTAAAACCAAACGTTTTTTTTCGTTAACAATGCATGTAATTTTAAGTTTTTTTTTTAGTTTCATGATGTTTGAATATTCTTTTCATATTGTTTTTCTGATATTCAAGAACTTTGCAAACGAAGAAAGTTAAGAGAGAACACTAGAATTTTATTTCAAGAGAAGTCGTAAAAATTTTGTTTGTAGATTATGTGAAGAAAAAAATCTCTGAGACTGATGCTTATTTTAAAGCAAAAGGCTAAACTTTCTCGTTGTTTCCAACTGAAAAAACGAATTGTCAAAAATATTGTTTGTCTTTAAACGATATTCTAATTATGTGTGTTTAAATAAAGTTTAAATATAATTTCACTTAGTAATAAGTAAATTGCCGCCAAATGGTTAGTAATCAAAGTAATCCCTAAGTGCTTTTATATTCTCAGATAAAGCACTTCTTATTGAGACGCAACATGCCTTTCGGAAGTGATTTGAGAGCAATTGATATCCAGCGAAATCGGGACCATGGATTGGCGTCTTACAACGATTTAAGAGAATTTTGTGGAGTAAAGAGAGCAAATAGATGGGAGGATTACAGCGATCTTATTGAACTCGATGTATGCATACGTCGTTAAAAGCAAATAGAATAAAATACAATTTCTTACTTTGCAGGTTATTGAAAAAATGAAAACCTTGTACGCAAGCCACGAGGATGTAGATCTAACGGTGGGAGGAGCTGTGGAGGCTCATGTGGCTGGCGCACTTGCTGGTCCTACATTCCTCTGTATTCTTACAGAACAATTCTATCGTACACGTGTTGGTGATCGTTTCTGGTACGAAAATGGTGACCCCTTAACTGGTTTTACTGAAGGTAGTATTTTTTTATTATGACAATGCCATATAAAATAAATTTAACTTTATTTAATACAATAAGTTATCTATGTAGTTAGTTTGTTGGATTTCAATTTAAAAAGTCAACCATGATAATCAAAAATTTAAAAATCTCAAGTTCCAGAAAAAACTTGTATAACTCTATTACAGAACACATTTAACGTTTTATAACAGGTAAACCATCTAAAGCAGTCTTTATTATTTTGGAGATTTAATATCGATTAGGAAAATACAAATTTGTACCTTAATTAAATTTTTTTTCGAATATGTAAATTTATTTTGTGAGAAATCTTATAAAAAAAACACATATACATTTGCTTTCTTTGTGCAAAATAATCATATGTAGATTGATTACTGACAACTAACTATGAATAGGGAAACTCCAACCCTAAAACCAATAGCATTGGTATTTTTTTCAAAGTCAAAAAGTATGTGTAAAAATCTATATTTTTGTGAAAAAATAACTCCTCATCATGATATACTGACATCAAAAACATCAGGGGAATGACAAGACCGGCAGAGACGGTTAGGTAAGGTTGTGCCTAACGAGTCTCGGTGGAGTCAATTCCATGAATTCGATTTAATGAACGAATGAAAAAGCGAATGCAAGGCCACACATTCCGACTAGTAAAATTCAAAAGGAATGATATAAAAGCTCTAGTAGAAATGCAAATAGGTCACTGTTTAATTGACGGGCATGCCAGTAAACTATGTCCATCATACAACGATTATTATACTTATATAGAAGCTGTTAAAAGGTATGTAGAAGAGGAGATAGTAAATCATCTACATATGCGAAAAGCTCTGTACAGGAAAAGAATTGCAACTATCGGTACAGGGTTTCTAGAGACCGATAAAAACTATTCAGAGCACTTTCTGATGTTACAGTAGAATTTCAGACATATCAGATGAAAGAGCAGCGTGCCTATAATAATATACTGAAGGGTCTACATTACATAACTCTTGTAGAAAATATCAATATCGAGCTAGGACACATAGTTTGACATTATTTAATTGTCTTGAGCCCAGCACCAACAACAAGAATACAGTTATAAGTTTCGAAATTCAAGGAAATTTAATGACTTAGTCCAGTGTCAAAAGCTGCAAAGAGCTCGGAAACACGCAGAGATTTTGCAGCAAACCTTTTAATTATGTTAAGTGTGGTAAAAACCACCAAACATCTGGCTGCGCTAAATCAAGTGAGGGCGCCTGCTGTGCTCAACAATTGTTCCTGGTAAAATGTTTGCTAGTTTCTCACGCAATACACCTCAAGTTCCAGTCAGGTAACTCTCCGCAACACATTACCATACTAATCAGAGAACGGCTTTGGGTGAATGAAAAACATTCATACGCGCTCAACAGCGGAATAATCACACTGAGGAGAAATAACTTATCCCGAATCAGCAGTTTAGCTTGAGAAAATTTTAACACTTTATAACTAATGACATGAAAAATGGTAACTACTGTTTTATAGCTTTCATTGATGTCTGTCAAACATTTGACAAGGTCTGGCACCTAGACTTATTACATAAATTCAAGAAAAAACTGCCTATATCTCAATACCTGCTAAAGTATTAATTGCATAACCGGACGTTCTAAATCAGGTACCGTGATGCAGAAAGCTATTGCTGAAAAATAGTGAATCGAGACGCTCGTATGTATGTTAATTTTCGTCTTAAAAACTATGAACAAAAAATAGTAAGACTTTGTTCATAATTTTCAAAAACCTAATTTATTCTTCAAAATCAATGTCGTCAGCCTTGACCTCAATACACTTGTCCCAACGTTTTTCCAATCCTCGAAACAGTTGTTAAAGTCAATTTGCAGAATAGCCTTCAATGCGCGTAGCGATTCACGTTTAAAGTCTTCAATTGACTCAAAACAGTTTCCCAGGAGGATCAGGCGAATTGCGCTACAATGTTAATACTTGGCGAAAATTTTCGCGAAAACCCGAGTTGTCGGCCCATAATTCTGGCCTCTTTTTACGAATAGATTCGCGCAAACGACGTATTGCACTGAAAAATATTCTTTGTTGACAATTTGGACGGTCAGAAGGAATTCGAAGTGCACCGCACCTCGATAATCGACGAAAACTATCAACAAATTCTTAATTTTTGATGTGGTTGTTTCGGCTTCAGTTTTGCCACGATAATCCGTTGATTGACGATCTATTTTCGAGTCGTAAGCATAGATCCAAGACTCACCGCCAGTAATAATACGTTTCGAGACATCCTGGTGGTCAAGAGCATTGTTTCAAACTTTTTTCGAAAAAAAATGTAGTGATCTTGGAACAAAACGTGCTTCCACTTTTCTTATGCCCACATTATCTTTAAAAATGGTTTTTACTGATCCTTTCAATATTTCAACGATGCCAGTAAGATCTCTGAATATTAATCGTCGATTCTCAAGCACCAACTTCTTTATTTTGTTGATGTTGATGGCCGTTCTGGACGTGTTTCGTCATCAATTCATTATCTACCTTTTTTGAATAATTAATACCAATCAAAAACATATGATCACAACAAAAAATTATCACCGTAGGCCTTATCTAACATTTTATATAACATTTAATAGAACTTCTTTGTTGAATAATTTTACTTGTCATCAAAATAGCCGAATGCACTTTAAGAACTTCAGAAAGCCAAGCAAAAATTAAACATTAATGATTATTTAAATGTGACATTTGCCACAGAAGTCAATGATATTCCCACCAAAAATTTTAAGTGATTAGATTACGGGCATGTTCGAGCAAGCAAATAACTGCAGCAATATTGCGACAATGTTGTTTTTCTGCAGATACTCAGCTCATACTTATATTGCAACATTTTTGCGTCGAATATGATGCCTTGCTATATTGCCGCAGTGATTGAGACTCGAACATCCCCTTCATTTGATCTCTTCACTAATTAAGCCCATTCTCACTGCAGTATGAAAACACAAACACAAAACAGATGTTTTTGTCAATCAAGAATTCTCATCGCTAAATATGAATTAAAAGAAAACATTGTTATATAGTATTTTGTTACGAAAGCCGTCTTCCTTTAAAGTATTTATGCATTTTTTTTTTTTGGGAAGTCGATTTACATTACGTTTAATTCATTTGTTTGTTTACATTTTTTTCTCTTTGTAGTGTCTAAATCAGCTGTTATAATATAATAGATTTCCAATGCTGACAAATAGATGATGCTAAATCAGAGTCTCATAGAGAGTTTTCGCGTAGATTAGATTCAAATCACCTCGGAAACGAGATTAGGAACTGTCATTTTAATATGGCGAATTCTTGTTAAATTTATAGGATTAGTTGTATAAACTACTCAACAGCCGAATCTTGTGATTAAGTGGCGGTCTGAACATGGTTTAATACCATACAAAAAAAAAATACCAAACCAAAAAAAAAAGATTGTGACGAATTTGTTTTCGCGTTAACTTTAAATTAAAAAGTCTTACTATTTTTTGCCCACAGAAATTATAACTTATTTATTAAGGAGAGAGCCCGCTTTAGAGGCTTCAAAAATCGTTTGTTTTTTCTTTGGGAAGGAAAGAAATAATTGCCCGATGCATCTTGCTGTGGATTTGTCGGACGGCGGGCAGGATGCAGATCGCAATTTCTATCGGAGACAAGAAATTCAAGGAGACTCATATATGTTAACCACTTATATTCTAGTTAAACGAAGAAAATTCCAAAGGTATAAAATTCTACAATTTTTTAAAAATTGGAAAAAAGTGGTCGAAAAGCAAGTGAAGTGAACCATAAAAAATTTAAAGGGTGGGCCATATAAAATTTTAAATTTAAAAAGTCAATAAAAAAACGGCTTGATATTTTTCAAAGGTCTAACATTTATTTAAAAGGTTGTTTTATGAAATTTATTTGTGGAAAACAATTTCGGACAAATGACCACCACGGCTGAGTTTACAGTAGCTTATCCGATCCACCCAATTTTGGAGTACTTTCTCGATGGTTTCAGGCCTTATGGCAGCTACAGCAGCTTGAATCTCGTATTTTAGATCTTGAATTGTTTCTGGATGGTTAGCGTAACATTTATCTCTAACAGCTCCCCACAGAAAATAGACCAACGTCCAATTCACATCACCTCTTTTACTGATTATGCGATTTTCGAAAAGAAACCATCGAGGTGGAAATGAGCCTCGTCCGAAAAGATGATTTTTCGGCAAAATTGACCGTCCTCTGTTTTTTTTCAATACTTTCCAGTTTTCTTCTAGTGAATAGCGACCCATTTCGTAAATTTTAAACTTTTTTCTGAATATCTGTCACTTTCCGAATGGTATTTGACGTTTCCAATGGCGAAATATATGTAGATAATTCAAATTTAAAACTTTAGATGGCCCACCCGTTACGTTTTTTTTTTTTTTGAATATGTTTAAACTTGATTTTTTAGTTTAAATAAAAGATAATTTAATGCAAAGATAAAAACTTTGTCCCAATTCCATACGACGTTTAGGTTTTTCTATCCAGCCTGCCAATTAAGAAAAATCATAGATATGAAAAACCGAGAAATCGCGCGTTAAAGTTTTCGCTTTCTGTCCAAGCGCTCATATATCTGCTAGATGCTCAGTCACTATTTCCCTTCTAGCTTCGACAATATTTCGAATTTAAATCTATAACTTTGGGGACATATGCTTAGATAATTTTTAAAGAGATTTAACGAAAAAACATTAGTTTTTGTAAGCTTCTAAAGCAGACTCCCCTCTTAAACTAGGTATTTCTTCTTCTTCTTCTTTACTGGCGTAGGCACCGCTTACGCGATTATAGCCGAGTCAATAACAGCGCGCCACTCGTTTCTTCTCTTCGCTACGTGGCGCCAATTGGATATTCCAAGCGAAGCCAGGTCCTTCTCCACTTGGTCCTTCCAACGGAGTGGAGGTCTTCCTCTTCCTCTGCTTCCTGCGGCGGGTACTGCGTCGAATACTTTCAGAGCTGGAGTGTTTTCATCCATCCGGACAACATGACCTAGCCAGCGTAGCCGCTGTCTTTTAATTCGCTGAACTATGTCAATGTCGTCGTATATCTCGTACAGCTCATCGTTCCATCGAATGCGATATTCGCCGTGGCCAACGCGCAAAGGACCATAAATCTTTCGCAGAACCTTTCTCTCGAAAACTCTTAAGTTCGACTCATCGGTTGTTGTCATCGTCCAGGTCTCTGCACCGTATAGCAGGACGGGAATTATGAGTGACTTATAGAGTTTGGTTTTTGTTCGTCGAGAGAGGACTTTACTTTTCAATTGCCTACTCAGTCCGAAGTAGCACCTGTTGGCAAGAGTAATCCTGCGTTGGATTTCCAGGCTGACATTGTTGGTGGTGTTTACGCTGGTTCCAAGATAGACGAAATTATCTACAACTTCAAAGTTATGACTGTCAACAGTGACGTGGGAGCCAAGTCGCGAGTGCGACGACTGTTTGTTTGATGACAGGAGATATTTCGTCTTGCCCTCGTTCACTGCCAGACCCACTTGTGTTGCTTCCTTGTTAAGTCTGGAGAAAGCAGAACTCACGGCGCGGGTGTTGAGGCCGATTATATCAATATCATCGGCATACGCTAGTAGCTGTACACTCTTATAAAAGATTGTACCTGCTCGATTCAGTTCTGCAGCTCGAATAATTTTCTCCAGAAGAAGATTGAAAAAGTCGCACGATAGGGAGTCGCCTTGTCTGAAACCTCGTTTGGTATCGAACGGCTCGGAGAGGTCCTTCCCGATCCTGACGGAGCTTTGAGTGTTGCTCAGCGTCAGTTTACACAGCCGTATTAGTTTTGCAGGGATACCAAATTCAGACATCGCGGCATAGAGGCAGCTCCTTTTCGTGCTGTCGAAAGCAGCTTTGAAATCGACGAAGAGGTGGTGTGTGTCGATTCTCCTTTCACGGGTCTTTTCCAAGATTTGGCGCATCGTGAATATCTGGTCGGTTGTTGATTTGCCAGGTCTAAAGCCACACTGATAAGGTCCAATCAGTTTGTTGACGGTGGGCTTTAATCTTTCACACAAAACGCTCGACAGAACCTTATATGCGATCTTGAGGAGGCTAATCCCACGGTAGTTGGCGCAGATTGTGGGGTCTCCTTTTTTATGTATTGGGCATAGCACACTTAAATTCCAATCGTTGGGCATGCTTTCGTCCGACCATATTTTACAAAGAAGCTGATGCATGCTCCTTACCAGTTCTTCGCCGCCGTGTTTGAATAGCTCGGCCGGCAATCCATCGGCCCCTGCCGCTTTGTTGTTCTTCAGGCGGGCAATAGCTATTCGAACCTCTTCATGGTCGGGCAATGGAACGTCTGCTCCATCGTCATCGATTGGGGAATCCGGTTCGCCTTCTCCTGGCGTTGTACGTTCACTGCCATTCAGCAGGCTGGAGAAGTGTTCCCTTCATAATTTAAGTATGCTTTGGGCATCGGTGACTAGATCACCTTTGGGGGTTCTACAAGAGTATGCCCCGGTCTTAAAACCTTCTGTAAGTCGCCGCATCTTTTCGTAGAATTTTCGAGCATTACCCCTGTCGGCCAGCTTATCAAGCTCTTCGTACTCACGCATTTCGGCCTCTTTCTTTTTCTGTCTGCAAATGCGTCTTGCTTCCCTCTTCAACTCTCGGTATCTATCCCATCCCGCACGTGTTGTGGTCGATCGTAACGTTGCGAGGTAGGCAGCCTGTTTTCTCTCCGCTGCTACACGGCACTCCTCGTCGTACCAGCTGTTCTTTTGCACTTTCCGAAAACCAATGGTTTCGGTTGCAGCTGTACGTAAGGAGTTTGAGATGCCATCCCACAGTTCCCTTATACCGAGTTGTTGACGAGTGCTCTCAGAGAGCAGGAGTGCAAGCCGAGTAGAAAATCGTTCGGCTGTCTGTTGTGATTGCAGCTTCTCGACGTCGAACCTTCCTTGTGTTTGTTGGTGTGCGTTCTTTGCTGCACAGAGGCGGGTGCGAATTTTGGCTGCAACAATATAGTGGTCCGAGTCGATGTTAGGACCTCGGAGCGCACGCACATCTAAAACACTGGAGACGTGTCTTCCGTCTATCACAACATGATCGATCTGGTTGGTGGTTTTTCGATCCGGAGACTGCCAGGTAGCTTGATGAATCTTCTTATGCTGGAATCTAGTACTACAGATAACCATATTTCGGGCCCCGGCGAAGTCGATCAGCCTCAACCCATTTGGGGATGTTTCCTCGTGGAGGCTGAATTTACCGACCGTAGTGCCAAAGATACCTTCTTTGCCCACCCTGGCGTTAAAGTCGCCAAGCACGATTTTGACATCGTGGCGGGGGCATCTCTCATAAGTGCGCTCCAAGCACCCATAAAAGGCATCTTTAGTCACATCGTCCTTCTCTTCCGTCGGGGCGTGGGCGCAAATCAGCGATATGTTGAAGAACCTCGCTTTGATGCGAATTGTGGCTAGACGTTCATTCATAGGAGTGAATGATAGTACTCGGCGACGAAGTCTCTCTCCCACCACGAATCCAACACCAAACTTGCGCTCCTTTATATGGCCACTGTAGTAAATGCCACAAGGACCTACTTGTCTCTGTCCTTGTCCCGTCCATCGCATTTCTTGGACGGCGGTGATGTCAGCCTTTATCTTAACGAGGACATCTACCAGCTGGGCAGCGGCACCTTCCCAATTAAGGGACCGGACATTCCAGGTGCATGCCCTCAAATCATAGTCCTTATTTCGTTTGCCATGGTCGTCATCAAAAGGGGGGGCTCTCATCCGAGGCTGTTTATTCTTTTTCATTGGGGGTGTTTTTTTACGTGGCGGGTCCCAAACCCAGCGCACAACCCTATGCAGGGGTGTTTCGCCTTCTCACTTTAGCTCGCCTTCAAACGGATGTTCTTAGGCTACCCAGAGGATACTTGGTCAAAGACTGGAAGTCGTGAGCTGCTTGAGTCATATGTAAATGAATCGTTTCTGGCCACTCCCAAGTGAATGGCGATCAGAGAACTTTCCTCACTTGCGTGAACTTCTACACATGACTCCATCCTCCGGTATTTCTACAAAGCAATAATTCACGTCAAAAATTTCAAATTCACCATCGAAAGCATGCTTTTGTTAGGTGCCCTCGTATTTTCGAATAAATTTACTTAAAAAAAACGATATTTTAAACTAAGAAAGGTATTGGAGTTAGTAAGTCAGGTATTTACAATATTTATTAAACAAAAATGGAATGCGAAGAAATGGTGTCAATTTCAATTAAATTTCATTTTGGTCTGAGAATTTAATTTATTTAATAATATAAAATACTGAAAATTATTGAAACACTAATATTGCAAATTATATTTACAGAACAACTATCTGAAATTCGCAAAGCCAGCATAGCCCGTTTACTGTGCGATAATGGAAATCAAATCGCATCAATGCAGCCACAAGCTTTCATACTCGTTTCTAAATCGTAAGAAATGATAATTTTTATATACATGTGTACATATGTATATTTCTAATCAACTCATTTTTATTTCTAACAACATATCACACTAACCATTCAGGTTTTGCTTTTTAAATTTCTTAAGATATATGTACACATAATCTTGTATCTTTTTTCAGAAACCCCGTTATGCCATGCGCAGATATTCCTCAAGTAGATTTGACAAAGTGGATAGATCAGAAACCATTTGTGCCCACAAGTGATACTTTAAACGCAATTCCATATCATTATGGTAAATGATGAAAAAAATGTATCAGGCCAAGTGTAAGCACATACTTTGAAGAGTATTATTCAATATCAATATATAGAAAAATTTATCTACTTATTTTACACTATGAGCATTTTCAATAATTTTAATATATTATGTGTATGTATGTTATACAACAATAAATAATTTTTTATAGAATAAAGCATGTGTGTAGAGAATTTAAATGAAATTCATAAAAATATTGTTATTAAAAATTATTAATATTTTTTACAAAATATAAAGCAGAAAATGTGCAAAATATAAACGTACAAAATTTCTTTGTCTCCAAAGTCATTAATGTTACCAAAATAAAATATATATAAAAACGGGTAAATGAGTTAGTAAAATATGGTAAGAATAAATGCAATGTGTGTACATAAAAATATTATGAATCATTTACAGGACTAATATAATCACATTAGTATTACAATATTTTGGACACATGTCGTTTTTTTACAATATTGACACAAGTACATTAGCCTTACATTTAAACTAATTATGGTTATACTAACATCAGTAGTTCATTATTCAAGATACAATAATTAACTTCATTTCATAAATTGTGGGTCATGAATTTACAATAAAACTGAAATAAAGCTAAGTGAAATTAAAAATTTCAAATTCAAACACTTTTAGAAATCACATCATATTAACATTTTATGAAAACATTTATTAATTATCGCTAGATTTGTTTAAGTGGGATAAATTTTCTGCGTCGTCTGCTAAGTTCTTATTTTCTTCCGAAATAGGTACATTAATTACACGACTCTACAAAAAAATTTTCGTTTTTGTCCTAAAGTTTATTTTATGATTTTCTGATTAATTATGAACAAAAACGATAAGAAAATACCTTTTTTTTGTATAAGGTTTGCTTTTGTAAAAGTTATAGTAATAATACTATAAAATAATTACACAGGTCCACAAAAAAAAATCGATGAAAGGTTCCTTTGACCAAACGTGGTGTATTGTATGTATTTTGGGCCGCTGAAACCGAATCTGAAGTCCGTTTTGCTCCATCACGTCAGGATTTTTTCCTAATCTCAAAATACATGTCGGATTTTACTTGACAGAAAAAAATTTAAAAATATTAACGGATTTAGCTTAATTTTGGGATATAGTGGTTTTGAGGGGTCCCTGATTTCGAAATTAAAGACAAATTTTTAAAATACAAAATGGCGGATCCAATATGGCCGTCAAAATTTTCAAAAAATTCTTGAATTTTCAAAAAATTCCTCAATTTTTAAGAAATTTTTCAATTTTTATAAAATTTTGTATCAAGGGATTTTCGAGGTCACTGATTTCGAAATTAAAGGTACATTTTCAAAATATAAAATGGTAGTCAGAAAAAAAATTCTTGAATTTTCATAAAACTTTGTAGAGAGGGGTTTTTCGGGTCGCTGATCACTTATTTAAAGTCAGATTTTCAAAATGCAAAATAGAAAATCCAATATGGCTGTCGGATGTATAAACATTTCTTTGATGTTCACAAAACTTAGTATACATCTAAAAGTTTTTAGGGCCGCTGCCCACAAATTATATCGTGTGCCTGCATCCAGGGCACCTCCACGTGGTGACGGTGGGCAACGGAGTTGTTCCGTGATCCGGCAAAGTCCCTTGATCACGCTCCTTATGGTGAGTCTGCAATGGGTTTAGTTGTACGTGTACGTGACTCTAATCCCATTTTAGACTCACATTTACGCCGTCATGGTAGGCACACGAAAAAAGTACGATGCAGGGAGTCGGAACCCCAGCATCGGCGACTGGACAGGGTAAGAAAGCGGGCCCGCATTCCTCGTCATCAAGCTACAAGAAAAATATTTTGCAAAATGAAAGACAATTTCTGTGTCGTTTGTGGGGAATGCGTTATAAGTAAGATCCGAAAAAATTTACAGGTACACTAAAATCTAGCTATACGAAAGTTTTCGGCATAGAAACTAGTGACATCGTCAATGATTGGACTCCTACCTCCCTCCCTCCCTCCCTTTGTACAAAGTTTTATGAAATTTCAAGAATTTTTATTCTGACTACCATTTTATATTTTGAAAACGTACCTTTAATTTCGAAATCGGTGACCTCGAAAATCCCTTGATACAAAATTTTATAAAAATTGAAAAATTTCTTAAAAACTGAGGAATTTTTTGAAAATTCAAGAATTTTTTGAAAATTTTGACGGCCATATTGATCCGCCATTTTGTATTTTGAAAATTTGTCTTTAATTTCGTAATCAGGGACCCCTCGAAACCCCTCTATTCCAAAATTAAGCTAAATCCGTTAATATTTTTAAATTTTTTTCTGTCAAGTAAAATCCGACATGTATTTTGAGATTATGGAAAAATTCAGATTCGGTTTCAGCGGCCCAAAATACATACTATAATACACCATGTTTGGTCAAAGGAACCTTTCAACGATTTTTTTTTGTGGACCTGTGTTATATATAACTATACTATCGTTAAAGCGGTTTCCTAAATAAAAAAGCAAACTTTTTCATGGCATACATTTTTTTTAGCTAAAGTTAAGTCAAATCCCGTGTTATGGAGGCAGTATATTGAAGGGTTACCTTCCATTTCTTTATCTTTATCTCATCATATATCTCAGTATGTTCCTAGTATCTCTTTTCAAAAGAAATAGGTTCTCATGCTGCCCATTAAGTATATATAATGCAAATTCACAAAGTCCCACCAGACAATAAAGAGATATTGGGTTAAGTCTAACAGATTTTATTATTAGAATAAATTTAAAAATTATTTAATTAAAAAACTCACTTTCATCCACATTGTAATACATGATAATTTTTATTACTAAAAGTATATCAGAATAAAAAGAAAACCAAAGAATATCTTCGTTGTAATACTGAGCAATACTCGTATTCCGGTTAATTTCTCTCAATACTTGATATGATTTTTCAGCAAAATCTATATAAATAAAATAAAGGATTAAATAAAGAAATTATAATGCTAAAAAATAGTTAAAATCTTTATTATTATTATTTTTCAAACATAAATTTTTACATTAAGAATCTCACAAATACTCTTCCAAGCGTGAAAATGTAAATAATATTTATATATATTTCTACTATTTACTTTATTACTACAAAACGATACTCAACTATTGAAAGTTGCAACAAAACATTTAAATCTGTGAATACAAACTTATATTTTTTAATAAAGTACACCGTGAAAGGTTATAATCTTCAAAAGTTCGACAGTTTTTTTAGTGATTTTGATATCCGCATTACTTTTATGTTAAAGTTGAAAAATTTTATTGTATCGTAAAGTTCGACATTTTGTATGTTTAGTTGGGCTTGTATTAACCAAAAATAATAATCTCGGTAAAAAAAAAATGGAATTAGATCGCAGACATTTCGCACCATTATTTTTAACCAATTTTGACGATATCATCGATAAACTTAATTAAATAATTGACGATGAAGCTCCGTAGAAACCTGTGTTTATCAATGGTACGGTGGAATCAATCGAGGTCGTAGATCACTCCAAGACGAATTTCTTGAAGGTCACCCAAATTAGTTGTTGTTCCGGAAACTATTGATGCTGTGCACAAACTGATATTCCAACATCGTCATGTGACCTATCGTATGATAGATACTAGTTGGACCTGTATTGTTCACAATGAATACCATACAATTTGTCAAACGCACAAAGAGCCTAGTGTCAATTGGTTGACAAAAATACGATAACGGTGTTTCGAAACACGTCCATGATAATGTGACACATGGTGAATGGTGAGTTTATACGTATAAGTTTGTTCGAAAGTAAACAGCAGTCGACTGTACGGGTGTTTCAAAATGAGCCGAATTCAACAAAAGTTATTCACACAGGAAACACTTCTAAACAAATGATCTGTTTTTGTTGAAAAACTGGTCGCAACCATATCACTAGAAAAAAAAGCAGATCAGTAAAATCTGAATTGTGCACAACCATTTTTTGCCAGTTGTTTTTCAATAAAGTACGAAAACCAGCCATCGAAGAGGGATCACTCTTTAACGCGAGTTGTTACACATTCCGTATCCAACTATATTCTTGAGCACTTAAAACATCGATTTGATGAGAAATGCACCGTAAAGCCCATACTTGGTATCGAATGAATTTCTTTAACAAATAAACAAGTCAACGTTTTTCTACACCTGAAATGACCATCAACCGTTCGGAAAGCATGTCTTGGAGACATCTCAATCAGTTTCACAAAAAAGCTTCGATCATTGGTTCAAGTACATGCAAAAGTGTACAGATCTTAATGCACAATATTTTCAAAAACAAAAAAAGTAATTTTCAATCATTAATATTTGTTTTTGTTCTCTAATCCCGAAATATAAAAATTCAAATATTTCGGGACATTTCCGGTATATACATATATTAAATTATTCGTTTTCTGTGATTATATTAGAATTGAACAAGTAAGGAAAAGATAAGTTTGGGTGTAACCGCCATCAGGTGCCCGTAAAACTTTATATTAAGTGTTGCGAAATAATTTAGCATCCATTATTCGATTATATGTCGAAGAAATACAATCAAATTTGACTTATATCGAAAGCCACAAGCTTAGATTTAGTTTTTTACTACATTTCAAATCAGTTTAAATTACATATATTAAAAGCATCTTCAAATGCGATATGTGATATTAACTCGGCTAAAGAGGCTAAATTAAATATATTGAGGTAATGTGAATGAAAAACGTTAACCAGAGGATCGGAATTCGTTATTTAGAGACTGACCGCCAGGAATAAAGTTTTAGCCTAATTTTATTCATTTTAGACACAAAGGTGAACTGTTATCAGTAAAACACGTTCTCTCATTTTCATTGTGATAACTCACATAGTGGAGAAAATATGGGTTATAAAAGCATCCGGATATCTGAAAATCTTTGTATTAGGTATATGGGGGCTTGAGTTTCAAGTATATATCTCGCACACAGACCAATATTTTCGGTAAACCATAGGTACAAGGACTGTGGTTCACATATTTGATACCAAATTTTGATCGTAAAGTGTGATTATATTATTATCTCATTATATTGATTATTGACTTTTATACTGGAAAGTGAAAAAATTAAAATTGAAATTTAAAATATTGTTATATGGAAAGTACGCGTGGTTGTAATTCGATTTTGCCCATTTTCAACCTGTAACATAGGAATGTCAGAAAAATGTTATATATCGAATTTGACTGAAATTCACCCTGAGTGTCCCGAGTTATCTCAGTCGGAGTAAATTTTGAGTGGACGGGGTTACGAAGCGGGGTCTTTCATTTTTACAGTGCCGATACTGAGCGAATGTGGTTATTTTAGCTTGAATGGTTTAGGAGATATACACATTAAAGTGGGTGGTTCAATAATATTTCCCGTGTTTTTTTTTATCATGAAACGTTTTTTCCAGCATCTCGCATTCAATATTGAGGTTTGATTTTTCTCGGTATTCGGCATTTTGCTTAAAATTATAATTAACTGCAATGAGCAAAAAATAGTAAGACTTTACATAATTTTAAAATTCTTAATTTATTCTTCAAAATTTATGTATGCCGCCCCGTGGCCCCTATACAGCCACATTCTTTCCAATCCTCGAAACAGTTGTCAAAGTCGAATTCGTTTTAACTGAATCAAAAGGTTTCCCCGTAGCGATCGTTTAAGTTAATTGAATAGAAAGAAGTTACACGGAGATAAATCAGGCGAATACGGTGGTTGCGGTATCTTGTTGATGAAAATTTTGCAAAGAACTCACAAAGAATCAATGCATTATCGTGATGCAAAACCATGTCGGCCCATAATTCCGGTCTCTTTTTAATAACAGCTGCGCGAGATACATCTTAGGTTACGTCTGACGGCATGCAGTTGTGCACCACATCGCATGATCAGCCAGTACGTGACCAAAACAGCATATTTTGAGTCTATTGGAATGTGCGGTACACCCACACATTGGGGAAGACTCGAGTTGCTGATCTGATGGCAGAGTCAGTCTGATTTTTGTCACAGAATAGAATACAACATTTTATTTCATAACTCGCGCAAATAATGCATAATATTCAAAAGGTATTTCTTGTTTACAGTTTGGACGGTCGAAAGGAATTCGGAGTGCGCCATATCTCGATAATCGAAGAAAACTGTCAACATAACCTTGACGTTTGTTTTGACGTGGTTTTTCAGCTCACGTTTGCTACGGTATTCAACCGATTGATCGTCTGTTTTTGGGTCGTAGGTCAAAGACTCACCGACATCCTGGTAGTCGGAAAGCATTGTTTCACAGACGTTAATGCGACGCTGTTTTTCGTAATAATTGAGTGATTTTGGAACAAATCGTCCTTTCGTTTTTCCCAGTCCCAAATGATCTTTCAAAATGCTTTTCACTGATCCTTCCTAATTGAGATATTAACTATCCTAGTTGGATTATAATAAACAGTACACTAAACTTACTAAACTCAGTACATTAAGAAAACTAAACAATTCGTATATTCGTCGTAAATGTTTTGTCGCTCATAAAAAAAATCCATTTGTTTGTACATGTTATAGTATTAGTTATTAAAAAAATTAAGTGGTATTGTGTATTGTATATCCCAACAAATTCTCAATAAAAAAATTAATATTTCTTTAAACTGATTTATACGTACTTTTTAATGCTAGGTACCTTGCATATCTCAGCTCCACTTAAATACGTATTTCATTTGAAGGTACGAAGTTATTTTTCATACGCAGATAAAGTACTGTGTTTTCTAAATACAGTTTCCGCCTATCAGCTGAAAAAAATAATAAAGGCATATATGAAAAGTTAATTAATTTTCTCTTAGAGAAAACAAACATAAAAAATCGTTTGTAGCCCTATTCCGGTTTGCAAAATCACTCGGTTGAATTGAAGTTAAATAAATTCAAGTTTGGGCCAGCCAAACTACGTTTTTTGTGCTACGAACTTTACTTCACAATTACTGCTCACGAAGGTGGAAATATTAGCCAAAACTCACTCGATCCGAGGATTTTTCACTAAGTAAGCTAAAGATTCCTAAGTTATTTTCCATTAAATAAGGAAGCAATTTATTTTTTTTTACGTAAGTAGATGAAGAAAAGTTTGTAATAACAGAGGGGAAGATTCCACGATATCTATAGTTAGTTAAGGAGCTTTAAAATATTATGGAAAATCGTATTTGAGAACAGCGAATTAAAGCCCAAATATCTGAAGAGGAGAGAAGAGAGCAACACACTTCAAATTTTAATTTCAGTCAAAAAGTGCATCTCTAGAAATAGTAGATACGTTTGCAATATTTCCTACAATCTCTTAATTTTCACTATTTTCGGGATTTTTTCCGCGACCTTATAAAGTTTTCAAGTGTATTGCAACTTTGACTTTTTCTATATATTTACACAAAATAACTTCTTAAAAATATTTTAAGTAGTTTATTTACGCTTTCAATTTCCTGCTAATGCTTTCCCAAAAAAATATTTAAGGGGTCAGTAGGGTATTCTGTCCCGTTTTAATATTTTTTTCATAGAAATTTTTATTCTACAATAGAACTTTTTTAACATATTATGAGGTATCGTGGTGTATAAACAAATTTTTTCGGAATTTTTTAATGACCTTTGTCGGAGAAATGGCTGGGTGAATGAGATGCGTTTTTTCACTGGCG
The DNA here is from genome assembly GCA_027475135.1 of Bactrocera correcta. NCBI lineage: Eukaryota > Metazoa > Arthropoda > Insecta > Diptera > Tephritidae > Bactrocera > Bactrocera correcta. The sequence goes on from CM050322.1 coordinate 20,335,218, forward strand.
GACACGATTTCTCATGTTTGGATCATCTGAAACACAAAAACCCAATTTATTCTTCAAAAGTACGTGAATGTTCATTGTTCCTTCTACAATCATGAAAAAATGTTGATAAATAAAAAAGTAGTTCACGTTTTTTTTTAAATTTTTCCCCATGTTTTTTTATATAAATTTTGTCATAACATTGTCAATAAGTTATAAAAAAAAATTATGAATTTAGTAGGGACAATTAAGCAAATCGGTTGAGTAATTCGACCGGAATCATGTCCGCCAGTTTAAAAAAGTGTGTGTTTGAGAAAAACGCGTTTAAATTAAGAACTGTGTCTTTAAAACAGAAATATTCGGCATAATACTTTGTAATATACAATATATATTTATTAATTAATACATACTTTCAGGACTCGTAAAGCGTGCAATTTAATTTTCCATCATTGTAACCTCTTTTCGATATTTTAGTAGGATTATGTTGAAATTTTTTCCACATTGCGAACATTTAACTTCACTTGGTGGTATAATGTGTCTACAACAGACATCGCAGTAAATTCCTTGTCGAATATCCTAAAATAATGAATTTATCTGTATTCTGTGTTTTTTGCATAATTAATACTGTTTTGTTGTTGACATTGTACCCGATTAAAATTAAACTGACCTTCACACTAAAAGGAAAGAAAAATAATAACTATATTTATAGAAAAATAAAATAATATTAAACCTTGAGTTTAACTGTTTCACAATTAGAATAACAAAACAAAAAAAAAAGAAAACTGAATAATATACTTTAGGTGTTGCAGTAGTAAAAATTAAAAATTAACCCAAATATATTGGAGAACAATTGACAGCGTACGTGATAGATTTTGTAAAAGCAAATAATTATGTTTTTATCTTTTCAATCCAACAATACAACTACACTACCTCTCATTTGAAGAAATTTGTCAGAGTCAATGTGAACACAATTTTGACGTACTTTTTATTGTTTTGTTCTAAGTGCTTTTACTATAATATTGTATTATACGGTCATATTTCATACTTTAAATACATATAATTTCAATACATTAAAGAACCTTACAAATAGCTCTTTTCCCACAGGAATTTGACAGACTTTACACTGACATTGGATATTTATATGCTTCAAAAATGTAGTTCTCTCTGTAGGTATATGCCGAATGCATTTTGCTTTAAAGGAAACCACTAACTCTTCTCCTTTTTTATATCTCGCAAAGCTATGCCCATTATCATCCCGTTATCAAGTACACTAAAGAGAGATTTGAAATAAATCGTTTAATTATATATTAAAAACAACGAATATACTTACATAACTTTTACATTAGGATCACACGAATGTTTGAATTTACGCAGAATAGGACAATGCTGTGATAATATCTGGTGCACATGACTGAAGCTTACTCCTAACCGTAAAAAGTAACTCAAGAAGTGTGTGTGGAAATTAATCACAAATGATCGTACGAACTTTAGGCGTTCCATAGTCGGCGTTTCCGCTATCGATGCACTCATGGATTTGTGAGAAGTTGTAATTTCAGCCATATAGCCTTACATTATGAATTGGGTGCCACTTGGACTAAAATATAGTTCCACTAATTTATCCTTAAGTATAGAAAGTGGACGTTCTATCAGATTGTATAATTATGTGTGTTTAAGTGGTGTAAAATTGCTTATATATTTTTCTTGTTCCTCTGAAATTTCTAAATTTCGCGTTGAACCCTCTAAAATTTCAGCTTCGATTAAATTGTAACATTCGAGTTTATGTTCACTATCCTCCGGTCGAACTGGACTTATAAGTTTTGTCCATTCTGCTATTTGATTAAAAACTGTTTTATATGTCTGTTTTTTCCACCAACGAAATTAAATATTCGAAGTCGAAAGTGTTCAAAAGCAAATGACAAAAGAGACACATCAATATGACACCAACTAGAATCATTTTATGTGTATCCGGTGTTCGAAGTTTTTTATAAAATCTCTGAATCAAGTTGGCTTTTCTGAATATAAACATCGTTAAACGAAAGGACGTTACAACCAATGTAGAATATTGCATATTGTGCAATTTGTTGTAATTTGGTTTAACTCGCAATAAATTTATCAGAAAACCAAAGTTTTCAATGTCCACGCTTTTCTCTATATTTTTCAAACTGTCTTCTTCTGACATCAGCTTCCTTAAAAAAAATATATGTATGCAAATGTTATAAAGACACATTTTCGATTTCATTTATAAAAATTTAAGATGGTATTCTTGTTTAGAACAGTTATACACATGTCTTGACCTCTCGAGCCAAGCTAGCTTCACAGCTTTTCTTCTTCTTCTTCTTTACTGGCGTAGACACCGCTTACGCGATTATAGCCGAGTCAACAACAGCGCGCCAGTCGTTTCTTCTCTTTGCTACGTGGCGCCAATTGGATATTCCAAGCGAAGCCAGGTCCTTCTCCACTTGGTCCTTCCAACGGAGTGGAGGTCTTCCTCTTCCTCTGCTTCCCCCGGCGGGTACTGCGCCGAATACCTTCAGAGCTGGAGTGTTTTCGTCCATCCGGACAACATGACCTAGCCAGCGTAGCCGCTGTCTTTTAATTCGCTGCACTATGCCAATGTCGTCGTATATCTCGTACAGCTCATCGTTCCATCGAATGCGATATTCGCCGTGGCCAACGCGCAAAGGACCATAAATCTTTCGCAGAACCTTTCTCTCGAAAACTCGTAACGTCGCCTCATCGTTTGTGGTCATCGTCCAAGCCTCTGCACCATATAGCAGGACGGGAATTATGAGCGACTTATAGAGTTTGGCTTTTGTTCGTCGAGAGAGGACTTTACTTCTCAATTGCCTACTCAGTCCGAAGTAGCACCTGTTGGCAAGAGTAATCCTGCGTTGGATTTCCAGGCTGACGTTGTTGGTGGTGTTTACGCTGGTTCCAAGATAGACGAAATTATCTACAACTTCAATATTATGACTGTCAACAGTGACGTGGGAGCCAAGTCGCGAGTGCGACGACTGTGTGTTTGATGACAGGAGATATTTCGTCTTGCCCTCGTTCACTGCCAGACCCATTTGCGTTGCTTCCTTGTTAAGTCTGGAGGAAGCAGAACTAACAGCGGGGGTGTTGAGGCCGATGATATCAATATCATCGGCATACGCTAGCAGCTGTACACTATTATAAAAGATTGTACCTGCTCGATTCAGTTCTGCAGCTCGAATAATTTTTTCCAGCAGCAGATTGAAAAAGTCGCACGATAGGGAGTCACCTTGTCTGAAACCTCGCTTGGTATCGAACGGCTCGGAGAGGTCCTTCCGGATCCTGACGGAGCTTTGAGTGTTACTCAACGTCAGCTTACACAGCCGTATTAGTTTTGCGGGGATACCAAATTCAGACATCGCGGCATAGAGGCAGCTCCTTTTCGTGCTGTCGAAAGCAGCTTTGAAATCGGCGAAGAGGTGGTGTGTGTCGATTCTCCTTTCACGGGTCTTTTCCAAGATTTGGCGCATGGTGAATATCTGGACGGTTGTTGATTTACCAGGTCTAAAGCCACACTGATAAGGTCCAATCAGTTTGTTGACGGTGGGCTTTAATCTTTCACACAATACGCTCGACAGAACCTTATATGCGATGTTGAGGAGGCTAATCCCACGGTAGTTGGCCTCCTTTTTTATGGATTGGGCATAACACACTTAAATTCCAATCGTTGGGCATACTTTCGTCCGACCATATTTTGCAAAGAAGCTGATGCATGCACCTTATCAGCTCTTCGCCGCCGTGTTTGAATAGCTCGGCCGGCAATCCATCGGTCCCTGCCGCTTTGTTGTCTTTCAGGCGGGCAATTGCTATTCGAACTTCTTCATGGTCGGGCAATGGAACGTCTGCTCCATCGTCATCGATTGGGATATCGGGTTCGTTTTCTCCTGGTGTTGTGGATTCACTGCCATTCAGTACCATTCATTACCCCTATCGGCCAGCTTATCAAGCTCTTCGTACTCAACCATTTCGGCCTCTTTCTTTTTCTGTCCACAAATGCGTCTCGCCTGTGTTGTGGTCGATCGTAACGTTGCGAAGTAGGCAGCCTGTTTTCTCTCCGCTTTTACATGTACAGTCACACAATAAAGTCTACATACCCCCCCGAAAATTGCAATTCTGAGTCATCTATGCGCAATAGAAAAACAAAATACATACCAAACGAACTCTTATTAAGAGCAATAAGATATTTTGACAATTTTTTTTTTTAATTTTTCTATATTTATTAAAAATATTTCATAAAAATTGTTTTCCAAACACAGAAAAGTCTACATACGGCAACACGAAAATGTGGATAAAATGCAACCCTGTATACCTGCAGTGCTGCGAACTATCTCAAGCGTCTTTATAGTGTACCGTTATTTGTAAATGAGCTAATTTCCATACTTTTAATATTTTCAATGTGGTATTATTTCAAAATGAGTAAAGAAATTAGTGTTGAAGTAGGACAACTAGTTATAAATTATCATAAAGACAAAAAATCTTTACGTGAGATAGGAAAACTAGTAGGACGTTCAAAGTCAACCGTTCAAACAATAATTCGGAATTATAATATAACGAAAAGTGTACAAAGCAAGCCGAGGAGTTGTCGCCCGCCTAAGCTTTCATCACGAGCAAAGCGTAAAATTGAGGCAGAAGTTCAAGAAAATCCCAGAATTTCGGCAATAGAAAATGCGAAAACCTTGGAAAACTCGGATATTGCTTCAGTGCATCCAGAAACTGTACGAAAGTTTTTAAGAGATAGCGGTTTTCATAGTCGTGTACCAAGGAAAAACCCGTTTATTAGTGCAATTAATAAACAAAAACGTCTTGATTTTGTTACAAAATATATTGAAGCAGATGAATGTTTTTGGGCCAATGTCTTATTTAGCGATGAAAGCAAATTCAACTTGTTTGGTTGTGATGGGAAACAAAAAATTTGGCGCAAAAACAAAGAAGCGTTACTATCCAAAAATTTGCTTCCCACAGTCAAACACGGAGGCGGTTCCGTAATGGTGTGGGGTTGCATGTCAGCTGCTGAGGTGGGTAATTTAGTGTTTATCGAAACAACAATGGATCGGTGTATCTGAACTTATTAAAAGATAAACTGAGGCAATCCGCAGATAAAATTGGTCTTACAGAGGGTTGGTATTTCCAGCAAGATAATGACCCAAAGCATACTGCACGTATTGTTAAAGAATGGCTGCTTTATAATGTACCTCATCAACTTCATTCTCCTCCCCAGTCGCCTGATTTGAACCCCATAGAACATTTATGGGATGAATTAGATCGTCGTATCAGAAAAAAAATGATAAAAAAAAACAGGACCTAAAAAACGCACTACTAGAGGAATGGGATCTTATTTCAACAGACTATACAAAAAAAATTGTTTATTCAATGAAAAACCGATTAAACGTTGTTCTGCAGAGCCGAGGTGGTCCCACTAAATATTGAATTAAATATTATTATTACTCTTTTTTGTTGAAAAAACGTTTTGATTAGGAGTATGTAGACTTTTCTGTGTTTGGAAAACAATTTTTATGAAATATTTTTAATAAATATAGAAAAATTAAAAAAAAATTTGTCAAAATATCTTATTGCTCTTAATAAGAGTTCGTTTGGTATGTATTTTGTTTTTCTATTGCGCATAGATGACTCAGAATTGCAATTTTCGGGGGGGTATGTAGACTTTATTGTGTGACTGTACATAATACATCGATCATACGACTAAAGAAAAAATTTTAAGACTTTGTGCATAGTTTTAAAATTCTTAATTTATTCTACTTTCAATATACTTGTGCCAATGTTTTTTCCAATCCTCGAAACCGATTAACGTTTATTGCCTTTATTTGATTCAAAATGGTTTCCCCGTAGCGATTAATAGAATAGAATGCATTATGATGGTGCAAAAACCAAAAGGTATCGGTCCATAATTCCAGCTTCTTTTTTACGAATAGCTTCGCGCAAACGACGCATAGCACTGAAATAGTATTCTTTGTTGACAGTTTTGAAGAACTGTCGGTCGGAAGAAATTCGAATTGCCCCACACCTCGACAATCGAAGATTCAACTTCGGCAAAAATAACTCTTGCCAACACGTGATACTTCGGACTGAGTACGCAACTGAGAAGTAAAGACTTCTCTCGACGAATAAAGACAAAATTCTCATTATTCCCGTCCTGCTTTATGGTATAGTGACATGGACGATGACAACTTCTGATGAGTCGGCATTAAAAGTTTTCGAAAGAAAGGTTCGGCGGAAGATTTATGGTCCTTTGCGCATTCACAACGGCGAATATCGCATTCGATGAAACGATGAGCAATACAAGTTATACGATGCCATTGATATAGTTCAGAGAATTAAGGGACAACGGCTATGCTGATTAGGTCATGTCGTCGTATGAATGAAAACACTCTAGCTTTGAAAGTATTCGACGGAGGACCCGCTGGAGGAAGCAGAGGAAGAAGAAGACCTCCACTCCGTTGAAAAGATCAGGTGGAAAAGAACTTGGCTGCAATTGGTATCTCGAGGAGGTTGCTAATACAGATGGGCGAAAACCCACCCATACTACTTGCCGTCAAACGAAAATATTCAGAATCATATTACTAAGCCATAATTTGAGAAACTATAATTTGGTATACGGAATCGCAGAAGGAATGGGATTCTTTAGTTCTAAAATAGGTTGGATGGGCACACCTAGTGTGATCGCTTGACATAAAGTAGTTTTGGAGAATTTTTTCAAAGAACACTATTGCATTAAATGTTTTATATATTTGATGAATATAGACAAATAATTTCATCAGAAATAAAATTTAATTTTTAGCGAACTCCCAAGTTTCTAAAAAAAATGTCATTAATGTCAGTGATTGTGACCTTCACTGGGCTTGAAACCAAAAAATAACAAGAAAGGCAAGTCTAAGTTGGGGTGTAAGCGAACATTTCATGCTCTTCCAACTTGCAAAAATCAAAGCCGGGGAAATACTTTAAGGTGTAAAACCAATCATATACATAGAGTAAAGTCAACCGAATGTTCGAAAATCATGATATTAGTTATATGTGGGCTACGCCCAGTTTTTGCTCAAATTTAACTATTTTTGGCACAGATACATTGTTATGCGTAAAACACGCTCTCTTATTTCCACTGAAATAACTCATATATTAGCCGATATATGCGGTACAAAGTAACACGCAAGTTCGAAAATCTTTATTTTAAGTATATATGTACATATATTTGAATAATTAATTTGTGTACTAGAAAATGAACGAATGAAGTGGAATTTAAAGTTGTGCTATATGGGTCATTTTCACAGCGTGACAGAGAAATATGAAAGAATACAACATACTAAATTTCGTCGAAATCGGTTTGTCGGATCTCCAGATATGGGATATCACCCAAAAGTGGGCGGTACCACGCCCTTCGTACGATTTTCATACCGGCTTTAATAAAGCTCTCTCATACCATCTCGGTGGTAAAATTTAATGTGTTTGGTATACTTAGTTAGTTAGTGATTTATTTTAGTAGTTTTTAACACTACCGTTAAATGGGGAGTGAACAGTGTTTTCATCCGATTTCGTCCATTTTCATATTGGTAGGAGTTCTTAGATTATTCTTGCTGAGCGAAATTGGTTGCTGTAGCTTAAGGGATTTAGGAGATATATGCATTAAACTTATTAGAGGGACGACGCCCACTTTTTCAAAATTTTTTTCCCAAAGGTGCGGCTGGCTACTACGTCTTATATTTTAATTTAGTGCCTAGTGGCATGGCAGTGGTCCGATTACGCCCATCTACGAACTATTTTTGTACTAAGAAACTACCAAGTTTCATCAAGACATCTTAATTTTTACTCAAGTTACAGCTTTCACGGACGGATAGACAGACAGTCAACTGGATTTCAACTTTTCTCGTCACTTTGATTATTTATACATAGAATTTCATTTCTATAGTATATCTCAGATTCACCAATATTTTTTGGGAAAAGTTGTGGTCCGATTTCTACAAATTTTAGACTGGTTTAGTTGTTGACTATTCGCCAAGAAATATAAGTATATTATCGTCAGTTACGATTACACAATTTCTCATATGTTTGCTGCATTCTTTAAGACCACTCACCTTTCAAACTATCCTAAAACTGTTCCCAATCAGCATAAGTTTTATGTGATTTCTGTAATTAATACACCTACAACTTCCGAAATAGACGTCTTATATCAGTTAAAAATGTTGAAACAATTATTTAATTATGGCTCAGATTGTATTTCCACAAGCTTCCTTACAACATGCGCCAAATATATATGTATACCACCCCTTAGTAAAACTATTTTATGCATATCTTAATCAAGGATTATTTCCATAAATATGGAACATTCTGACTTTGCCACTAATTTATTGTAATCAGCATCGTTTTTGTAAGGTTAAATCTACAATAACTAATTTGGTAGAATTTGTAGCATAAAAGGTGCGTTTCAAAGTAAACAGTAAGTGGCGCCTTCTATATGTTGACTAGGGCGTTAGAATCCGCTATTTTTATCGATTGTCCAGTAAGAATTTCATGATATTTCATCAATTAGAAGTGAAGTTATTGCGTTGTAAGTGTCAGTATGTTTGTGTTATCGGTGCGAAAATGAGCTTCGAACAAAGAGCCAACATTAAATTTTGTTTTAAAATTGGTAAAACTTTTACCAAAACGTTTCAATTGATGAAGCAAGTTTATGGCGATGATTTTCTATCCTGTAGCAGAGTGCACGAGTGGTTTCAAAGTGGTCAATCAAAATCCGTGATCACCGGAAATTCCAACTGTGCGTGAATTCATCAAAAATCAGCAGAAATTATTATTGAAATGGAAATGGAATTCAACATCTCTAATACATTGATTTATCGCATTTCGATCGAACATTTGGGCTTACGAAAGATGTGTGTGCACGGTTTGTTCTGTTTCTCAGAATCCCACATTCGAAAAACATCATTAAAGAGGTCAAAAAGGACAAAAACTTCCTTTACGATATTGTGACTGGTGACGAAACGTGATTATATGGCACCGCGCGACTTCTTCCTTTTCAGAAATACATTTGCCCAGCGTTATGCAGATGTAGAGGCCATTCGAAAGGTTTGCACCGGCATACTGGCGGCCATACCGGCCAACAAGTTAAAACACTCGTTCGACGTGCTTTTATACCGTTCAAAAAGCTGTATTGAAGCAGGAGAATATTTTGAATAAAATAAATAGATTTTGCTGAAAAAACCATTTGACCTGTGTTTTTTTTTAAGTCCTCTTTACTTTGGAACGCACTTTGTATGTATCAACGGGCTTTAGGAAGAATAAGCATACTGATGTTATATACTTATATTGGTTTAAGTAAAGTAAAATAAAGTAAACCAATAAATTCTTTTGTATTAGCTGGATTTTCTTGGTTTTCAGCCAATTTTTTTAAATAGGCTGCTTCTCATTTTCGTAATTCCAATTTAATTAAGGGAAGGGTTAAAGTTTCAGGGTAAATGAAGACTTTGTTTTGCAAATTTATTTCTTAAATATGGATTAAGTACTTAATTGTATTCGGACCTTTAGTACATTATTGAGCACACTTTTGACAATATAGGGTAATTTATTATTTTCTTGGTATGTATTAATGATTAATCATCTGTTATAAGGCAGTTTTGGTTCATGACGTCAATGTTAAACGTTTTAAATCATATACTTTAACACTAGATATACCAGCGTTTGAAGTATACCTATTTATACCAAATCAGTCAAAATGACTGTTCTTAAAAAGGAAGTGTTTAATGGGGTCTCCAGTCTTTATTTACTTTTAAATACATACAGTAATATAAACTTTATAAAATTAATTCTTTAGTTATAAGTAGAAAAGTCATGATATCATTGCGAAAAAAAATAATATTACACGTAGTAGGAATTTTAAATTGAAATACCAAAAACAGTAATTTTGACTGGTCTGAAATATCTAGTGTTAAATATCGCAAACAGACTTAAACAACTTAGTTTCATGGTGTGTTAGAAATAATATGTCATCGAACCTTAAAAATGTAAAGCGACGAGCTTTTCCCGTAGATTTATTAAATCTATTTCATTCGTCATACAAAATTTTAGTTTGAAGCAAGTCTTCCATGGTTTCTAAAGCTAAAGTCGCTCTTAGTTTTATTAAACGTTGGTCTAAAGAATTCAAAGATCTGCTTATTACGAAAATTCTTTTTACATCATTGGTAAGGCCTATACTGGAGTATGCTTGTGTGATATGAAACTCTAGTCGAAAATGATTGGTATAATATTTCTTGTCAAAATTATGAATGGGTCAGTCTGTAGTCCTTCTGTTATACCCGGAGTACCATCAGAAAAAGCGACCTCAGCGATTATAGTATCGAAAGTTAGTGAGTGAAAATCGAAATAATAAAAACAGATATTGAATCCCAAACAATAAATACACTTAGTGCAATTATTGTATAAGTAAAATTAATTGAACTAGAAAAGCGTGCGGCTGAGCTCAAGCCACCAAGGGTTACAGCTTGGCGAACTGTTGACGGCCTAAGTTCTTAGGTTAGCTGCGAATACCCAATAAGCAGTCCCTGACCAAGAGCGGCAGGAGAGGAGGGTTCGGCTTAAAAGACCTGAAGCATCCTACGAATCTCCGGTGACGAGGTGCATGATGCCTCAAAATGAGCATCCACAACCCCATAGAGGGTTGCCTCGAGGGATCACCCACCCACGAGAGGGAAGCAACATAGCGATGAGGGACGCTACAACCGAAATCGTATGGAAATGAGAAACGCAGGTTGGCTGTAAATAACAAATACAGTCCCTGACTAAAGAGCACTGCACAGATGACAACGCAAGAAATCACGCAATGAAGTAGGGCCACGATTTGGAAACGTTGAACTTGGGCTGACGGCTGTGGCATTCTGTTACCTCAGTTTGCAAGAGTGACATCTTGCAGAAATGGCTTTCAGGGTAATGTCATAGGCGCTTCCGTCCCGTTAAAATTTTGGCAGGGATTCAAGTACGTTCGATGCTACGTCGCCATCAGGTTGGCGGTACAGGCTCAGTTGATTTCAATCCTGACTAGTGCTATGGTCCTGGCTCTGAACGCGAATTCCCATAAGGTTTCGTGTCAACTTCCGTGTGGTCACCCCTCAATGCATAGATAATCACAAGGACCGAAAATACAACTGTTCAAGCAAGCGAAGATAGCGGCTTGAAGCGGGAACCCTTACAACATGAATAAAGAAAACAATGAAAATAACATACTAGAACAAAACCAAAAAGGCCGAATGGACAACGAATTGAATGCCTTCAAAAGACAAAGCAAAATTTTGCGTTCGCCGCCACAGATGGGAAATGAAAGGGCAATCCAAACGGTTTGCATAGAGGAAACCGCCTCCTCTATGCCTGAATCAGCGGAAGCAAGTAGTAGGACTCCGGCTATCGACCGAGGCCTACGAAATGGATACAACTCTCCAAGACAAGAATTCATTCAGAAGAGGATGAAGCCTTTTAAAGTGCCGCGCTACCCTGAAAAAGATGAAGTTGGCAATACTGAGACAGAAGTATATAAGTTCCGATGTAAAAAATGGGATATCCGAGCTAGACGAACCAGAGTTCGGCCAGAAGCAGTGCTAATCAAACCGGCAGAAGGCCGCAGCAATGCCGAAGTGCTTCAAAATATCCGGCAACACGTCATGACAAACCAAGACAAAGTGGAAGTCCGGGCAATACGGAAAACAAAATCAGGTGCCCTGCTCCTAGAACTGAACAAAGAAGAAAAACCGAAACCAGAGCTCCGAAATGCTCTCACAAGCAACCTACATGGTACAGCTTCTGTAAGCGAGCTAAAGCAGAAAGCCACAATTGAGATCCGAGATCTCCTTATCCACCGTAGCAGAAATCACGACCTTCGTAAGACGTGAGGACCAGCGCTCCAAATACTCGCGAACAAATACGCGCATATGTGACGTTGACAGCCGGTAGCGCAAACAGGGTACTAAAAAAAGGTCATATAAAAATAGGATGGCTTCAGCTGCAGGATGAATCTTATGAAGGAAGTTAAAAAATGCTACAGATGTTTCGACTTGGGCCATTTACAATGGAAATGCAAAGGCCCCGACAGAAAAGGCCAAGGATTATGTATAAGATGTGGGAAACCCGGGCACAAGCTGAAAAACTGCAAAAACCGAACTGTTGCCTCTGCGTAGAACAGAAGCATACCCAAACAGATCACATCCCAGGGTCTCGGTCGTGTGATTCGTATAGGGAAAACACAAGAACATGAAGATCTTACAGTGTAATAAGCACAGAAGCAAAACAGCTGACCACCTCCTGCCGCAGCTCATGCTGGAACTCGGAACCTAGGTAGCAATCATTAGCGAGCAATACAAAATGGCGCAAGATGGAACATGGCTAGAAGAAACCACAGCAACAGCGGCAATATGGCTAACGGAAAGGAGTAGTTTAAAAAAAAAACAAACATCGGGAGAGGAAATGGGTTTGTTTGGATAAAAAACGAAAGCATTACGTATTCGAGTTTCGTAAAAAAAATATTCGATAGCTTATGAGTTGTAGAATAAAGACGTTTTAAAAAATGTAAGTAGTTTAATAAGTTTTATTGCATATTATACTATAGATAAGTTTAAAAAAAATATTAATATTAATATATATATATATTAATTATAAAGCCAATTTGAAATAATGATGGAGTTTATGGAAATACATCCAAACTTGGCCAAAGGCTACGTAAAATGTGCCAACGCTAAACAAACAAGTAAACATTTGTGGGAGCGGTTGAGTGAAAAATTAATTGGAGATGGACCACCCATACGGGACATGCTTTCGTGGAAAAAGGTAAATTTCTGTGTGAACAAAATTATTTTGCTATTATACGTTACCTGTGCTTTGATTTCTATTTATTTTTTTTTTTGCATTTAAGCAGGCAGATTACAAAACCCGCATTAAGGCCAAAGCTCGGAAAAATAAGTTGCATATGTCGGGGACAGGTGGTGGGCCTGCAAAAGTTTATTCATTCAATGCAGTTGAATTAAGAGAATTTGATTTACTGCAGGTAAACCAAGCGGTAGATGGGATGGTCGATGCTCAAAAGTTCGGTGCGGGAACAAGAGAAATCACACAAAGCTACCAATGTGAAACCATGGATCCAAGCACTCAGAACGACATATATGATTTACAAAATTTAGAAGAACTACCACCATTAAAACCACCTTCTCGCCCCCAAACGTCACCAAAATGTAGCACTGCGCGGTCACGTACCGCAAGTAAAAACAATCTTTTGAAAATGCAAGTAGACGGGCAAATAAAGTTTCACAATGATTGTACTAAGATTTTAAAAGACGTGAATTACAATTTAAAACTTGTTGAACAAAATGAAGAAAAAATAAAACTAGAAAGACAAAAACTAAAGTTTGCAAAGTTAAAGCATGGGTAAAAAATTAAAAGCGACAGGGAGAGGAACAATATAAGAATTGCAAAACTAAAAATCAAGGAACAAATGTTAAATGTTAATACCCGTTAATTTTACTTATTGAAATGAATGAATATTTGAAAGAAATGAAATAAATGGATTGCTTTTTAGTTACTTTATTTAAATTACGAACGCAAGCTTATTTTAATTCGGTCTCGTATTGTTTGCGCAATTCGTGAAAACTCGTTTTGATCACCGTTTGGTAAAGCAAAATTAGATCGTTCTTCATTAGTTTCAATTACTGTTGGTGCTTCAACGTTGTATATGAGGCAAATGCTTTGCAGGGCACAACAAACGTTCAAAATTTTAGTAACTTTTTTTGGTGCATAGTGAAGCTCTCTTCCAGCAAACAGGCATCGAAAACGACTTTTTAAAATTCCAAATACACGCTCGATTATTGATCTTGGTTTTGTAAATTTTTCATTGTGCAAACTTTCAAGTGAATTTTCTTCTGCATTGCGGTAAGGCGTAAGGAGCCATGGCTCTAATGGATATCCAGAATCACCTTAAATAAGATAGATAATGAATAATTAGTAAGCCTTAGACTATATATAAATACAAGTACAAGCAGTTTGAATAAAATCACCGACCAATTAACCATGAAGATTTATCTCCATTTTGAAAGGCTCCATACGTGGGCATCATGCGCTGCTCCACCATAAACTCCATTTACAGCTCTTATATACATGTTATGGTCACAAATCTAACTATAAAGTATAATAAATAAGTCTGAATAAAACGTCGTAATAAAAACTTACCACCATAGCATTGACGCTATGCTTTAGCTTTCGATTAAAAAAGAGATGTTCATCTTTTACTGGTCTAACCATCTGGATGTGAGTTCCATCAATAGCACCTATTATTCCTGGTAATCCAAATTTTGAATAAAACTAATTTTTAGCTTCACGCTTTTCTTGTGAGCTCATTTCAAATTTTATGTGTTTCGGACACATTGTTTTTTCAATAGCGTTCAAAACTTCTGCAATACATTTAGATGTAGTGGACTGTGCTAACCCTGCAAACCGGTCTTGCCCTATTTGATGTTGATAGCCCCCTTGACCAAGGAATTTTAAAGTAGCAGCAAGTTTTATAGATGGATTTATTAAAGTTTTGTATGAAGCTATAATACCAAATGTAAAAACAGTTTATAACCGAACATAACGCATACATATGTACTTAATAAATTACCTTTTTTGCGATAATTCCATATTATTAAATTCATTTCTTATACATATATCTTCTGGTAACTCTTTCCTCAATAATTTCCTCGTCCTCCATCCACAATGCAACGGAATCCATTTTCAAATATATATAAACTTTATTTCATTTTATTTTGACATTTAGCATTCGAAAATACTGGCACAGGGTGGTACAACTTTCGCATATTTATAAACTGAATTCGATTTTTTTACAGAATGCTAAAACACATTCGAGTCGAATATCAAATTCGAATAGAATTTACTTTCGAATCGACTTACAGAATAGGCCCCCAGCCCAGAAAGTCGCCTCGGCATACCGCATCCGAACCCGCAGTGCTAATGATAAGCGGCGTCATCCCAATAGACCTTCTCGCAAAGAAGAGAAGACAACTCTGGCTATGGAAGAAAGACGGAATAGAAATACACATGGCCACAAGACAACAGGGGAGGAGGAACTCTTGAACTCTAGCAAGATCGGTGGACAAGGGAAGCAAAGGAAGATGGACCGCCAAACTGAATAAAGAAATAGAGAAGTTGCACAGTAGAAAACATGGCGAGGTAAATTACCACCTAACACAGATGCTGTCCGGTCACGGGTATTCCGAACTCTTGAACTCTAGCAAGATCGGTGGAGAAGGGAGAGCAAAGGAAGATGGACCGCCAAACTGATTAAAGAAATATTACTACATAACACAGATGCTGTGCGGTCACGGGTATTTCGGAAAATACCTATACAACATGGGAAAAGCAGAAAACCCAGCATGTATTTACGGAGACGAACCACTAGATGCAAACCATACTATTTTCAAGTGCCACCGATGGAAAGAAGCACGAAGAACTGTACAAAACAATCTCGGAGAACTAAATGCGGAAAATCTCTTAGATATCTAGGTGCGATAACTGGGAAATAATTGCCTCGTACGTGGAACATGTTCTACACACTAAAAAAATAGACATAGACGCGGACTCCCAATAGAAGACGAGCCAAATAGATTGATGCTGGCTACAAAATCGTAGGCATCCCTGGACGCAGAGAGAGCAGAAATTGGCCTGTAATAGGTTCATCTTGGAAACCTTGCCCTGAAGTAATGCGAAAGCGGTTCCGGGGTAGGGGAAAAATGATAGAAGGGAGGAGTGTTTTAGTGGGTACACTACTCACGTAGGATGACGATCCCGATACGGTGCGAAGGCATTTTAAACCCTCCTTACGATCTAAACAAAAAAAAAAAAAAAACAAAACAAACTAGAAAAGTGCGAAGTGAAGGAAAATTTAATATTTTCCTAAAGTAATACCTATTAATAATATAACATATTATATTTTATATTTGACAAAAATAGTAATAAAATAAACCAGAAAATTTTAAGTAAAAGTTATAAATGTATTAACGGAATCATTCGGTTAAAACAAATTAATAAACGAAATATAATAATAACAATAGAAATAATGAAAAATAATGATAATAATAGAAACAGTAAGCAAAGCATTATATGTTGACTAACATCAAAAATTTAACAGTGAAGAAATGGTAAAAAATTTTTTGCAATATTTTTAAAATAAAGAAGAAAAAAAATTTATATAAAATTTAATAATTGAATAAAGTAATAGTTTTGAAAAAAAAAATAAAAATATTAAAAAAAAATAGTAGATGAATGAAAATTAAATTAATAAAATTTGAAAATTTAAAAGTTACAGTTTTGAAATGACGAAAAAATAAATTTCAAAAAAATTATAAATAAATAAGAAATAATAAAATAAAAATATAATAAAATTTAAAACATTTGTTTTGTAATTAATTTAAATTAATTGTAATTAACAAAAATAATAATTTTGAAATGTTGATAACAAAAAATTAATGAAAATTGAAAAAAATGCAGATCAATATTTTTTTGGTAACTAACTATATAAAAAATTGTAAATGGTGAAAAAGAATAATTTAAAAAATTGTATATAAATTAGTACTTACTTTTGCTACCCACTCCTTTGAGAACGAAATACATATTTTCTTTTTTTTTTGGTTCACTTCAAGATGTATCGCAATTTTTATTGGAGGATAAAAAACGTTATAATAAAGATCTCCCTGGTCGGATACCAGTGGAAGCGTGACAATAATATAAAATCCAAAATGAATGTTGCAAAAAGTATTAAAATTTGTGGACTCCCTGGTCGGATGCCAATTTAAGTTTTACTGATGTATTTATAGAATTCTGCAGAAGAACACTCGCAATTGATTAGTGGGTCCGCTGCTGCGCACTGAGGATCTCCAGATGCTGGAACGGTGGTTGAATTGCGCGCCGAAGATGACAAAAAGGTTGAAAAAACTGTGCCGAAAAAAAGCAAGAAACGAATACGTCCGCTGATGATCACTGCTCGAAATTCGTAGTCGAAAAAAAGCCGTTTACTTCCAAGACGAAGCTTTTTGCTCGTTATTCGGGGGTGGATTAGCAGTTGCGTGTACTCGTATTGGTGTGTGTGTGTTTTTCTGCTGCTTCCAATGGATGTGTGGTGTGTGGGAAAACAGCTGTCTTCAGGTGTGGTGTATGTGCCAGTGTTGCTTGTGAGTGGGGTGTTGTGTGGTGTAGTGGCGCATGGGGGCGCGTGGGGGCGGGAAGCGTATGTAACTCATTTAGCCAAATTATAAATACAAATTTTAAGCTAAAATTATAGTAAAATTTGAAACAAATTTGATTTTTATAATTAATATAAATAATATTTTTGAGCTGACGAAAAAATAAATAAAAATAATTAATTAATTAAAATTAAAAGATGAAGTGGTAATAAAAATAAATGCAATGTGTTTGCAATTAATATAAATATAAGCATATTACATGATAAATAAATATATTAGAAGTTAAAATTGGAATTGGATAAATAGTATTTTTCGAAAAAATTAATAAAAAAAAAATGAAAAAAAGAAAATAAAACTTTTATTAAATTTCATTGAATAAATTGTGTAAGTAATATGGTTTAAAGACGTAAAAATTAATGAAAAAATAAACGTAGATAAGAAACAGCGAAAAAATAAGTTAACAAAACGAATTCCACACGAAAGGATAGTTTTCTCAGTGACTAAGTAGCTATAAGCTTACAAAACCAAGCTAGACTCATAAAAGAGGAAGTTAGCAATACAAAATACGCAATACAGTGGACAAGGTTTAACATAGTAAACGCACTGCTCCTGAGTAAAGGTTAATAAAACATGTCGTATGAGTAAATTGCCAACAAAATAACACTTATTTATATTGTAAGGATTTCGAATCTTGATGAGCTAAATTACCAAAACATAATAACGGGTGATTTTTTTGAGGTTAGGATTTTCATGCAGTAGTATTTGACAGATCACGTGGGATGTCAGACATGGTGTCAAAGAGAAAGATGCTCAGTATGCTTTGACATTTCATCATGAATAGACTTACTAACGAGCAACGCTTGCAAATCATTGAATTTTATTACCAAAATCAGTGTTCGGTTCGAAATGTGTTTCGCGTCCGTGTCCGATGAGCGATGAGGCTCATTTCTGGTTGAATGGCTACGTAAATAAGCAAAATTGCCGCATTTGGGGTGAAGAGCAACCAGAAGCCGTTCAAGAACTGCCCATGCATCCCGAAAAATGCACTGTTTGGTGTGGTTTGTACGCTGGTGGAATCATTGGACCGTATTTTTTCAAAGATGCTGTTGGACGCAACGTTACGGTGAATGGCGATCGCTATCGTTCGATGCTAACAAACTTTTTGTTGCCAAAAATGGAAGAACTGAACTTGGTTGACATGTGGTTTCAACAAGATGGCGCTACATGCCACACAGCTCGCGATTCTATGGCCATTTTGAGGGAAAACTTCGGACAACAATTCATCTCAAGAAATGGACCCGTAAGTTGGCCACCAAGATCATGCGATTTAACGCCTTTAGACTATTTTTTGTGGGGCTACGTCAAGTCTAAAGTCTACAGAAATAAGCCAGCAACTATTCCAGCTTTGGAAGACAACATTTCCGAAGAAATTCGGGCTATTCCGGCCGAAATGCTCGAAAAAGTTGCCCAAAATTGGACTTTCCGAATGGACCACCTAAGACGCAGCCGCGGTCAACATTTAAATGAAATTATCTTCAAAAAGTAAATGTCATGAACCAATCTAACGTTTCAAATAAAGAACCGATGAGATTTTGCAAATTTTATGCGTTTTTTTTTTTTTAAAAAGTTATCAAGCTCTTAAAAAATCACCCGTTATTAAAACCAGTTGTCAAAAACAATTAAATGATCCATTTAGATGAAAAGGAAATATTCCTGTTAAATAAAAATTGTATGAACTATCAAGTAATTGCAAAATCATTAATAATATTAAAGTATGTAATAAGGACGAAATTATTAACTTACGCGAAATAAACTGTATCCCAAAGCAATTTAGAAGCTAAAAGGCAGAATGTAAATTCAGTAATGCTGATCACGTAGGTAAAATCGACAAAGTTAGTGATGGTATAATCATTCTCAACAACTTCAATGGCACAGTCATTTGGAACAAACCGAAAACCACTTGGCACAGAAAATTATATTCACAGTGATCACATTCCGCCGTAGCCGAATTTTAGAGAATATCAGCGATATCAGCAACTCAACTTAGATTAGCTTAGATTTAAGTAGTCTAGCAGTCAGTCTAAAAGTAACAATAAACGAGAGCTAACGCTTCATAAAAAAGTTTTGTTAATTTACATACAGACATATGCATTTAATGCAATACTCATACAATAATAATATACATAAATACACATAGGCCCTTCCAGCTACGGCCAACCATTTTTCTCATAAATTTCAATACAACTACACATCTTTTCTCTATGCACTAACACCAACTCACATTTTCGAGTTATTTTTTGTCTACCTGAATGCGATGAAATGCGATTTCTTGATATATTTGAATGCATGTTATTCGTGTCGGACCATCGTTAAGGAGAATCCAATATAATATGTGAAAATGAATGTTAGTTTCATATTTTAAATTATCAATTAATATTTATCTTTTCTTTCAGATATTATTATCTTTTTATACAATTAATTTTTCTTTTTCCTTTAGATATTACAAATTCAATGTAATTATTATTTATTTTCTGGTATTAATAACCTTTATTTGGTTTCAATCTTTTTTTCAGATATTAATTATTTTTTAAATTAAATATATTTTTATTTATATAAGTTATAATAAATTTTATGTAAATATGTAAAAAACAAAATAATATAAAAATTTTAAAAGTTAAAAAGTTTTGTTCAGCCGTCGATGGGGGATATTAGAGCAGGACACATATACTTTTTATATGACACTGCTGAATGAGCGTAAGTGGTTAGAATTTTCACGCGGCCTTTTTACTATCTACTGTTTCACTGGTTTTTTAACCGCTCGTGGCTGGCAGGGTCATGTGTAGAAGTTCACGCAAGTGAGGAAAGTTCTCTGATCGCCACTCACTTTTGAGTGGCCAGAAACGATTTTTTTACGTATGACTCAAGCAGCTCACGACTTCCGGTCTTTGACCAAGTATCCTCTGGGTAGCTTAAGAACATCCGTTTGAAGACGAGCCAAAGTGAGAAGACGAAACATATCCTCCGCACGGTTGTGCGCCCACGCCCACGCCCCGTCAGAGGAGAAGGACGATGTGACCAACGATGCCTTCTATGAGCGCTTAGTGCGCACCTATGAGAGCTGCCTCCACCACGCTATCAAAATCATGCTTGACGACTTTAACGCCAAGGTGGGCAAAGAAGGTATCTTTGGCACTACAGTCACTAAATTCAGCCTCCACGATGAAACATCCCCAAATGGGTTGAGGCTGATCGACTTCGCCAGGGCCCGAAATATGGGTATCTGTAGTACTGGATTCCAGCAAAAGAAAATTCATTAAGCCACCTGGCTGTCTCCAGATTGAAAAACTACCAACCAGATAAATCATGTTGTGATAGACGGAAGACTCGTCTTCAGTATTTTAGATGTCCTAACATCGACTTGGACCACTATCTTGTTGCAGCCAAGAAGCTGCAATCACAACAGATAGCCGAACGATTTTGTACTCGATTTGCACTCCTGCTCTCTGAGAGCACTCGTCAACATCTGCCTACCTCATAACGTTACGTCCGGGATGGGATAGATCGAGAGTTGAAGAGACAAGAAGGTTTCAAGATCGGAGCATACTCTAGTAGAAATCTCAAAGGTGATCTAGGAGAGAACACTTCTACAGCCTGCTGAATGGCAGTGAAAGTACTACGCCAGGAGTAGGCGAATCCGATTCCCCATTTGATGACGATGGAGCAGACGTTCCATTGCCCGATTATGAAGAAGTTTGAATAGCAGTTACCCGCCTAAAGATCAACAAAGTGGCGGGGACGATGCTTTGCCGACCGAGCTATTCAAACACGGCGACGAAGAACTGATAAGGAGAATGTATCAGCTTCTTTGTAAAATATGATCGGACAAAAGCATGCAAACGAATTAAGTATGCTCTGCCCAATCCACAAAAAGAGAAACCCCACAATCTGCGTCAATTACCTTGGGACAAGTCTCCTAAATTTCGCATATAAGGTTCTATCGAGCGTATTGTGTAAAAGATTAAGCCCACCGTCAACAAACTGATTGGACCTTATCAGTGTAGCTTTAGATCTGAAAAATCAACAACTGACCAGACCTTGACCATGCAACAAATTTTGAAAAAGACCCGTGAAAAGAGAATCCAAGCACAACACTTCTTCGTCGATTTCAAAACTACTGTTGACAGAACTAAAAGGAGCTGCCTTTATGCCGTGATGTCTGAATTTGGTATCTCCGCAAAACTAATACGGCTGTGTAAGCTGACGTTGAGTAACACTAAAAGCTCCGTCAGAATCGGGAAGGACCTCTCCGAGCCGTTCGATACCAAGCGAAGTTCCAGACAAGGCGATTCTTTATCGTGCGACTTTTTCAACCTGCTGTGAAAACTAAATATCTATACAGAATTTAGTCCACACAACCCATAAAAGCACACCCTATTGTTCATAATACAACGGGAAAATCACGCCACTTCTAGAAACACAAGGAGACTGAGAAACAGACATGCAGATGAAATGACAACAAGAATGCATGCGCAGCAATAAAAACACGCCACGCAAACAATTAAGTGGGATAACCACGGAGACGGAGAAATCAGACAAGCAGACGAAACAACAACAAGCATGCATACGCAGCGGTAAAACCACGCCACTGCCAGCAACTTACGCAGTCCCAGCAACACACGCCATCCCAACGCAACATGTTGCGAATGTGTTAGCACGCAGCACAGGCTTGGTGGGTAGTTAGATGGCAGATGATCAGAGAGTCAGCACGAGACTGTGACAGCGTGCGCACGTTCGGCATCAGACTACGCAGTGAGTTTATCCTCTGGCTAGTCTTGGTACCCTGACTTGTGAACGCCGTCAGTTAAGGGTGAGCTTGGTAGTGAATTTATCCTCTGACCAACTCAACCTTTAACATCGCGGTCGCTAACGCAGTCTTCCGTGGTCCGGGATCTTTACGCGGTTAAAAAGGACCTCTCCAGCGTAACAGAAGAGCGTAAACGTGTACACCAGGACAGCGTAAGTGAAGCCTACACGAGCGTCGGCAGAAGTAGCTGAGCGTAGTCGTCGTAGCACGCGAGTGTCAACGTGTACATCAGGACAGCGTCATTGAAGCCTACACGAGCTCCCGCAGAAGTAGCTGAGCGTAGTCGTCGTAGCACGCGAGTGTCAATGTGTACATCAGGACAGCGTCATTGAAGCCTACACGAGCGCCAGTAGAGATAGCTGAGCGTAGTCGTCGTAACACGCGAGCGTCAACGTATACGCCAGGACATCGACATCGTAGATTACAGGAGCACCGGCAGAGATAGGCGGGCGCAGTCGTCGTAGCAGAGGAGCGTCAACGTGTGCACCAGGACACCTTTATTGAAGCCTACACGAGCGCCGGCAGAAATAGTCGAGCGTGGTCGTCGTAGCACGGGAGCGTCCACGCAGGCCGAAGGATATTGTCAGCGGAGCCTACGCAAGCGTCGGCAGAAGTAGCCGAGCGTGATCGTCTTGGTATAGAGCAGCAAGTCGTCTAGCACCCAGGAGCGCAGCAGAGCGGGAAACGGTATTATCCTAACGGACCACGCAGAACCGTTATCCTGAGACAGCACTTCCCTCGGGCGACGACAGTACAACGCGGGAGACAATTTTGTAACATTAACTAAAATATATTTAAGTTTAATTAAATAAAGTACGATTCGCAGAAGAGCCCCAATATTTACAAATTTATTGTAACGAACCCTGGACACGGCGAGTATACCTCAGCAAATTATACTTGTAAGAAGCAGGGGCAGCAAAAAAGCTTCGTTACACTGCTTATGGAGAAAATAGTTAAAGCTGCAGAACTAAATAGAGAAGGTACCATCTTCTATAAGAGTATACAACTGCTGGCGTATGCTGATGAAATTGATGAGTCGACGTTGCGAGTTTTCGAGAGAAAAGTTTATGGTCCTATATTGGCCACGGCGATGGAACGATGAGCTGTACGAGATATACGACGACATTGACATAGTGCAGCGAATTAAAAGACAGCGGCTACGCTGGCTAGGTCATGTTGTCCGGATGGACGAAAACACTCCAGCTCTGAAAGTATTCGACGCAGTACCCGCCGGGGGAAACAGAGAATGAGGAAGACCTCCACTCCGTTGGAAGGACCAAGTGGAGAAGGACCTGGCTTCGCGTGGAATATACAATTGGTGCCACGTAGCGAAAAGAAGAAACAACTGGCGCGCGGTTGTTAACTCGGCTATAATCGCGTAAGCGGTGTCTACGCCAATTAGGAAGAAGAAGAACAGCTTGTTAATAAGTGGAGACATTATGTTAAGGAGTTATATAGGTTTACGGGTATCAAAAAAAAAAGTTATTAAATTCTACAATATCTGTAAAATATTGTCCTTAATTTTCAATTTGATCCGAGTAATAGTTTCGATGATGCTGCCTTGAGAACAGGTGCGCTCGAGGCTAGCCAAAGATGCGGCGGCTTACAGAAGTCTTCAGGACCGGAGCATACTCTTGTAGAACCCCCAAAGGTGATCTAGTTACCGATGACCAGAGCATACTTAAATTATGGAGGGAACACTTCTCCAGCCTGCTGAATGGCAGTGAACTCACAACACCACGAGAAAACGAACCCGATACCCCAATCGATGACGATGGAGCAGACATTCCATTGCCCAACCATGAAGAAATTCGAATAGCAATTGCCCGCCTGAAAGACAACAAAGCACCAGGGGCCTATGGATTGCCGGCCGAGCTATTCAAACACGGCGGCGAAGAGCTGATAAGGTGCATGCATCAGCTTCTTTGCAAATATGGTCGGACGAAAGTATGAACAACGATTAGAATCTAAGTGTGCTGTGCCCCATCCATAAAAAAGGTGACCCCACAATCTGGGCCAACTACCGTGGGATTAGCCTCCTCAACATCGCATATAAGGTTCTGTCGAGCGTATTGTGTGAAAGATTAAAGCCCACCGTCAACAAACTGATTGGACCTTATCAGTGAGGCTTTAGACCTGGTAAGTCAACAACCGACCAGATATTCACCATGCGCCAAATCTTGGAAAAGACCCGTGAAAGGAGATTCGACACACACCTCCTCTTCGTCGATTTCAAAGCTGCTTTCGACAGCACGAAAAGGAGGTGCCTCCATGCCGCGATGTCTGAATTTGGTATCCCCGCAAAACTAATACGGCTGTGTAAGCTGACGTTGAGTAACACTAAAAGCTCCGTCAGGATCGGGTAGGACCTCTCCGAGCCGTTCGATACCAAACGAGGTTTCAGACAAGGCGACTCCCTGTCGTGCGACTTTTTCAATCTGCTGCTGGAGAAAATTATTCGAGCTGCAGAACTGAATCGAGCAGGTACAATCTTTTATAATAGTGTACAGCTGCTAGCGTATGCCGATGATATTGATAGTTCTGCTTTCTCCAGACTTAACAAGGAAGCAACGCAAATGGGTCTGACAGTGAACGAGGGCAAGACGAAATATCTCCTATCATCAAACAAACAGTCGTCGCACTCGCGACTTGGCTCCCACGTCACTGTTGACAGTTGGAACCAGCGTAAAAACCACCAACAACGTCAGCCTGGAAATCCAACGCAGAATTACTCTTGCCAACAGGTGCTACTTCGGACTGAGTAGGCAATTGAAAAGTAAAGTCCTCCCTCGACGAACAAATGCCAAACTCTATAAGTCGCTCACAATTCCCGTCCTGCTATATGGTGCAGAGGCTTGGACGATGACCGCAAACGATGTGGCGACGTTACGAGTTTTCGAGAGAAAGATTCTGCGAAAGATTTATGGTCCTTTGCGCGTTGGCCACGGCGAATATCGCATTCGTTGGAGCGTTGAGCTATACGAGATATACGACGACATTGGCATAGTTCAGCGAATTAAAAGACAGCGGCTACGCTGGCTAGGTCATGTTGTCCGGATGGACGAAAACACTCCAGCTCTGAAAGTATTCGACGCAGTACCCGCCGGGGGAAGCAGAGGAAGAGGAAGACCTCCACTCCGTTGGAAGGACCAAGTGGAGAAGGACCGGGCTTCGCTTGGAATATCCAATTGGCGCCTTGTAGCGAAGAGAAGAAACGACTGGCGCGCTGTTGTTGACTCGGCTATAATCGCGTAAGCGGTGTCTACGCCAGTAAAGAAGAAGAAGATATGAAAAAAAATTGTGAAATTAACATTTTTTTGTAAAAAAAGCTGCTAAAAATCCAATTTTCAGTTTTTTTTCTTTCGTCAAAGTTTTAAGTTAATGTTTTAACTAAAACACGTAATTTTCACTTTAGATGAACCTGAAGGAGTTATCCTTCCAACGCGGGCGCTTCTTTTTTCCGACGGATCACCGGAAACGGCATTGCAACGGCCAAGTTTCAAATATTTTTTCCAAAAATTTCAGAATTTCTTTGTTAATATAATATGTATAAAAAACAATCAAAATTCTAATAAAATATTTCATTTTTATATGAGAAAAAATTGTTGAAAAAATGCTATTTTTTAATCGAGAAAACCCATGTCAGCCCTTAAGTAGTGTGATTGTTAACTGTATAATTTAGTTCATTCATATTATTTTGCTCATTTGTGACAGTATCTTTAAGTACAGTAGAATAAGTTAATTATTTCCTCCAAATCTGTGGAAAAGTGAATACCTTTCAGAACTCAAAATTGTCCGTCACTTAGTGATTTACACCCAAAATATATATTTTTTTGTCAATTACATTATCACTTAGAACGTCGGATCTATTTGGACACATGCGAATTTGTTTATTTTTTCCATGGAGTTAGTTGTTTGGACGTTTTCCACTTTTAGTTGAAATATTTTGACACTTTTCTCCCAATGTATTCATTCATTCAATGCGATTCATACAAGTTGGTAGTCAATATTAAGTTTTTCTTTTTTTATACTACCCTTACCCTTGGTACTAGCTCTCTTGTAACTGCAAGAATCAAAGAGAAGAAAATACTTTAGTGTGTAAAAACATCAACCAGAGGAAATGCAAGTAATGTTATATGTACATATATGCACATACTACATACATATATATAACACATACCCCAGACACAT
Organism: Bactrocera correcta; assembly: GCA_027475135.1. Taxonomy (NCBI): domain Eukaryota; kingdom Metazoa; phylum Arthropoda; class Insecta; order Diptera; family Tephritidae; genus Bactrocera; species Bactrocera correcta. The sequence continues at coordinate 20,361,501 of CM050322.1, forward strand.
GAGGCTTGTTAAAAAAATGGAAATTGGACTTTGTTCAAATTTCCTAATACCAAACACTGAAAAAACAATCACATAAAATCAGATCGAAAATCCTGATAATAGTCATATAGGCGCTAGGTCAAATTATCGTCCAATTTATATAAAAATTTTATTAGGTTTTATGACTAAAACACGTTCTGTAATTTTCATTGGGATAACTAAAATATTGGCAGATATCTGCAGTATGAAGTCTTATGGAATTTCAGAAACCTTTGCAAGAGGTAATAGAGGACCCGTCCACGTTTTACTGTGGCTGATACATACATACATATGTAGGTAGTACTACTAATACCATCTATATGATTTCTATTAGTTAGATTATGACTATTAGTTAAGGCGATATGGCATTTTCGGTGAAGCAACTTGTATTTGTTAACAAATAAATGAATCAAAAAGCATTCCATGCGTTAATAAAGCATTGGTCTTTGGGGGAAAAATACTGTTGAATTTGGGCTGTGTACCAGTGAAATCAATCGAGTCCGATCAAGTCATGCTAGTGGACTGCATGTTATGAAGCGGTTCTCAAGCGTGGAAAGACAAAAAAAAATCGGCTGGCAAGCTTATGGCACTAGTCTTTTGGAACGCACACGTGGTATATTATTCATCGAATGATTACTGAGCCATTTTATAGCAGAAACAGTGGAGAACGTAGAATCGCGGCCCGTGTCAGCTGATACGACCTATTTTATGGGCGCGCAATGTAAGTGAACAGTGAAAAACGCTACTCCCTTCTCTCTTTGACGTAGGATGCCGTGAGAATTCACGGCATTTGGATTTTTGCCGTAGAAACGTGTCAGCTGATCGCTCTCTCACAGCGCAGGGTTGCCAATATCGATATACTGTAGTAATTATCCACTTTTATATCCAATCTGTTCAATATGTTTGACATATTCTTAAAATAACTCAAAATCAGAGTCGAATGTTATTATTTATAAATATATAAACTATTTTTAATAGTTTGTTTTCAGTTTTGATTCTTTATATTGTAAAAAATTGTAATTGAAAACATACATACGAGCTCAACTTTTAATACATTTTGCTCGCTAAGGAAGGAAAAGGGAGTAGCGTTTTTCACTGGTCCTGCTATTAATCCATTTCACTGTGTGTTTGGAGGCACTTCTATTCTATTATTCTAAATATTTAGCAATTGTACGCATATACTTCATCGTCCAAGGTTTAAATATTGCACTGCTCTGTGCAAGGCTTCGAAAATATTTCTGCATATGTATCTCAAATTATAATAGACCTTTTTATCAACACTCCAATTATTCCGCTATATTTTTATGCTATATATTTGGTTTGTTATAAATGCATATGCATCCTTCGCCCATAATCTATCAAGGTATTCGCAATGCCTTGTAGACGAAAATGTCAATACTATTTTTTGTTGTGATATTAAATATATCTGACGGGTTCGTCCTAAAACGAACTGCCCGATTCAGGAGCAAAAACAGTATAACTCATAGTACAAGCATGTATGGATATGCAAATTTTTACTTATTTCTTTCCATTACTAAAATTTTCAAATGAGTCTTACCTGAATTTTGAACAAATGCTATTGAACTTTAACATAAAGAGATAAAAAGTATCATATGTCCTTACCCTCGTTCTAAGCTACCTCCCCACTAATTTTCAGCCAAATCGGTTCAGCTGTTCTTGAGTTATAAATGGCGTAACTAACACAACTTTCTTTTATATACATATGTAGATATGGGAGCTATGGAAATATTGGCCCGATTCAACCCATTTTTGACAACAGATATAGATAGTAAGAGAAGGATTATCCCTAAATTTTAATTATATATCTCCCAAATTGACCAATATTTTCGATCAAAAATTAACTATAGGTACTGGGGTCCAAATATCGGGTACCTACGGGATTGAACAGTTTTTGTGAGATGTGAACAATTTTTATGTAAATTTGTGTGCTGAAAAGTGAAAGGATCAAGTGGAATGGTGAATTTGGCTGTATGGGAGGTAGACCTGGTTGTAGTCCGATTTCGTCCATTTTAGTACTTTGAATGTAAGAAAAATGCCACGTACTTAATTTTGTCGAAATCGGTCGATGGGCCATGTGATATGGGATTTCACCAAAAAGTAGGTGGTGCCACGCCTATCGTCCAATTTTCACACCGCCACTCACAAAGCTCTCTTATACTATCTCGGAAGTTAAATCTAATGACACTGGCATATTAAATTATTGATTTATAGCGCTCTTAGTAGTTTTAAACAGTACCATTATAACGGGTGTGAGCGGGGTTATACTCCGATTTGATCCATTTTCACACTGTAGGTATGTCCATTTTTTCAAAATTTTTACACACAGGTGCCCCTGATTCAGATTAGAGTTATATATCTTAATTTAGTCCTTACTTTAAAGGTTTTCGGTTAATAGCGTTTTGTGGGCGTGGCAGTGATCCAATTACACCCATTTACAAACTCATATTTTTTTTTTTACTAAGGAACCCACATACCAAGTTTCATCAAGATATCTCAATCTTTTACCCAAGTTACAGCCTGCACGGACGGACGGACAGACAGAGAGTCACTCGGATTTCCACTTTTCTCGTAATTTTTATATGTATAACCCTATATCAATCTCGCTTAGTTTTAGGTGATACTCTGTAGCAATACGAGTAGGTTGCAAGAGTATAAAGAGGAAAGTAATTTGCTGGGATTTAGAAAAGAAACTGGACTAAAATAAGAATGGGCTTATAGACGAGTTATTCCAGGTTAATGATCAACCTTATTTCCGTTATCGTCGTTTTAAAACAAAGTAGGAATAGCTATTTTGCACATTTCTCTAAAATCCATTCATAGTTCTTACTTTGAAACGAATATAGAAACGGCAAATAACTGCTATCAAAATAATAGGAGTGCTGTGTCATTTCTATTTCTCTTCGCTGTAGGATTTATATTTATCTGTTTTTTTTTTGTGGGTTTTTTCACTTTATTATTTTGAATATGAGGGCAAATCATGAAGTTCCGTTATTTTGGTCTTTGACTTTTTTCTGTTCCTGAGAATTCCCGAATTTTACAGTTATCTATAATTTTTGGCTTCTCAAAATTATCGGAAGAAATTATCTCAGCGTAGCAGTGTAGAAAAATGATTCGTTGATTGTTTCTTATGTGATGCTCTATTTTTCATTAACTTATGGACGAATCAGGCTGATAGATCATTTAATTTTAACAATATGGGTCGTGGAAAACATTGCACACCTGTGCAACGTGCATTAATCCAAAAATTGATTTCAATTTAAATAAGAAAAAACGTTAACTTCGGCTGCACCGAATCTTTTGTACCCTTCACAGGTGCATTTCGTCACCTGAAATACAAAATAACGTAACAACATTTTCGGAAATTTACAGTGGCATGAATGAAACACGAAATAAAATGGAACATGAGTAAAAAAATTTTAATATTGGTTAAAACTGGTTTATATCTGAGGGCAGAACCTGAAAATGTTGGACATAAATATGTAAAATTATATATGTAATTTGAAGTAGTGAATCGTAATCAATAAGACACTCAATTTCGAATTTTTTGATGATACGTTATTTTGCATTTCAGGTGACGATTTGTTTTAGTAACTATGTGTTCAGTTTGTATGGAAGCATTACACTATTATCTTAGAAAATAACCTGTGCCAACTTTTGAGAAAATACATTGTGAAATGTGAAAGTTTTCCATACAAGAACTTGATTCCGATCGTTCAGTTTGTATGACAGCTATGTATATGTTATAGTGGTCCGATATCGACAGTTCCGACAAATGAGCAGCTTCTTGAAGAGAAAATGACGCCTGCAAAATTGCAAAATGATATATTAAAAACTGATGGACTAGTTCGTATATATGCAGATAGACGGACGGACAGACAGACAGACGGACATGGCTAAATCAACTAAGCTCGACATACTGATCATTTATGTATAAGTTATCGCAAGAAAACGACACACCCTAAAGTTATCGTGAGGAAACGACACACCCTAATTCCCGTCGTAATAAGAGCCTACCACTCTGCATATGTCGCTAGGTTAGCACATTTTGCGTGAGAACATTAGCAAGACATCAAAGTAAACTAACACCATGCACAAGGCGCAAGGTCAGCAAAACGTCAGCAGAGGAGCCACGACGCGATGCGGGTTGGTGGCTTGAGCTGAGTTAGGGATAATTATAAGTTTCACTTTATACTTGACAGCTAAGCCGAGATGACGGCAAATAAAGGAATTTGAATTAAACATTACATTTGAATAACTGGCGCCCAACGTGGGGCGAAAGTGAAAAGTTTAATAGAAAAATATAAAGCTCTTAACTCGACTCGTGTAACTACGACAGCTGGCTCACTTAAAATCAACAACAATCAACTACTTGGACTCAACGTGGACTTAAAGAAGAGACAACCTTTGGCCCGATCAACTAACCGAAAGAACCTGAACCTAATCTTAATCTATTCAAATCCAATGGAAGGGTAAGTGAGATGCTCGTTTCCTTTAATAAATATAGCAATAATTGTGAATAAAATAAAAGAAAGTGACAGAACAAAAACTAATGAGTGAAGGTCTGGAAGACCTTTTTAGAAATTTAAAGTTAGGAAATCAGAAAGCAAATATGAACACAGAACAATAAGCAAGTTATCTAAGGCGGAAGTTAGAAGTGCTTTGGCAGCACAAAGGTTGGAATTCGATAGAAAGTTAGGAGCAACCAGGTGACGGGCAGCAGGCAAAAGGTAGAAAAATATCACTAGTGACATGCGACATAACGCTTGATGCGTGATCACTTCCCGAATTTCATGGTCACATAGGCACATATGTGTCATGGCGCGAGGCGGCGCATAACGCTTACGAACTGTTCAAAAGGTACGATGGCAGTGAACGACACTACCAAAAAGTTACCATTTTGAGGAACAAAATAAGAGGGGCTGCCGATGCGGTATTTAGTACTGTGCTAAATTTTAATGCCATTATAGCACGTTTAGATTTCACGCACGCGGACAAACGTCCCGTATATCTTATAGAGCAGGAATTATCTACCTTAAGACAGGGTTCTAAGTCCTGTCTGGAATTCTACGATGAGGTAGAAAAGAAGCTAACGTTATTAGCTAATAAGACTATAATGTCTTACGATAGTAGCCTTGGCAGAAATTATAAACGAGAAATATAGGGCAGATGCCCTAAGAGTTTTCATTTCCGGCTTAAGGAAGCCCTTATGCGATATTCTTTTCGCTTCACGCCCGTCTGACCTTCCGTCTGCTCTTGCTTTAGCACAGGAGGTAGACTCAAACCATGAGCGGTATGCGTTCGCGGCCAATTTTGCTGCCAGGAACGTCGAGGGCAACCACATTAAAAAAAATAATAATATAATTTCAAGCTAGAACAACCATAGGACAAACACTTACGATCCACCCTCAGCTCATAAGAGTCCACACTACTATAGTAATAGGCAGTACAAACCCGGACATGCACCTTATTTTACGGAAAATCAAAGGGTAAATAACGGACGTGACAGCGACAGACTAGTTAGAGCGGAACCAATGGATGTTAATCCATCCTTATCAAAATTTAAACACCAATCGTTTGACAGAGACCGAGGTACCTATCAAGGAAACAGTAATAGAACGCAACAGGGCTATCAACAAAAACGTCCAGCAAATTCTGGACGTTACACAGGACCAAAGATCCAACGTGTTAATCATCTGGAGGAGGAAGTTAAGCTACAGAGTGAATCATTGTACGGTGCCGAAGCCGAACCAGCGACGGATGACGTAAGTTTAGATCAACTTAATTTTTTAGGGGAAGGTCCCTCCTACCCTGGATTTCAAAGTCCCTAGGAGGGAAGGAAGGGAAACTCCTTATCGATACCGGTGCGTCGAGGAGTTATATGAAACCAACACCGGCTTTAAGGACACAACATTTCAGGGACACATTCTCTGTAAAATCTATTCACGGGGTTACTTCTATCATGGAAAAATGCTACATAAAAATATTTGACTAGTGGCAGAATTTTTCATCTTACCGGACTTATCAACATTTGATGGCGTGATTGGGCTCGACGTACTAAACAGGGTCCATGCGAACATTGACCTTAAATCAAACACAATAAATCATGATTTTGGTGAGGAGGAAATCTTCTTCATTTCCAGTCATGACGTAAGCCATCTTAGGCTTCGAACAAATCTAGTGCCCACAGACGTTAGGGAAGATTTTTCTAGGATAATCAAAAGGATGAATGGGGTTTTTGCTGACCTCAATGAGGCACTACCATACAATACAAAAGTGATGGAAACAATTCGCACGGAGGACGAAACACCAGTTTACTCAAGATTATACCCGTATCCACTGAGTGTAGCGGATTTCGTGGACAAAGAAATCAAGGACTTGGTAGCAAATGGAGTTATCCGGCCATCAAGATCACCGTTTAACAACCCTATATGGATGGTAAAGAAAAAGGGGGTAGACGAAAACGGACAGGCGAAGCAGAGATTAGTTATTGATTTTCGGAAGCTCAATGAAAAACCTACCCAATTCCTGACATAACAGGAATTCTTTGGGTGGTAGAAAATACTTCACCACTTTGAACTTAAAATCTGGTTTCCATCAGATTAAACTATTGGAGCGTGATAGGGAAAAAACAGCTATCTCTGTCAAGAATGGCAAGAATGAATTTTGCCGGTTACCTTTTGGATTAAAAAACGCGCCGAGCATCTTTCAACGCGCCATAGACGACGTATTAAGAGAGCATATTGGGAAAAGCTGTTTTGTTTATGTAGACGATGTTATTATTTTTTCGGAAAACAAACAGCAGCATCTGAAAGATATAGAATCAATTTTAAATGAATTATTTAGGGCCAACATGAGAGTGTCGGTTGAAAAATCCAAATTTTTTAGGACTGAGGTCGAATACCTGGGGTTCTTGGTTTCACAAGGAGGAATAAAAACGTGTCCAGACAAAGTCGACACAATACGAAGTTTCCCTGAGCCCACCACTCTAAGATCATTTCTAGGTTTAGCGGGTTATTATAGATGTTTTATAAGGGATTTCGCTAGAATATCAAAACCATTGTCGAGCATCATGAGATGCGAAAACGGTCGAGTTACTGCGTCCCAATAAAAAAAAATCAGAATTGATTTGACGGATAAACAGAAAAAGACCTTCGAAACAATTAAAGAAATTTTAGCGTCAGAGGATGTAACCCTGACGTATCCAGATTCATGCTATAGGCGCCGTCCTCTCTCAGGAGTGCAAACCGATTATCATGATTTCTCGCACTTTGTCCGGGAGCGAGCAGCATTACGCTACCAATGAAAAGGAACTGTTAGCTATTGTATAGGCATTGAAAGCTCTTAGAAACTACCTATATGGCGTAACAAAACTTAATGTTTATACTGACCACCAGCCGCTGACCTTTGCGGTTTCGGATAGGAATCCTAATTCGAAAATTAAAAGATGGAAAGCCTTCATAGACGAATGCAACGCAAAGCTAATCTACAAACCAGGAAAGGAAAATCTGGTGGCAGACGCTCTATCTAGGCAACATATAAATGCTTTAGATAACACGAGCGTCGAGACAATTCATAGCGAGGAATCATCAACCCATACAATTGAAAGATCGGAAAAACCGGTAAATTGCTTCCGCAACCAGATTATTGTGGAGGTAGGTACAGAGCCTCAAAGAAAAACTTTTATAATTTTTGGCAAAAAGACAAGGCATATCATTTCTTACCGAGAAAAAAAGGATTTATTAAAACTTTTACAGGAGGCCGTAAACGCAACAGCAGTAAACGCAATACACTACGATCTGCATGGACTTGCGCAGTTTCAACACGAACTGGTTGAAATGTTTCCAACAGTTAAATTCAGACATACGAAGAAATTCGTTAACGACATTACGAATCCGAATGAGCAGCAGGAAATTATCGCTGCTGAACATAACAGAGCGCATCGAGCAGCGCGGGAGAACACAAAACAAATTCTAGAGGATTATTTCTTTCCAAAAATGGAGAAAAAAGTTAAACAATTTGTGAGAAATTGTCGAACTTGCTCGCGGGCGAAGTATGATCGGCACCCAAAGAAGCAGCTTATTGCCCAAAAAAAAATCTTGATGATGTTGAGGAAATTGTCCTTTTAGCTACGATTGAGTATAACAGGTCTATTCACACAGTAACGGGGATGAAGCCCCTTACCGTATTTCGTTCAATTAAAGACGACAACCAAATGTCATGCCGCTTAAGAAACGCACAGGAAAGAGAACTAACAACTCATAATAAGAACAGGCAGGATAGGGAGTTCCCTGTTGGAGAAAAAGTACTTGTTAAAAATAACAGGAGACTAGGCAATAAGCTTACGCCTCTTTATACTGAGGAAGAGGTGGAAAAGGACTTGGGTACAACAGTTTTAATAAAATCGAGGAGGGTCCATAAGGAAAACCTTCGTTAAACTAGAACCTAGGTATTTCTAATGATAAACAATATAAACGCTCACCACAGACAGGCGAGAAGCCTGAATGCCCTAGGGACAGTCCTGAAATACATTACCGGAACTCCTGACCATGACGACCTCAATAGATTAATGAACACAGAAGAACAGCTAATTAACTCGCAGGACGCCGCGGTAAAGCTATTGCATAGCATTTTGTATCAACTTATGCAATTATAATTTTATTTATTTATTTTATTCTTGCAGTATTTCTTTTTCTTTGATATTAATTCAAGTTACACTTTTTGAGCATGGTGACCGATAAGAAAACAAATTTTTCTATTATTAAATAAATAAAACGTTAATATTGATTAAAATGTTTTTATTATTTTACAATACATGTGAGTTTTATTTTATTATCTGACATGGCATATATGCCGAAGCAGAGAATATGAAGAGACAGAAATATGAGCAAAACACACCTCTCACACAGATAACATAAAGACATTTTTTATTGTGTTCTCTGTCTCACATACCCAAGAATATGAAGAGTTATAAATATATGTATGCATGATCCTTGTGATACTCCCAACAACAGCAATGTGATATTTTCATGCTTAAATTTTTGCTTTCGCATTGTATGCAAAACGCAAGAGCATACATTTTTGCTTTTGCTTTTTGCCGTCGGCATTTCCATATTGGCATGTAGAAATAATTATGATATGAGTATAATTTTGTATGAATGCATGCATAGTACTATTTACAGTCAATTTGGACTTGAATATTTAATAATTTAATTTGATTTTTACATAATATACTATACTAATACAGTAGACGCTCGGAAATTAGAACCAATTTGTTTTTGGGGTAGTTCTAATTTCCGAAATGTTCTAATTTCTGGACGGTTTTTTTTTTTTAACGTAAATAATAAAACTAAGAGTTAAACCACTTCCAAAAACTATATAAAAACATTTTTCTTATCTATTTTCTTATTTTATTTAAAAACATAACAATTCAGTCCATTACATAACAATTATTAAAAAAAAAAACAACTTAAAATTTCAGAAATTAATTAAAAATTCAGAATCAGGGAGTTCAATTCAAAATAAATTTTTGTTTGACATATAATCAGCAATATTTGTTTGTTTTTTTTTTTTTGGTTTCTTTAAATCCGATATAACAATATCGTTAGAGAGGGCCAAAAGATTGGCCATGTGCTTACTGGATTCACTCTTGTTGCACCAATTTATTAACTTGTTCACGCTTTCAATAGCTAAAGCAAATAGAAATAACTGGTGTGTCGTCAACAACATCGTCTTCACTGCTATCAGAAAACTCATCGCCGCTACTTAGGTCATAACGTGTTCCGTCGTCAAACTCATCTCCATTCTATTTCTCGATGTCATCAATACACATGACACTGTTTGGATCAATTTCTGCTAAAAGAGTTTGATTTATTTTGAGAGCTTCATTGCAGTCCTCATTTTTGTTAAGCATTTTTGTTAGGCACATCATCATCGCTGCCGTATTGGTCAGAGTCCCAATTTAACAACTTTGACCAAAAATTCCTCATCACTGCTTGCGCTATCTCATCCCAAGCTTCTTTCAGAAATATTATTGCCTTCCGGATGGAATGGGATTTCAACAGACTATTCAGTGCACCACCTTCAGCTATTATTTCAGCAAGTAACTTACTTCTTTAAAGAAGTTTTGTTAACTTTATAGGAATTTGATCCATTGGTTGCACAGCTGCTGTCACATTTGGCGACAAAAAATATGCAAGTATGTTGCCATATTTGCTTTGAAAATGCTTAATTGGTGCATGCGAGGAGCAGTTATCAATTAGAATGAAATATATAACTTGGGGATTCCCCTTTCTATTTTACCTTTGTTCAGTAAAGTAAAAACCAAGAATGGGAATTCCCTTGTGTTAAAAATAAAAAAAAAACGCTCAGAAATTAGAATTTCAAGTTCTAATTTCAGAGCGTCCAATGCATTAAAAACTCTTGTTCTAATTTCTGAGAGTTCTAATTTGTGAGCGTCTACTGTAGTAGTAATAGAAATTGAATTTATCACAACAATAATAAATACATACATATATCGGCTATCATATTAATCTTATTATTTGCTCATATGTATACGCGTGTGCGCGTTCAGAAAATCAAATATGATTTTATCACTTATACATATTACATGTGCGCGCATTAATCTGCTTGTTCATATATTCATATACACTTATATGTACATACATATATTTGTAAACATACACTTTCGAATAAATAATGCACAAGCATGCATACATACATATGCGTACACATGTGAATATGTCTTCTTCTTCTTTACAGGCGTAGACACCGCTTACGCGATTATAGCCGAGTCAACAACAGCGCGCCAGTCGTTTCTTCTCTTCGCTACGTGGCGCCAATTGGATATTCCAAGCGAAGCCAGGTCCTTCTCCACTTGGTCCTTCCAACGGAGTGGGGGTCTTCCTCTTCCTCTGCTTCCCCCGGCGGGTACTGTGTCGAATACTTTCAGAGCTGGAGTGGTTTCGTAGCCGCTGTGTTTTAATTCGCTGAAGTATGTCAATGTCGTCGTATATCTCGTACAGCTCATTGTTCCATCGAATGCGATATTCGCCGCGGCTAACGCGCAAAGGACCATAAATCTTTCGCAGAACCTTTCTCTCAAAAACTCGTAACGTCGCCTCATACGTTGTTGTCATCGTCCAAGCCTCTGCACCATATAGCAGGACGGGAATGACTGAGCGACTTATAGAGTTTGGCATTTGTTCGTCGAGGGAGGACTTTACTTTTCAATTGCCTACTCAGTCCAAAGTAGCATCTGTTGACAAGAGTAATCCTGCGTTGGATTTCCAGGCTGACATTGTTGGTGGTGTTAATACTGGTTCCTAAATAGAAAGCAAAACTAACGGCGCGGGTGTTGAGGCCGATGATATCAATATCATCGGCATACGCTAGCAGCTGTACGCTCTTATAAAAGATTGTACCTGCCCGATTCAGTTCTGCAGCTCGAATAATTTTCTCCAGCAGTAGATTGAAAAAGCAAGTATTTTCTTAAATTAAAGAACTTCCTCTATCCGTACATACCTATTTTAACCCCGATTGGGTGTGCGCTATGCTAAATCCCAGCCTTAGTTTTTAAAGTATATAAAGTATCGAAATTAAGCCATACTAAGCCGTTGCCCTGTGTGAATTTTTGAAATGAAAAGAAAGTTGAATTTTTATTGTGTTGAAAATCATTTATATTTTTTTTTAATGTAGCGCAGCTTGATAAATTTTTTTTTTGTTTTCTGTTCTGGTGTGTAAATATACAGAGAAGATGGGTTTCCAACTCGTGAACACGCCCCGTATATCTGGTCGTGTGAAAAACATTGCTTTTCTAGTTTATGCCAAACTTCTATCTATCTATCTTTTCGTCCTGTTGATTGTCATCATAAATGCAATTTTCTCTGGAAACGGAATATGTTTGAAATGAAATTACTGTCTCCTTATATTCGGTAACTGCGTCACAATTATTAGGGTTCTGTACACAGTTTCGGTAAATAAATGAAGATTGTGAAACATACTAAAGACAAATTCCACTGGATAATCGATCGATTTGTATGAGAGCAAACCCTTCTGAATTTGACTTTGAATCTTCCAGTTTAAGTTATTAACATCGGTATTTTTGGCAACTAAAATTGCGAGGGCTCTCAAGCAATCGCAGTAATGACAATTTGCCATTGTTGGGATAAACGTGATGAGTTCTTCTTTCGTTGAAGTGAATTGACAATGGGCAGGAAAAATTTATATCAAACCAATGGAAGTAATAATCGAAATTTGCCCATTTCCAATCATTAGCTAATACAATGTAAAATGTCATCGACAATATCATTTTTTTCGCATCCCTTAATTGACGCGAATTCGAAAGATGATATGTCGAAATGATCTGCGCGAAAGGTATGCGAACTTCAGTAGCATGCGGAGTAGCTATCGCATCGTCCATCATTTGATTCCAGTTATTATCATGTTCCAGTAATTGTATTTGCTGGCTTGCAAACACTCAACCATTCACAGTACGCAATGACTTAAATGAAGTTGAATCGCGAAGCGCACCATAGTCGGAAAACTTTCATGAAATACAAAAGTGAATATCCTACAAAGCGCTTTATTGCAGTTTACGTATCGACCCATTTGATACTTACTGATCTCATCTCATTCAAGGCCAATAATCGCAATGTTGCTTTCTTTGGTGATGATTTGCAAACGTATTTCAGTGATTTCACCAAACTTTAATACTCAAGTTTTGAATGTGAATTAGACAACAGTGGCGAATATAGTACGATCCATGTATTGTCAACTTCGATATTCACTCCTCTAAATTGAATGCTAAATGTTCTGCCATTGTCGTCTGGTGAGCGACGCCGATACAGTGGATATCCATCATTTCCAGTTTGCGTTTTCTAAAGAAATGCAGACATACAAATCGAAGAAGGATTGTGGTGTTCGCAATGTTCATGAACCATATTGGTTTTTACCACTTCGTATAATTCTGGATCTATCTCTGGATCAGGAATTTCCCCAAAAATGATTGCATCAATTTAATCTAATGTAACCACGATCCACCATCAAAGAAGCGGCAAACCTCTTTTTTGCCCCTCAACAGAGTACATCCAGGATCTAACAGCACGTTGATTCAATATAAAGTCCATCAAACATCGTAACTGTTGATTGAAAAGTCGTGTTGTGACATCGTGACGATCGCTGAGTAGCTATCGCGGTTCATAAATCAGCACGTACTACGTATATGTCATCGCATCCTGGTACTTCCTGCATTGCCTTGCCTTAGGCTGCCATAAATTGATGCCAAACAACGTCGACCGATATTGGCGCGACCTCTTCGTGGCTTCGTAAAAAATTTCAATCTGTAATTGATCTTTTTGTGTGACACACGCATAAAGTTTTCACTGAATAATTTTCAAAAATTTTTCTTTTGAATAGCTGGATTAAAAAAGCAAGCGACCGAAATTGAACGATTCAAATAATTTACAAATCAAAATATTGAAAAACAAAACAGGCAAAAATTTAAAGAAAATTATATGAAAATAAGTTATTTTTTGGAATTGTCCAATTTTCCGACTTTTCCTAATTAAAAGTATAGGGTATTTTTATTTCTAAACCTTCCCCGATCCACAACGAACACATTAAAAGAACAATTATTAAATTTGGTTCAGTCGTATGAATGTTATGACGTACATGCATTTTGGCGATTCATTTTTATTTATATTGATATCTGACTTTTTGTTTACTTATGCCAAAAAAGAGTGTGTTCATATCCTATAAACCATAAATGAACGATTTAGCTTGACAATTGCAATCGATTTGCCGTTATTAGTATTTCTTTTCTGGTTTCTTTGCATTGGTACATGTGTGTCTTAAGTTAGTTCGTGTCGCACATAAAAGATAAGTTGATCCAAATTTTTCGATTCCTCTATATTAGAAATTGATATGAATTCACTTTTTTAGTTTGTCTTGTTTCTGTGGTGAAAAAATTCAATTTAAGTATTTTTTTTTTGTTTTATATAAAATAGATATATGGAAAGAGTGTAGTAAAGTGTCAATACGTACTAGATGCTGTACAGTGCATTTGTGCAACTGTCCCTGCTGTACAATCAGGCAGCCCTTATATACAGATTAACAAGCCATTCGAACATTCTGGAAACTAAAAATATGGCTGTCTAGTTATTTGTGACATTTTATCGTATGAGTACTCTATTTTGTTCTTATATCGGTATTCAGAATAATAATAATTTATCTAGCTTCAGATTCTATGCTTTAAATACACAGGTTGCATAAATGTTAAAAACCTTCATTGATATAAAAATGCAGTTTTACAAATTTTATTTACCAACCGTCTCCGTCAGAACATGGAGGTGCAAAAGAATATTTCTGCAAAAAATATCTGAATTCAATGGTTTTATTCCCTTTCTTAAGCTTTTGACATACTCAAAATTTTGTTCCAATTCTAACACTAACCGCTTGATGCTTTATTTATTACACCCACAAGAAACGACGGAGTGCAAATCGACTTCATGGATAATGCAGAAAAAATAATGTAAACGTGGCTTAAATGTTTCGAACATATTTCTTTTTTTATCTTACAGAGTCAGTAATGAAAAAATGTAACGGTTACCTTTTGGATTAAAAAACGCGCCGAGCATCTTTCAACGCGCCATAGACGACGTATTAAGAGAGCATATTGGGAAAAGCTGTTTTGTTTATGTAGACGATGTTATTATTTTTTCGGAAAACAAACAGCAGCATCTGAAAGATATAGAATCAATTTTAAATGAATTATTTAGGGCCAACATGAGAGTGTCGGTTGAAAAATCCAAATTTTTTAGGACTGAGGTCGAATACCTGGGGTTCTTGGTTTCACAAGGAGGAATAAAAACGTGTCCAGACAAAGTCGACACAATACGAAGTTTCCCTGAGCCCACCACTCTAAGATCATTTCTAGGTTTAGCGGGTTATTATAGATGTTTTATAAGGGATTTCGCTAGAATATCAAAACCATTGTCGAGCATCATGAGATGCGAAAACGGTCGAGTTACTGCGTCCCAATAAAAAAAAATTAGAATTGATTTGACGGATAAACAGAAAAAGACCTTCGAAACAATTAAAGAAATTTTAGCGTCAGAGGATGTAACCCTGACGTATCCAGATTCATGCTATAGGCGCCGTCCTCTCTCAGGAGTGCAAACCGATTATCATGATTTCTCGCACTTTGTCCGGGAGCGAGGAGCATTACGCTACCAATGAAAAGGAACTGTTAGCTATTGTATAGGCATTGAAAGCTCTTAGAAACTACCTATATGGCGTAACAAAACTTAATGTTTATACTGACCACCAGCCGCTGACCTTTGCGGTTTCGGATAGGAATCCTAATTCGAAAATTAAAAGATGGAAAGCCTTCATAGACGAATGCAACGCAAAGCTAATCTACAAACCAGGAAAGGAAAATCTGGTGGCAGACGCTCTATCTAGGCAACATATAAATGCTTTAGATAACACGAGCGTCGAGACAATTCATAGCGAGGAATCATCAACCCATACAATTGAAAGATCGGAAAAACCGGTAAATTGCTTCCGCAACCAGATTATTGTGGAGGTAGGTACAGAGCCTCAAAGAAAAACTTTTATAATTTTTGGCAAAAAGACAAGGCATATCATTTCTTACCGAGAAAAAAAGGATTTATTAAAACTTTTACAGGAGGCCGTAAACGCAACAGCAGTAAACGCAATACACTGCGATCTGCATGCACTTGCGCAGTTTCAACAAGAACTGGTTGAAATGTTTCCAACAGTTAAATTCAGACATACGAAGAAATTCGTTAACGACATTACGAATCCGAATGAGCAGCAGGAAATTATCGCTGCTGAACATAACAGAGCGCATCGAGCAGCGCAGGAGAACACAAAACAAATTCTAGAGGATTATTTCTTTCCAAAAATGGAGAAAAAAGTTAAACAATTTGTGAGAAATTGTCGAACTTGCTCGCGGGCGAAGTATGATCGGCACCCAAAGAAGCAGCTTATTGCCCAAAAAAAAATCTTGATGATGTTGAGGAAATTGTCCTTTTAGCGACGATTGAGTATAACAGGTCTATTCACACAGTAACGGGGATGAAGCCCCTTACCGTATTTCGTTCAATTAAAGACGACAACCAAATGCCATGCCGCTTAAGAAACGCACAGGAAAGAGAACTAACAACTCATAGGGAGGATAGGGAGTTCCCTGTTGGAGAAAAAGTACTTGTTAAAAATAACAGGAGACTAGGCAATAAGCTTACGCCTCTTTATACTGAGGAAGAGGTGGAAAAGGACTTGGGTACAACAGTTTTAATAAAATCGAGGAGGGTCCATAAGGAAAACCTTCGTTAAACTAGAACCTAGGTATTTCTAATGATAAACAATATAAACGCTCACCACAGACAGGCGAGAAGCCTGAATGCCCTAGGGACAGTCCTGAAATACATTACCGGAACTCCTGACCATGACGACCTCAATAGATTAATGAACACAGAAGAACAGCTAATTAACTCGCAGGACGCCGCGGTAAAGCTATTGCATAGCATTTTGTATCAACTTATGCAATTATAATTTTATTTATTTATTTTATTCTTGCAGTATTTCTTTTTCTTTGATATTAATTCAAGTTACACTTTTTGAGCATGGTGACCGATAAGAAAACAAATTTTTCTATTATTAAATAAATAAAACGTTAATATTGATTAAAATGTTTTTATTATTTTACAATACATGTGAGTTTTATTTTATTATCTGACATGGCATATATGCCGAAGCAGAGAATATGAAGAGACAGAAATATGAGCAAAACACACCTCTCACACAGATAACATAAAGACATTTTTTATTGTGTTCTCTGTCTCACATACCCAAGAATATGAAGAGTTATAAATATATGTATGCATGATCCTTGTGATACTCCCAACAACAGCAATGTGATATTTTCATGCTTAAATTTTTGCTTTCGCATTGTATGCAAAACGCAAGAGCATACATATTTTGCTTTTGCTTTTTGCCGTCGGCATTTCCATATTGGCATGTAGAAATAATTATGATATGAGTATAATTTTGTATGAATGCATGCATAGTACAATTTACAGTCAATTTGGACTTGAATATTTAATAATTTAATTTGATTTTTACATAATATACTATACTAATACAGTAGATGCTCGGAAATTAGAACCAATTTGTTTTTGGGGTAGTTCTAATTTCCGAAATGTTCTAATTTCTGGACGGTTTTTTTTTTTAACGTAAATAATAAAACTAAGAGTTAAGCCACTTCCAAAAACTATATAAAAACATTTTTCTTATCTATTTTCTTATTTTATTTAAAAACATAACAATTCAGTCCATTACATAACAATTATTAAAAAAAAAACAACTTAAATTTTCAGAAATTAATTAAAAATTCAGAATCAGAGAGTTCAATTCAAAATAAATTTTTGTTTGACATATAATCAGCAATATTTGTTTGTTTTTTTTTTTTTTGGTTTCTTTAAATCCGATATAACAATATCGTTAGAGAGGGCCAAAAGATTGGCCATGTGCTTACTGGATTCACTCTTGTTGCACCAATTTATTAACTTGTTCACGCTTTCAATAGCTAAAGCAAATAGAAATAACTGGTGTGTCGTCAACAACATCGTCTTCACTGCTATCAGAAAACTCATCGCCGCTACTTAGGTCATAACCATTCTCATCTCCATTCTATTTCTCGATGTCATCAATACACATGACACTGTTTGGATCAATTTCTGCTAAAAGAGTTTGATTTATTTTGAGAGCTCCATTGCAGTCCTCATTTTTGTTAAGCATTTTTGTTAGGCACATCATATCGCTGCCGTATTGGTCAGAGTCCCAATTTAACAACTTTGACCAAAAATTCCTCATCACTGCTTGCGCTATCTCATCCCAAGCTTCTTTCAGAAATATTATTGCCTTCCGGATGGAATGGGATTTCAACAGACTATTCAGTGCACCACCTTCAGCTATTATTTCAGCAAGTAACTTACTTCTTTAAAGAAGTTTTGTTAACTTTATAGGAATTTGATCCATTGGTTGCACAGCTGCTGTCACATTTGGCGACAAAAAATATGCAAGTATGTTGCCATATTTGCTTTGAAAATGCTTAATTGGTGCATGCGAGGAGCAGTTATCAATTAGAATGAAATATATAACTTGGGGATTCCCCTTTCTATTTTACCTTTGTTCAGTAAAGTAAAAACCAAGAATGGGAATTCCCTTGTGTTAAAAATAAAAAAAAAAAAACGCTCAGAAATTAGAATTTCAAGTTCTAATTTCAGAGCGTCCAATGTATTAAAAACTCTTGTTCTAATTTTTGAGAGTTCTAATTTGTGAGCGTCTACTGTAGTAGTAATAGAAATTGAATTTATCACAACAATAACAAATACATACATATATCGGCTATCATATTAATCTTATTATTTGCTCATATGTATACGCGTGTGCGCGTTCAGAAAATCAAATATGATTTTATCACTTATACATATTACATGTGCGCGCATTAATCTGCTTGTTCATATATTCATATACACTTATATGTACATACATATATTTGTAAACATACACTTTCGAATAAATAATGCACAAGCATGCATACATACATATGCGTACACATGTGAATATGTCTTCTTCTTCTTTACAGGCGTAGACACCGCTTACGCGATTATAGCCGAGTCAACAACAGCGCGCCAGTCGTTTCTTCTCTTCGCTACGTGGCGCCAATTGGATATTCCAAGCGAAGCCAGGTCCTTCTCCACTTGGTCCTTCCAACGGAGTGGGGGTCTTCCTCTTCCTCTGCTTCCCCCGGCGGGTACTGTGTCGAATACTTTCAGAGCTGGAGTGTTTTCGTCCATCCGGACAACATGACCTAGCCAGCGTAGCCGCTGTGTTTTAATTCGCTGAAGTATGTCAATGTCGTCGTATATCTCGTACAGCTCATTGTTCCATCGAATGCGATATTCGCCGCGGCTAACGCGCAAAGGACCATAAATCTTTCGCAGAACCTTTCTCTCAAAAACTCGTAACGTCGCCTCATACGTTGTTGTCATCGTCATTAGGTAAAAAATAATTTAATTATATTTTTTAATTTTTAAATTATTTCAAAAAAGTTATATTTATTTACTATTACAAAGTGAAGATGTGTCAAATGATCTTCATTTCTTCAAAGAAAATTGATTCATAAAATATGCATATTCGCATTATTTCGTTATCATTTCCATATTTGCACCAATAGAATTTCTATGGCATATACATACATACTTATATTATTTCTTTGGCACATTTGTCTGTATGTTTACGAAAGCAAATGCGAGCCACATACATACATTCATAACCATAATTCATCTCCGTTGACACGGTCAACCAATGGCCGAAACTGGCGTTTTGTCGAAGAGTCAAGTGCTGAACACATTCAGCGCGACAGACTGACAACAATTAGTGAATTTGAAGATTTCCTCCTGGAGTTGTCTCTAGAAATCAGAAGCAAATCGCCAATAATAATAGCGGGAGATTTTAACGCATGGTCCACTGCTTGGGTTAGCAGAATTACAAACCATCGTGGTCGTCTCATTCTAGAATTTCTGAGCCAAACAAACCTTATGATTTTAAACAGTGGCACACAAAATACCTTTCAAAAGGGAAAAAAAAGGATCAATAATAGACCTTATGTTTGCTAACGACGCGCTTAGCAAGCATACAAAGTGGAAGGTGTCAAACATGTACACAAATAGCGACCATATGGCGATAATTGCTGAAGTTTCGTTCTCCCAGGAAACGGAACGCTGTCCGAGAAATACCTCCCGAAAACGAAGTTGGCGTCAAAAGGAATTTAAAACCGACGTTTTTCAGAGCGTCTGGAGTACGGCAAATGCATCAGGCGAAAACGCAGCCCACTTAGTATCCGCTGTGAGGAAAGAACTAGTTGCAGCTTGCGATACAACTATCTGCAGGACGAGATACTATAACAATCGAAAGCCGGTATACTGGTGGAACGACGAAATTGCCAAGCTGAGGAAGCTCTGTCACTCAGCTAGACGCCGCCTACAGCGTAACCTGGGAAGTGATAACGAAATCAGCCTCAGAGAAGCATTTAAATGCCAAAAAAAGCTTCTGAAGTCAGCCATTGTAAGTAAGAGATCCTGTTTCGAAAAGCTCTGCGAAGAAGCCAACTTAGACCCCTGGGGAACGGCATACAAAATTTGTATGTCAAAGTTCAAAAATAAGTCGCATCAACCCAAGAATGCATTATTTATGGAAAATGTTGTCGAAGCGTTATTCCCGACATATGCCCCCCTTTCCTATATTAGACGAAACGAAGCTACGGAACCACCCCTACTAGTTACAGAAGACGAATTATTGGCTATTGCGAAAAAGATCAAAAACTCCAAAGCACCAGGAATAGATGGTATACCAAGCGGTTTCTTACAATGCTTTCGTACACTTTCCCAATTGTGTCGAGCATGCAAAGAGGTTGATAAGATGAAGGTTCTTCTGGTGGCTTTTTTGGCTTTGGCAGTAGAACCAGACGCTGTATCTTCCACGGATCGGGGAATACCTCTTCTAATATACACGCATTGTACATGTTAACAAATAAGCTGGGCCTTAGGGTTATGGCTTCTTTAAGGGTAAGAAACCGCTTGGAGTTAGCAATCCAAAAAGCTGGCGGATCAGAGAGACAATACGGCTTTATTAAAAAGAGGTCCACTATTGATGCACTAAGGGAAGTAGTTGATACTGCGAAATGTGCAATAAGTGGAAAAAGATGGAAAGGTGGCACAAAAAAATACTGCGCGCTATTAACCCTGGATGTGAAGAATGCGTTCAACTCCGCAAAATGGGTAAATATAATAACAGCTCTGCACGATATACACGCTCCTCATTATCTGATAAATATTATAATGAGTTACTTTCAAAATAGGAAATTGCTATTCGACACGGACGAGGGCACTCAGAGCTACACTATCTCCAGTGGAGTACCGCAAGGGTCGGTTATATGTATACATATGCGTATACATGTGAATATGTCACCAACAAAAAATTGTTCTACAAAAACAACAATTGTCCAAATAGCAGAAGCATCTTAAGTCAATATGGCAGCCGAATTGGCGAAGCCCAAATGTAGTGAATTTTACAACAAAAACGATTTCATTCATAAACGCAGGCGCATATGCCACAAGCGATCTCGCTTCATTCATAAAAACAGACGCCGTAACATCTCCACGAGCATGCCTTTGCCTAACAAGCGTCTTTTCGCGACGATGGCAAAAGCTAAAATCATAAATTGAACAGCTTTCTGATGCTTCTTCACAGAAAGAAGTGAGAAAAGTGGCAATATAGCTCTTGTCGATATACAATATTTGTCAATTCTAAAATAAGTGTTTTTCCGTGGCTCGCAAAAATCTGCGTTGATATGCATACAAGCTCATACATATGCATACATATTTACGCTAGTTTGTTGGCAGAGCTGTTCCAGCAAAGAGGTAACAATCGGCGATCCATTCGTTTATTTTTTTCGACACAGCTTGGATTTTCTATCATCGCACAAGTGCTCAACACAATGAGCGCGACAGACTGCAAACGACAGCTGTCAAATATTAGAATACACACGTTTTTAGGGACATAGTTATTGAGGCAGCTGCACAACTACATAACTGTGTCCTTAAGAACGTGTGGATTTTAATATTTGACAGAATAGTCTGTCGCGCTCAATGTGATCAGCACTTGACTCTTTGACAGAACGCCAGTTTCGGCCATTGGTTGATCGTGACAACGGAGATGCGAAAGATGCGTCCGACACTTGTTCTGATGAATGTATGTACATATGTATGTGGCTCGCATTTGCTTTCGTAAACATACAGACAAATGTGCAAAAGAAATAATATACATATGTATGCCATAGAAATTCTATTGGTGCAAATATGGAAATAAAACGAAATAATGCGAATATGTATATTTCTTGAAGGTCATCAATTTTCTTTGAAGAATTGAAAAGAATGAACATATCTTCATTTTATAATAGTCGGAATTAATATAATAATTTATTTAAAATTATTTTTTATTCAATTTTATAATATACAATTTTTACCATTTTTCGAAAAACAATGGTTCTTATATTATACTACAAAATAATCGCGCATATGTGACAATGGTTCATATGTATAATACAAAATAAGCATGCATACATATGTGACTCAGAGAATGCTTTTTACATTCTCTGTGTGACTTTGTACATACATATATTTTTCTACAAAGCATTTCTGTTTATTCATTTTCGCATGAATTCAGTCGTTTTACATATGTTTCTGCCTTTGAAAGTGCTCATTTCTGCTAAATAGCAGCGGAATGGTGAAATTCCGTGTCACAATCTTATAAGTTCTGTTAGCCGTCCAATCGAACATCATACAGATTTCGATTTGCACCTTCTCTATACTTTACATTCTCTGGCTGATAGATTCATAGTAGGGAATTCACCATTTTCGCTGCTATTTGAGCCCGTTCTCTGGCAGAAATATATGCAAAATTACTAAATTCGAGAATAAATGAAGAGAACTGCTATGAGGAAAAATATACAAAGTCACCAGAGAATGTAAAAAAACCATTCACTGAGTCACATATGCAAGTTAACGATAGCCTCCCCATAGAAACCTTACCATAACTGTGAATAAAATTGAATCTTTGCACTTTGCAATTACACTGTCTCATAATTTAGAAATATAATTAACGTTTTTGATTATTCAAGAATGCGATATGCTTTTTCCGTTCTGAATTCAATAATCCATTATTATCAAAACAATATCGCTCGCCCTCACAAGAAGGCATAACAATAACAATCGTAAAGAAATCAGAACGCTTAACGTTCTGCTGGAATTTGCTGCCACAGCTAAAATTGTAATCAACTCTTTGTTCTGGATTCAATCAAGCTGATGCTTACACTTCAGCTTTAACTTTAAGTAAATAAAACCAAAATTTATATATATTAGTATTTCAGAAATAAAGATTTGATTTGTATTTGACAATCCACAAGAACCACGCGTGTACTCATTTCGTCCGCGCGTTCGCGGATGTATGTAAAACATATATTTTTCCAAAATTCCCTCGTTGCCGGAATTAATTGGCGCGCAACGTGAGGCACGAGTCAAAAAGTGCCTAGTATAGTAAAATTTATAAAAAGTTGTGTTATCAAAAATTGTGAAGATAAAATTATAAAAAGTTGTCATTAAAAATAGTTTGGCACGCATTAAAAAAAATTGAAGTTAAAGTGTCTACTAAACAGTTAAGTTAAAATAATATAATTTACACCAAGTCAAGGATATAGTAAGAATACCTAAGTGAAAAGTTTCACTAAAAAATAACTATTTAAAACCTGAAATAAAAAATAACAATGACCAAAAAAAGTGTAAGCGAAAAACTTTCACAAAAAATAACTAAAAGTAACAGTGACCAAAAAAGTGTAAATGAAAAACTTCCACTAAAAAAATAACTTTGTGAGTAAGAACAAGCAACGAAGTGACAATCACAGGATAACAAAAACAGGAAATTTAAAAATTTTTTAAATTGATTCAAAAACTAATATATAAAATAATTAATTAAAACATAACTAATCAACAAAATACGAAACATTAAAAAATAAAAAGTGACTTAAATTGCAAAAATAACAGTGGACGTGTCAACAGCGGCAGCAGCAATCATAAAGGAAACAGCGGTAACAACAGCAGAAGCAACAACAGCATCATTAGCAGGAATTATTACAAAGACAGCGAGAGAATACATTTGTAAGTTTAAATTAAAATAAACTATATTGAGAATATACATATATTAGAAATGGGAAATAGCCCAAGTATTAAATATAAAAAACTGTCATACTGCGACTTTTGTAAGGGCGATTACGATACTAGGAAATGTTCTAAACTAAAGAAATAAAGACTATAACTAATGGTTTGTACAACCAATAAATTACATAATTAAAAGCTGCCTCCAGCTTTTAAAAATTTAAAATTCTCTGCGATTCACCTCCCAAGGGATCCTCCAGAGAATAATAAAAAAATAATCCAATCAATAAAGGTTTTTAATAAAATAATAATTAAAGGCTCGACCAGCCACATAACAAAAATATATTGAAACCGCGATTCACCACCGCAAGGGGGACCCTTCGGTTTATAATAAAGCTTAATTTTGCGATTCTGAACTCCAGACTCTCCAGAATAAAAAAGCACCTATTCCTGGAAGGGATAAAATAAAAAATAATTGACAAAAAGACCAGAAACTGAACATTAGACAAAATGGCTAACGATGACGCTTTGACCGTAGATTTAATAACTCGCCTTATTGCTGACAGCAATATAGCATACCACTAGTGCAACCGATTTTCTAACCAGACTGAATTTACTGGTAGGATGAATTCATATATTAGTTGGAGAGAGGCAGCGCTTAACGCTATGAGCCTATACGTGAGGGGCAGTAGAAAATACTTTGCCGCACTCACAATACTTAGAAATAAATTAACGCATGGTGCAAATGATGCATTAACAAACCATGGAACAGTCCTAAATCTGGATGCAATTCTATCTCGTCTAGACTTTGCATACGCGGACAAACGTCCAATACATATAATTGAATAAGAATTAAGCATCTTAAGGCAGGGTGCAATGTCGGTTGTAGAACACTACAACCTCGTCAACAAAAAGTTGACGCTATTAATAAACAAAACAATTATGACACACGGAAACAACGCAGACCTGACAAAAGAATTAAACAAAAAGGACAGGGAAAACGCCTTAAGAATCTTTATAACAGGACTAAATACCCTATTACGAGACATAATATTCTCTCTTAGCCCACAAGATTTACCTGACGCCTTAGCAAAAGCTCAGGAACTCGAATCAAATAATCAAAGAGCCCGGTTTGCTCAAAACTTCGTGTATGACAGAAATAGGGTGAAGCCAACATACACAAACAATAACTTAAGATTTCCTCAAAGAAACAACCCTCCCAATAACAATACACATAACTTTCCGAAACCAACTCCTATGGATATAGATCCATCTGTACATAATAAAGCCCTAGCAATTTTTCTCAACAACAAAGAATTAGCAATTTTAGTCAAAATGTAAAACCTATGCGAACGAATGCAAACTTTCAGGCCAATAGGGGGCAAAATCAAGAAGCACAAGGGGTAAAGCGGCATAGAGAAAGTAATAATAGCTTTCGCCTGCAAGAAAAGAGTCAGAGAATTAATAATATGAACGAGAGCCATTTTTTAGGTGAAGAGGGGACGAACTCCCCTATCTCAAATTACACGACTCAAAATTAAATAAAAACTTAAAAGCTCTGGTTGATACAGGAGCAACCTCATGCTACATTAAGCCTGGGGTTTATAATAATAAAAACGAATTAGCCATTTATAAGCGCATAAAAGCCGTGAACGGCTATGCCATAATCAAATTTTACCAATTAATTACCCGATTTGGAGTCGAAGAAATCTTCTATGAAATAGAAGGATTAGAATCGGATCTACTTTTGGGATACAATTTTCTTAAAAAGATTGAGGCACTTATCGATGTGTCCAATGGGAAAATTAATTATAGGATAAACAATAACATGAAAAATGAAAACAGAAGTATGAATATTTATTTTAAAAACGAAACTAAGGAACACAAAATTTCCAAAAATCTAGCCGAGAAAAGTATCGGTAAAAATGAAAGAAATATTAAAATTGTGGAACAAACAAGTTCTACACCGCCAGCCGAAGATTTTACCGGCAATATTATACTAAAAAAATTTATTTTGGGACAAAAAGATCCTAAAACGCCAGCTGACGATTTACGCCAGCCGATGAATTTTCCGGCAACATAAATGATATTGGATGAAAGAGGCTGAGAAATTAATCACGATAATGATTATTATTCGAAAAAGAATTCTGAAATGTTAAATACTGAAAATCAGGATGAATAATTGAAGCATGTTCGCGAATAACGTTGTAAGCGACAATTTTTTCAAAACCGGTTTTTTTGCAGATTACTGTTATAATGGCACTCTTTTATTAATCCAAATCAAAATTAGACATATTATTGCACTTGTTCATATTCAAATCGCATTTTAATACAAGCACTCGGTGGAATAACGTTTCAAGTGACTTATTTATTGTGCGTAAAATGGCAAAAAGTGAGTGTTCTCGTGTGCTTGATAAGTGTGTTAGAGGCTCCAAAAGGAAAATAAATTTAGAAAATTGGAAAGATTTCAATAATATAAAGCTAAGAAATAGTGGGCAATCTTATATTAATAGAAAAAAACAAGTTATACCAGCAAAAATTGTCCCAAAGCAGGTATAGTGGAAAAACGTTTTAAGTACATAATTTTTATTTCATATACATTTTGAACTATTTTGTAATAGGTTTTTGATTGCCATTGTAATTTCCATTGTGCAAAACTTGATAATGAACAAATGGAGAACCTTTTTGATAACTTTTACAGCAAAAATTATAACGAGCAATGTTTATTTCTATCCTCACTTCTTGAATTGAGCGAGCCTAAAAGAAGAAGAGTTGAAGAGGGGAGTTCTATACGAAATACAACAGTATTTTATTTTTTGGTGCTTTCAAACGGAAAAAAAGAGAGAGTGTGCAAAAAATTGTTTTGTCACACATTTCAGCTATATATTTTCTTGTTGTTGTTTTTCGTTGATTTTTACTTTACTTTTTATTTTAAAATATGAAGATAACGCAGCGCAGAGTTCAAATTTTGGTTGAAAAAGTAAAATATGGGAAAAAACATTGATGATCAGCGAGGAAAACATGAAAATCGTCCCCACAAAATCATAGAACAGGAAAAACTGAGCGTTGATGAACACATAGTAAGTTTTCCCAGCCAAGAAAGTCACTATGATCGTTCAACATCTCGAAAAAATTGTCTTAACCCCAATTTAAATATTAAAACAATGTACGAGTTATACAAAGTTAAATATCCGGATACCCAAATTTCGTACAACACATATAAGCACATTTTTCATACAGAACACAAACTACGATTTGGTTTCCCAAGAAGTGATACTTGCAAGGTTTGTGATAAGTATTTTATTGATATGATTGCCGCTGAAAATACGGAACGATTTGAAAATATTCAAAAATTGGCGACAGCTCATCACGAGCAAGCAGATAAAGCATATGCACAACTTCGAGATGATTCTAACGCTGGCAAAAATTCGCAAAATACCGTAGTCATATGTGTCGATATGCAGCAAGTGATTTTCACACCGAATCTCACACATTCTGATGTATTTTATCAGCGACAGTATTCCAATTATAATTTTGCTGTCCATAATATCTCAGAAAATACGGTCGATATGTACACATGGCACGAAACGATTGCTAAAAGAGGAGCTGCTGAAATAGCTTCATGTATTTGGAAACACATTACATCAAAATTCAGTATTCTGGAAACTGACCAAATTAGAAAATTGATTATATGGTCCGATAGATGCGTTGGACAAAATAACAACTGGACTATGATTGCTTTATGCCACAGCCTTCTGACCAAATACTTTTATGAAGTGAATCAAAAATTTCTTAATTCAGGGCACAGCTTTCTGCCATGCGACCGGGATTTTGCACTTATCGAAAAAAAGAAAAAAACAGCTCAACTTTATACACCAGCAGATTTGTGTGATATGATTCATTTTGCAAGGCCTTCGAATCCATTCCAGGTTCATCAAAAGGCTCCATATGAATTTAAAAACTTCGAGATGCTAGTCAAAAATTTATATAGAAATCCTTTGTGCAAAATAACTGCTGCAAAGTGGATACAAATTTCTAGAGACGATCCAAACACACTTAGAATGCGTAAGCAGCATAATATAGCAGAAACATGGACTTCTTATAATTTGCGCTCAAGAAAAACCAGAAATTATGCGAATTATACTTTGCCAATGCTCAGGAATGATCCCATAAAAGTAAGTGATGAAAAGAAGAAGGACCTTCTGGCAATGGCGTCGTATTTACCAGAAAACTATGCACAGTTTTATAAACAGTTGCCATGAAAGATAAACCAATACATACATATATTGATACTCTGTACTATTTACTACATATCCGTTGTGAATTACATTTTGCGGAAATATCGTTTAAATTTATTTGAAATAAAATATTTTTCGTTTTGTTTATAACCTTCTTTGTTTGTTTGTATTACTGAAATAGAATTTTTTTGGCTTTGAAACCTTTACTTTCTAAATACGTTGACGGAAAAACGTTTCAAACGCCATCCTACTATATGTTATGCATAGTGGAATAACGTGTTAACATCCATTTAATTTTGGATATAAAACGTTTTTCCATTTAAAGAGTTTAATTTCGTGTTTTTTTATTAGTTTAACTATTTTATTAATTTTTTATTTCAATTTATTCATTCTAAATAGACAAATTACTATTGAAAAAATAAAAAAAAACCCAAAATAGATAAAACTTTAAGCTTTAAACGTTTATTTCATTTCCTGAACATTTCTAAATCTGTCGCTTACAACGTTATTCGCGAACATGCTTCAATTAACTGAACTTAAAACAACAATAAAAGAAAAAAATTGCTCAAATGCATTCAAATATCAATACAAGATTTCCCTTCATGACAAATGTAAAAGCGGAAATAAGAATAAAAAATGAGGATCCGATATGGAGCAGACAATATCCATATTCCTTATCTGTAAACTCATTTGTTAATGAAGAAATAAATAAAATGATTAACGATGATATAATAAGACCAAGTAAAAATCCATATAACTCACCAATTTGGGTGGTACCAAAAAAGGGCACAAATGATAATGGAATCCCAAAACTTAGAATGGTAATCGACTACAAAAAAATAAATGAGCATACAATTTCTGATCGTTATCCGATTCCGGATACAAACGTAATACTATCTAATCTAGGCAAAGCAAAATATTTTTCAACCACTGATCTATGTAGAATCAGGATTTCATCAAATTTTAATGATAGAAAATGATATTGAGAAAACAGCTTTTTCCGTTAATAATGGTAAATATGAATTTTCGAGGATGCCTTTTGGGTTAAAAAATGCCCTAGAATTTTTCAGAGAGCAATTGATGTTATATTGCGAGAACATATAGGAAAAATCTGTCACGTTTATATGGATGATATAATTATTTTTTCGAAAAACTTTAGAAACAATTACAAAAATATTAAAAAGTGCTAATATGAAAATTTCATTAGAAACATCAAAATTTTTCGCGGAAAACATAGAATTTTTAGGTTATATAGTAGCTCAAAATGTCATCAAAACAGACCCAAATAAAAAAAATTACGTTAAACTATCCAATACCAAACAGTTTGCGAGCATTAAGAGGATTCTTGGGACGTGCAGGATATTATCATAAGTTTGTTAAAGACAATGCTGCAATAGCCAAACCTTTGACAAAATACCTATCAGGAGAAAATGGTAGGATTTCTAAAAATAAATCAAAAAAATTGGAAATAACTCTATGTAGATGAGGAAGAAATATGTGTGCATTGAATAAATTAAAAAACGATTGGCTTCAGCAATGGAATTGATATAGCCTGACTTCTGAAAAACATTTGTATTAACTGCCGATGCATATAACGTTGCCATGGGGGCGGTACTATCACAAGGTGGTAAACCAATTACCTTAATTTCAAAAACTGTTAATAAAACAGAATGAAATTATGCAACCAATGAAAAAGAGCTTTATACCATTGTTTGGGCATTAAAAAATCTACGAAATTACCTCTATGGTGTAACCAATTTGGAAATACATACTGATCACCAACCATTAACATTTGCTTTATCACCTCGCAATCCAAATCCAAAAATGAAAAGATGGCAGGCAATTATAGAAGAATTTTCTCCAAAATTTGTATACCAACCCGGTAAATCCTATATTGTAGCTGACGCATTGTCGGGTCTTGACTTATATAACATTTCCGATAATTCCCAGAGTCAGGAATCTCAACATTCAGCACAGAGTAGTGAAAGCGTTCAAATACAAGAAACACAAAAACACATAAATCAATTTAAACAACAAATAATATTATGTAAGAACAGATTTACGGTCCATGAGTTAATTGAAACCTTTGGAAATAAAAAGCATTTAATAGAATTCGATACAGTAGAAAATTTAGTAACAATTTTGAAAGGATATATTCAGCCAAAGCTAGTGACGGGGATTCACTGCACCGTTGAAGACTTGCATGAAGTCCATGAAACTCTCAAACAAACTTTTCAGAACAAATTTGTATTTACAAAACTTTTTCCAATGGATATTATTAATAGAGAAGATCAGTCCGGATTAATCGAACAAACCCATAATAGATCTCATCGAAGCTATAATGAAAATATTAAACAAATAGAAAAATTATATTACTGGCCAGTGTTTAAATGGTTTAATCCTCCCCCACTCTACCTGGGAAAAACTGGCGCACCCTGAGGACGAACACACATCACCACACAACACCAAAACAACTCACCACACCTGTACCCCTACCCATTAAACAAAAAGGATAGGAGACACATTTCGTTATCTATTTCGATCGATACAAGCCGCATATCATCGTTCGCACGTCAGTTCATTCTAAGCAAATTCGTCACAAAAAATTCGAACATCGGCCTTCAAGTTTTTTCATTATACGCGGCTACGTACATCCCTCCTGCGATCCCTCATCGGTCCGGGGTGCTACTTCCCTCCACCCTGCTCCGTGCACCTATTAGATTCGGCATCCACATATAATTTATAATTTTTTATGTAAATTTAATTATAATGGCGGTGATTGTGAACATCTAAAATTATATTAAATGAATGTAAATTTTAACCTGTGCATTTTTTTTTATTAAATAATTGTTGAGGTGATTGGTGCTTGGGAGTGCAAGTTTGGGCAGCAAATTAAACATGGTCCTTCGAGCCATAGTGAGAGGCACTATGGATTATTGAAACAAAAAAAATCGAGAAAAATTAATACAAGAAAAAAAAAGGAATTGTGCGGTGAACAAAAACCAAAAAAACAAAGCAGTGCAGTGACACCAACAAGAAAACAGAACAAAAATAGTGCAGTGACACACAAAAAAATAGCCATATACATATGTACATATATTCACGAAGTGTTACAGGAATGGTGAAGTGACAAAAAACAAACAAAGTGTAACAAAGTGCAGAAACGAACAAAAACAAAAAAGAAAACTAAAACCCAAATCAAAAGAGAGAGAAAATATAGATATACATACTCAAAAATGCAAACATATTTCCAAATGCTAAAATTTAAAACAAAAAGTGAAAAACTGCAGTAGAAAAAATATAAGTTTTTTCACGTATACACAAAAAAAGACAAAACAAAATATTGCAGTGGAACTAAAAAACAAAAAAAAAAAAAGCTGCGGTGACAAAGGCAGAAACTTACAAAACCAAAATATAAAAATTTACAAACACAAAAAACACAAAAACCAGGAGCGACACCCCCAAATAGAAAACAATAAAAACCACACACAGAGAATCGCGCGCGAAATGTAAAAGTTCCTAAATAATAAAACAACACACAAAACGGGCGCGAAACCCTGAAACAAAAAATACATAAATGCAATAACAATACGGGCGTGAAATTAAAAAACAAAACCACAAGCAACAACATCCTTAAGGACTGAAGGAAGAGAGGAGAATTGGCGAAAAAAGGGGCATGTATATACATATGTACATATGCTATCCCCAAATCAAAGTGAGCGTATCAATTTCACTTTAAATTTAATATGTGCACATAAATATGTATGTATGTTTTAAGTTACGGTTTTCCTATTTAAAACCTAATGGAAAATCAGTACCCAAACTGTAATAATTCAGGGCTGTAATTCAAATTGACGCATTATTAAAAACAGTTTAATCAAGTATATAAGCTTGATATTCCAGCAATACCCCTTTTGTTTAACAAGAACAATAAGCAATCAACTCAAATGCGATAGAGAAAAACAAATAAAAATAATACATACATATGTATGTGCATATTAAAATACCATATATTTCACTTACTTACCAAACAAGTGTAATGGCAATATTTTATATTAAATTACATATATAAGAGGACAACGGATAGTACAACTGTTTTCTATTTCGTTTTCGCGCCCTCTCTCTATTACGAAAGAATGTACACCTACGGCATACAAACTGCCTATGCTTAAACAAATGACGCGGGAAAGTTAACAATACAACAAATTGTTAAAACATATACATACATACAAAATTTATTAAAATCCACAAAAAAAAAAAACCCCCTCTTAACATAAACAAATTATTGAACATGTACATATATACATACATATAGTTGTACATATAATTTGCCCGCAATTATACCCTTCACAGGGACTAAATACTGCATTATTAAAATTATAAATTTTAATTAGTTTTCAAAAAAAAAGTAATTTTTAAATTTACTAATCACTAAAAGGTGATAAAGTAAATACAAATTCATTGAATTAAATTTATTAAACGAAAGAAATGGTTAAACGCAATTAGTTAATTTGATGCGTATTTGATCATACACTTGCGTATTGTATATTCAAAGTCCACATTGGCAATCATACGGCAAAATCTGCCTGTGACGCAAAACACAAAATCTCAAAAAAAAACCAAAAGTTCAAAGTCCACATTTGCAACTCTCCAGCAATACCTCTTGTTCTTTGGCAAACAAAAACAAGCAGGATTGTGGACAAAAAGCAAATTGATCTCTTTAACGAGCGCTCAATCGCTTAAGAACAAAAACATAAGCATAAAATCATTAGCACAAACAATTCGTGCATACTTACATATGTACAAAGCATATTGATCCTCTTCGATGAGCTCTCACTTGCACAAAAACAAGTACATACAAGCAAATTATTAAGGTGTGCCTACCCTAAATAAAAAATACTTAAAATTAATATTGCGGCTTGAAAACGAAGCATATAAAATAAAATTAAAATAAAAAATAAAAATAAAGTTAATTAGCAAGTAAATAAGTAACGTAATTAAAAAAAAGAAAATAATTCGTCTTTTACGAAAAAAAAGTTTATATACATAAAAAGTATTCAGTTCACACTGAGAAACCTATATAATAATGAACAATAACCAAAATCAAAGTACACCTGGAGCTACACGCTCAAAACAGGTTGCTAGATTTATTTCAGAAAGTGACAGTTTAACAAGATACTGCACTAGATTTGCCTCCTCACCGATTCACGAAAATTCGGAATCGCTACTAGAAATCAAAAGTCAAAATCTTAAAAATTTTTGGACTCGCCTCCAAGCGGCTCATGACGCCATCGTAGAATCTGACGATTTAGATCTACCACAAAATTTTAAATTATCTGCTTACGCCATATACGAAAACTGCTTGGACCAGTTCGAAGAAACTAAAGCTATGATCTCCGATCAACTAAAGCTCATTAAAGCAATTGCACCTACTCTCCACAGTAGAGTAGAGCTGCCACAAGAAGACAGTAAGAAGGCAAGTTCAGGCATCCAACTCGAGGTGCCCGTATGTAACACAGAAACCTTTCACGGAGGTTATGAAGCAGGAATAATGGGATGCCCAACTCTTCTCTCACTGGAAGTGAGAGAACAATTGCTAAACGTCAAAACCACCTAAACTTGACAGTTGACTGGATTGAGGAGGTTTTGACGTTTTGTAATTGGAATGACTGGAACGGCCAGATTGAAATTATACCAAAAATATATCTGAACGGAGGAATTTGTTGCCGCCGTTCAAGATCGCTAATAAAATTTAAAACAATGAAAATCAAAGCAAATGCGAAATTTAAGTATATTTCATAAAGCATTTTGTAATTTGATGCACATTAGAATTAATTTTCAATTACAAATGATTAAAAACAGGCTTAATTCACCTTATTAAGTACTGATAGATCGAAAGTCAGTTGTGTTAATATACCATAAAATCAAAAAAAAAGGACTTAAGTAGTTTCGCCATATATTACAAGTTCAATATATAATAATTTGCAATCGTAATAAATGTTGGGTGTTTTAATTTAAAATGCCCAAAAATTCTTTTTTTATTCCATCTGGCCATAATGGAAAATGTTATAAAAAACGCTTATTTTGAGGTGCTCTCACACTGGAATAAGTTGGCCATCCCATTATCCCTGTTATGAAGAATGGCCGTCCTTCCGGGACATGTTCACGGCCGTGTACATAAACCATCCTCAATTATCACAAGCGCAAAAATTGTATCACCCCATACAAAACAACAGGTCAAGCAGGCATAATAGTCAAACAGTTCGCTCTCAATGACGAAAATTTTAATTTTGCTTGGGAAGCTCTAAAAGCACGTTACGAAAACAAAAGAATATTGGTCGACAAGCAAGCAACGACACTATTAAACTTGCCTAAAATCAAGAAAAAAACAAGTGAAGAATTTGTAAGACTACAATCCACTGTTTCTAATTGTTTGTCGATTCTGTCGACACAAAATATTCCCACAGACAGCTGGGACCCAATTCTGGTAAACATTTGCACCGCCGCATTACCAGAAAAGTCGTTACTTCTATGGGAGCAATCGTTCTCATCACGAAAAAAGTGCCCAACGTGGCAACAAATGAAAGATTTTCTCACCACCCAATATGAAATTGCGGAAAGGTTAGAAGAAAATATAATAAAAATTAAGAACATTAAACACGACCTCAATGTAAGCTTCAATAGACCCCAAGCTAGAAGCAAAAACAAATCAAACATAATTTTTAACAAAACACAGTCGTTTACATCCGAACAAAGAAAACATACGTCGTGCGAACTATGTAAAAGAGGGCATAAACTTAAAACTTGCGAAAAATTTAAAAAATTAAACATTAACGAAAGGAACAACTTTGTCAGATCAAAAAGACTCTGTACAAACTGCTTGTCCCATACACATACTCTTAAAAATTGCAAAAGTAAATTTAACTGCTTATATTGTCAAAAAAGACGCAATTCAATGCTTCATTACAGCAGACATCCAATCACACTCCAAAGAAGCGCTTTTACAAAAAGAACCACGGGCATAGTTGCAAAAGCAAATTCCGAAGTCCACAATTTTAAAAATTGCCAAGAGACACCATGTTGCTCAAAGGCACAAAAGGTTCAAATGCTGCACAGCCAAACACAAAGTGGACTAGTTACTGAACTAGTTACCACCACACCAACTCAAGTTGAGAAAAAATCAAATCAATGCCTTAATTCACAATTAAGGAAATATCACGAGATTGGGAAACTTCCCCGAATATTAAACAAAACTAAAGTAGATCAGTATTGTGAGGACTTCTCTAAAGCCACATTTACGCGATCAAATAATGGCCAGTACGTCCCACGACTACCTTTAGAGCCGCAATTGTGCAACATCCCACATATTGAGAGAAAAAACAAAGTCAGAATTCAATCTGACAATAATAAGCATTCAAATATTTGTCACTTTTCCACCCCTCAGGGTGGCCTTCGCCACTTATGATTACTGACGCAAGATTTATGGGACGAACAAATGAAACCGAACTAAAATTTCGCAAATATAAATACAGCGATGAGTAAACTATTCCCCACATACCAAGCTAATACGGTTTCTGAATATCCATATTGCGCAAAATATATGTGCGCATACAAAGCGATACCACGAACACAACCTAATTACTATTTCAATATGGCAAAATGTAAATAATACGGCTTATAGCTTCAATTACACATCCTTGAAAGTCAAAAAATCGAGATACTTCGCCAATATTGCTTCATAGCTAAATTTTTAAATTATGAGTAAAAACTCAAAAATAAAGTTAAGGGATCACCATATTCTCAATGCGATACATTGACGCACCTAGAAGTTCCAAAAGCAAAGGTAGCTCCTATCGCACCTACATAAGCGCTCCCCTCTGTTGTATAACTTAACAATTCCACTTAAAAAAAAAATATATATACATATATATATATATAGAAGGAAATTACTATAATACAAGTCAAAATGAAGCCGTTCGCAATTCACGGCTACTCTTTCGCAAGATCCCTCTCATTTAAAAGCCCTAACTTCGGGGAAAGTTTTCAAAGGAGCACCCATTCTGGCCATACTTGAGCCAGGCGTGGAGAAGCTGTCCTTAATAAGCCGATCATAAAAAAAAAAACAAAAAAAAATTGCAACAATTGCAAATAACACGGAAAAGGCAATAATAAATAATCGGCATAATAAACCGATAAGTCGTCTGCAAAATCAAATAAACACGCAAAATAAAGTTGCTTATCTCAAAGGTATATTAAAATTCATATCCAACGAAAGCCGTTTCACACAAGGTGTAAATATGGATCAATTAGGACTCCAACACCAAATATCCGACGGTCGCTATGCTACGTCACTCACAGTACGTCGACATATGTACATACATGCAATCGCATGCAGAATACTAGGCAAAATATTCGCCTAGGGGGCCCAGGATGTTTAAATGAGTTAATCCTCCCCCCACTCTACCTGGGAAAAACTGGCGCACCCTAAGGACGAACACACATCACCACCAAAACAACTCACCACACCTGTACCCCTACCCATTAAACAAAAAGGATGGACAACAGGATAGGAGACAAATTTCGTTACCTATTTCGATCGATACAAGACGCATATCATCGTTCGCACGTCAGTTCATTCTAAGCAAATTCGTCACAAAAAATTCGAACATCGGCCTTCAAGTTTTTTCATTATACGCGGCTACGTACATCCCTCCTGCGATCCCTCATCGGTCCGGGGTGCTACTTCCCTCCACCCTGCTCCGTGCACCTATTAAATTCGGCATCCACATATAATTTATAATTTTTTATGTAAATTTAATTATATTGGCGGTGATTATGAACATCTCAAATTATATTAAATGAATGTAAATTTTAACCTGTGCATTTTTTTTATTAAATAATTGTTGAGGTGATTGATGCTTGGCAGTGCAAGTTTGGGCAGCAAATTAAACAGCCAGAAATGAGGAAAAGAATGAAAAAATACATTCAGAATTGTATGATATGCAACAAACATAAATATCACCGCCATCCCAAAAAAATACCAATAGGCAAAGTTCCAATCCCAGAAAAAGAAGGGGAACAACTTCATTTAGACATTTTCTACGCATAGAAACTAAAATTAATCACATGTGTAGACGCTTATTCAAAATTTTTAATATTAAAACATATAGAAGATAAATCAACTATCGAAGAAAAGGTTTTAGAATTGCTTCAAAACTTCACAGATGTAAAACAAATTACTTTAGACAATGAACCAAGCTTTACCACACCAACATTTAAATCCTTAATGCAAAGGTTAAATATTGAAATTTATTTTTGTGATCCACGTCACAGCATAACTAATGGACAAGTTGAAAGAGTCCATTCAACAATAATTGAAATAGCCAGATGTATAAAAGAGGAATACAATATTGTCAGTAATTTAGAAACAATACTTAGAGCTGCGCAAAAATACAATACAACAATACATTCAGTAACAAATTTTAAACCAAATGAAGTCTCCTTCTTCTTTACTGGCGTAGACACAGCTTACGCGATTATAGCCGAGTCAACAACAGCGCGCCAGTCGTTTCTTCTCTTCGCTACGTGGCGCCAATTGGATATTCCAAGCGAGGCCAGGTCCTTCTCCACTTGGTCCTTCCAACGGAGTGGAGGTCTTCCTCTTCCTCTGCTTCCCGCGGCGGGTACTGCGTCGAATACTTTCAGAGCTGGAGTGTTTTCATCCATCCGGACAACATGACCTAGCCAGCGTAGCCGCTGTCTTTTAATGCGCTGAACTATGTCAATGTCGTCGTATATCTCGTACAGCTCATCGTTCCATCGAATGCGATATTCGCCGTGGCCAACGCGCAAAGGACCATAAATCTTTCGCAGAACCTTTCTCTCGAAAACTCTTAAGGTCGACTCATCGGTTGTTGTCGTCGTCCAAGCCTCTACACTGTATAGCAGGACGGGAATTATGAGTGACTTATAGAGTTTGGTTTTTGTTTGTCGAGAGAGGACTTTGCTTCTCAATTGCCTACTTAGTCCAAAGTAGCACCTGTTGGCAAGAGTTATCCTGCGTTGGATTTCTAGGCTGACATT
Source organism: Bactrocera correcta (assembly GCA_027475135.1). Classification (NCBI taxonomy): domain Eukaryota; kingdom Metazoa; phylum Arthropoda; class Insecta; order Diptera; family Tephritidae; genus Bactrocera; species Bactrocera correcta. The sequence continues at coordinate 20,399,656 of CM050322.1, forward strand.
GTTGGTGGTGTTTACGCTGGTTCCAAGAGAGACGAAATTATCAACAACTTCAAAGTTATGACTTTCAACAGTAACGTGAGTGCCAAATCGAGAGTGCGACGACTGTTTGTTTGATGACAGGAGATATTTCGTCTTGCCCCCGTTCACTGCCAGACCCATTTCTTTTGCTTCCTTGTCCAGCCTGGAGAAAGCAGAACTAACGGCGCGGGTGTTGAGGCCGATGATATCAATATCATCGGCATACGCCAGCAGTTGTACACTCTTATAGAAGATGGTACCTTCTCTGTTGAGTTCTGCAGCTCGAACTATTTTCTCCAAAGCAGGTTGAAAAAGTCGCACGATAGGGAATCGCCTTGTCTGAAACCTCGTTTGGTATCGAACGGCTCGGAGAGTCCTTCCGGATCCTGACGGAGCTTTGAGTGTTACTCAACGTCAGCTTACACAGCCGTATTAGTTTTGCGGGGATACCAAATTCAGACATCGCGGCATAAAGGCAGCTCCTTTTCGTGCTGTCGAAAGCAGCTCCTTTCACGGGTCTTTTCCAAGATTTGGCGCATCGTGAATATCTGGTCGGTTGTTGATTTACCAGGTCTAAAGCCACACTGATAAGGTCCAATCAGTTTGTTGACGGTGGGCTTTAATCTTTCACACAATACGCTCGACAGAAACTTATATGCGATGTTGAGGAGGCTAATCCCACGGTAGTTGGCGCAGATTGTGGGGTCTCCCTTTTTGTGGATTGGGCACAGCACACTTTAATTCCGATCGTTGGGCATACTTTCGTCCGAACATATTTTGCAAAGAAGCTGATGCATGCACCTTATCAGCTCTTCGCCGCCGTGTTTGAATATCTCGGCCGGCAATCCATCGGCCCCTGGCGCTTTGTTGTTTTTCAGGCGGGCAATTGCTATTCGAACTTCTTCATGGTCGGGCAATGGAACGTCTGCTCCATCGTCATCGATTGGGGTATCGGGTTCGCTTTCTCCTGGTGTTGTGCGTTCACTGCCATTCAGAAGGCTGGAGAAGTGTTCCCTCCATAATTTAAGTATGCTCTGGCCATCGGTGGCTAGATCACCTTGAAACCTTCTGTAAGCCGCCACATCTTTTCGTAGAATTTTCGAGCATTACCCCTGTCGGCCAGCTTATCAAGCTCTTCGTACTCACGCAAAATGCAAATGCGTCTCGCTTCCCTCTTCAACTCTCGGGATCTATCCCATCCCGTACGTGTTTTGGTCGATCGTAACGTTGCGAGGTAGGCAGCCTTTTTTCTCTCCGCTGCGACACGGCACTCCTCGTCGTACCAGCTGTTCTTTTGCACTTTCCGAAAACCAATGGCTTCGGTTGCAGCTGTACGTAAGGAGTTTGAAATGCCGTCACACAGTTCCCTTATACCGAGTTGTTGACGAGTGCTCTCAGAGAGCAGGAGTGCAAGCCGAGTAGAAAAACGTTCGGCTGTCTGTTGTAATTGCAACTTCTCGACGTCGAACCATCCTTGTGTTTGTTGGCGTGCGTTTTTGCTGCACAGAGAGAGCGAATTTTGGCTACAGCAATATAGTGGTCTGAGTCGATGTTAGGACCTCGGAGCGCACGCACATCTAGAACACTGGAGACGTGTCTTCCGTCTATCACAACATGATCGATCTGGTTGGTGGTTTTTCGATCCGGAGACAGCCAGGTAGCTTGATGTATCTTCTTATGCTGGAATCTAGTACTACAGATAACCATATTTCGGGCCCCCGCGAAGTCGATCAGCCTCAGCCCATTTGGGGATGTTTCCTCGTGGAGGCTGAATTTACCGACCGTAGTGCCAAAGATACCTTCTTTGCCCACCCTGGCATTGAAGTCGCCAAGCACGATTTTTACATCGTGGCGGGGGCATCTCTCATAAGTGCGCTCCAAGCACTCATAAAAGGCATCTTTGGTCACATCGTCCTTCTTTTCCGTCGGGGCGTGGGCGCAAATCAGCGATATGTTGAAGAACCTCGCTTTGATGCGGATTGTGGCTAGACGTTCATTCTCCGGAGTGAGTGATAGTACTCGGCGACGGAGTCTCTCTCCCACCACGAATCCAACACCAAACTTGCGCTTCTTTTATATGGCCACTGTAGTAAATGTCACAAGGACCTACTCGTCTCTGTCCTTGTCCCGTCCATCGCATTTCTTGGACGGCGGTGATGTCAGCCTTTACCTTTACGAGGACATCTACCAGCTGGGCAGCGGCACCTTCCCAATTAAGGGACCGGACATTCCAGGTGCATGCCCTCAAATCATAGTCCTTATTTCGTTTGCCATGGTCGTCATCAAAAGGGGGGGGGGGGGGGGGGGGGGGCTCTCATCCGAGGCTGTTTTTTCTTATCATTAGGGGTGTTTTTTTACGTGGCGGGTCCCAAACCCAGCGCGCAACCCTATGCAGGGGTGTTTCGCCTTCTCACTTTAGCTCGCCTTCAAACGGATGTTCTTAGGCTACCCAGAGGATACTTGGTCAAAGGCCGGAAGTCGTGAGCTGCTTGAGTCATATGTAAAAGAATCGTTTCTGGCCCCTCCCAAGTGAATGGCGATCAGAGAACTTTCCTCACTTGCGTGAACTTCTACACATGAGTCCATCCTCCAAATGAAGATCATGACGACTTTGTAAAAATTAATGACAAATTGGACGAACTAGTAGTAAATAACAATAAGCAATATACAACAAATTCAGAAATTTTTAAAATAGCAGAATTAAGTGACACAGTTAATAATTTTAAAGGTGATACCACAAATAGGAAAATAAAACGAAAACGAAATCAGTATGTTATACATGATCTGCAAAATTTAATAAATACAATAACTTTTGGTAAAATTTGAATTCTAAATCCAACAATTTTACACTTCGATTAACTAAAAAACATAACATACTACCAACACGGAATAATGACAATAACAGATCTAATGAGGCCTAATTATAATTTATATAAAATATCCTAAAATAGAAGTAACATGTAAGTACTCCGATATAAGAGCCACAGAGATGGTAAGCTCATTATTGACGAGAACTTAATATACCATAATAATCAATTTTTTAATATTCAGAATTGTAAAATAGAAATTTCAAAAACCTATTGTAAACTAAATAAGAAAAGCACATGTTTGTCAGAAATTTAAAAAAAAACAAGGAAAGTGTAATAAATTAAAAGGAAAAAACTTAAAAATTGAAGAAATTAAATCAGGAGCGATATTAGCTTCAGGAAAAAATATTGTAGATAATCAAACATTAAATGGAACATATTTAATAACATTTGAAAATTATACTGCAATAAATAATCAATCTTATGGAAACCTTGTAAAAATTTGGAATTATTTTAAAAATAACCATATAAATAATTTTGAAATTTTAGAATATTTTGAAACAACCAACAAACTGTTAAAATAAGATAATTTAAATATTTTAGCAGAACGGAACAAGAACATAACAGTCTATTCATATTTTTGGTACATAATTTTAATCTTGGGAATAATTTTCATAACTTACTTAATACTAAAATTAAAAAAATCTCCCGAAATTCCCAAACCAATCGAAAATGCGCACTTTCAAGAAATAACTTATAATGCTCTTTTGAACCAAATATATAAATTAACTCAAAATAATAGTGAAACGGGGACGATTAATTTTAGGAAGGCGGGAGTTATCATAACTGTAAATAAAATTGAATCTTTGCACTTTGCAATTACACTGTGTCATAAATTAGAAATATAATTAACGTTTTTGATTATTTAAGAATTCGATATGCTTTTTCCGTTCTGTATCCAATAATCCATTATTATCAAAACAATATCGCTCGCCCGCACAAGAAGACATAACAATAACAATCGCAAAGAAATCAGAACGCTTAACGTTTTGCTGGAATTCGCTTCACAGCTAAAATTGTAATTAACTCTTTGTTCTGGATTCAATCAAGCTGATGCTTACACTTCAGCTTTAACTTTAAGTAAATAAAACCAAAATGTACACATATTGGTATTTCAGAAATAAAGATTTGATTTGTATTTGGCAATCCACAAGAACCACACGTGTTCCTCATTTCATCCGCGCGTCCGCGGATGTAAAACATATATTTTTTCAAAATTCCCTCGTTGCGGGAATTAATTTGCATGCTTATTTTGTATTATATGAACCATTGTCACATATGCGTGATTATTTTGTATTATAATATATGAACCATTGCTTTCCGAAAAATGGTAAAAATTGTATATTATAAAATTAAATAAAAAATAATTTTAAATAAATTATTATTTCAAAAATTATATTAATTTCGACTTTTATAAAATGAACTTATGTAAATGTGCTCATATAAATACTTCCATTCATTCCTTTCATTTCTTCAAAAAAATTAATGACCTTCATGAAATATGCATATTCGCATTATTTCGTATCATTTTCATATTCGTGGCAATAGAATTTCTATGGCATATATGTACATGTCGGAGAGCTTATGCTTGTATTTTGTATGTCACTGTAAATGCGTATGTTGTAGTGCTAGTATTTTGTGGGTGACTGTATAACACAACATTATTTGAAGTAGGCGACGCATTGGCGCATATAATACGGTATTATAGAATGTAAATGCGCAAACAAGCATAGTAACAGGACTAGAGAAACTGTTACTGAGTGAGGTCTGATGGTATTCTGCGAACAGAGTGAAGAAACTCAGGATCCGTTAGGTACTTGTAGAGCAATAAAGGGGTGCGTATATATGTAATTAAGCGCAATGTCCTCGCAGAGTCAGTTCAAGAAGTGATCTTGATTGGAGCAGAACTCGTTGTGCTCGTAAAATAAAAATTAAAAGTGAAGTATAAAGTGTAAAACTGTGAAGTGTGGAGTGCAAAAATGTGTAGAAAAGTAATATGGGGACATCCAAAAGCAAATCTCCTACATCAGAAGTGGGATCGGCAAGCCAAGAATCGTGCCAAATCCTCGCATTGTTGGAAGTAAAGAACCGGAATCTAATGGACATAATCAAGTCCATGCAGATACCAAGACCTGTAACAGACGCAAGACCTGTCCACGTTAATTTGCCAAAATTCACTCCCGATTGCGCTGGAGCGGATGCCTCTGCATGGTGTACAACGGTGGACCTTATTTTTGAGGAAAATACTCTGATGGCGTTGAGTAAGGCGCTAGACGGCAGCGCATCTCAATGGTTATCACAAATATGCTTCGCAGGCATAACCTGGACTCAATTTAAAGAGTTATTTATTCAGCGCTTCGTGGGAGTCGAGACAACAACAGCAATTTTATTGAACTTTATGAATGGTCGTCCTAATAATGGAGAAGGGTTTGCAGAATATGGTAGCCGAATTGATACATCACTCATGTCCAAGTGGAAAAATAAGGACTTGGTGGAAATCGCAGTTTCGGGAGCGTTTGCACATATGGCGCAAATCGATAACAGTTTGTTCCGATGGGTATATACCACCATCGTAACAAGCCGCAACGAGCTACAACAATAACTGCAGGCTCACGCTTTTAAGAAGCGTAATATGGAGAACGATGCAACTGGCCCAGAGCGGAAGAAGTCAAAATTCCAAATTAGATGTCACCAATGCGGAAAGATTGGCCATAAAATTGCAGAATGACGGCAAAGGGGAAAGAACGCAAAAGGATACACTCCCAAGGGGAGCAGCAATGGTGTGAAAGATTGATCCAGTATACGATGCTTCAAGTGCAGCGAAACGGGACATTTCGCTACTTCATGTCCTAAAATCCGGACCAGCGGGAATGAGCAGAAATATGAAAAGCGTGTGGACATTTGTACTGTAGCTCCGCCAAAGGGTATAATTAATTTATTAGGTGAGTCCGTTTCATTTTGCTTTGACTCAGGAGCTGAGTGTTCCTTGGTGAAGGAAAGTATTGCGGTCAAATTTAAAGGAAAACGATTTAACAATATTGTAAAACTAAATGGAATAGGTAACGACTCCATATGTAGTTCTTTACAAATTCTTTCCAATATAATCGTTGAACAGTATTGTCTTGAGATTTTATTGCACGTTGTAATGGATAAATATCTAGCATATGATGTTTTGATTGGTAGTGAAATATTAAGTCAGGGTTTTAGTATAACAATAGTCGCTAAAAAATTCAGTATTTACAAAAGTAAAAGAGTCGATGTGGTAACTTTTACAGATTATGAAAAGCTTGTAGATTCCGATGGCGACCTGAGTAACTCTGTTAAGAGGGCCTTAAAAAACATTTTAAAACGCTATTATGATAGGTTTATTGAGGGAATACTACAGACTCGGGTAACAACAGGGCATCTGGAAATAAGGTTAATAGATCCACAAAAGACAGTGTAACGCCGACCATATAGACTTAGTGAAGAGGAGAAAGAGCATGTACGTTATAAAATTGACAAGCTCCTGAAATTTAATGTTATTCGTTCCAGCCGTTCTTCTTTCGCTAGCCCGATGATGCTTGTTAAAAAGAAAAATGGTAGTGATCGACTTTGTGTGGATTACCGTGCTTTGAATGAGAACACAGTCACAGACAAGTTCCTATTGCCTCTAATTTCTGACCAGTTTGCTAGATTACGTGGTACATACCGGTACATCCCGATTCAATTGAGCTTACCGCTTTTGTCACGCCTGAAGGTCAATATGAATTTTTGACTATGCCATTTGCTTTAAAAAATGCTCCGTCTGTATTTCAGCGCGCTATAGTTAAAGCATTAGGTAATCTTGCATACTTTATGCTATCGTGTGCATATATCGATGATGTTTTAATTGTGGCCGAAACTAAGGATGAAGCTTTAGACCGTTTGCAGATTGTGTTAGAAACCTTGAGCAGGGCTGGGTTTTCGTTCAATGTAACAAAATGTTTCTTTCTTAAAACTAGTTTAGAATAGTTAGGATTTGAAGTAAGCAATGGACAAATTTGTCCTAATCCACGCAAAATCCAAGCGTTGACAAATTTGCCGCCTCCAAAATCTGTAACGCAACTGAGACAATTTATAGGGTTAGCTTCTTATTTTCGGCAGTTTGTGTCAAAATTTTCAGAGACTTCAAAGCCATTGTATTCGCTTACCTCAAATAAAAACTCTGATTTTATTTGGCTGTTGGAGCATGAAAGAATTCGCTCGAAAATAATATCTGTATTAAGTCAGGAGACAGTGCTAACCATATTCGACCCTCAACATTCGATAGAACTTCATACAGATGCCAGCTCAATTGGCTATGGGGCAATATTGTTACATAGAATAGACAAAAAGCCCCATGTTGTCGAATATTTTAGTAAATGTACGTCACCTGCTGAATCGAAATACACTCGTACAAACTTGAGACTTTGGCAGTCGTCAATGCCATTAAGCATTTTCGTCATTATTTACAGGGTCGTAAATTTGTAGTATTTATTGATTGCAATTCACTAAGAGCTAGCCGTATAAAATCCGACTTATCGCCGAGGGTGCATCGGTGGTGGGCTTTTCTTCAGTCATTTGTTTTTGATATCCAATATACAAAAGAAGAACGTATGGCACACGTAAATTTTTTATCAAGGAATCCTCTGATTAAAGAATTTAAAAGTGTGGAAAAAGTAGTTGAAAAGCGAGTCGGATTGACTGAGGTAACTGATAATTGGCTAATTTCTGAACAACAACGTAATTCCGAGCTAGCCAAGTTGTTAGCTAAGCTAAAAAAATAATGAGTTGCCAGAAAATTTAGATAAAACCTATGAATTGAGAAAAGGACTGTTATAATCGCGTCCATGAAACTATTATGCATTTAGGTTGGGAGAAAACGTTGGACAAAGTCTATGGGTTTTATTGGCTTAAAAATATGTCAATGTATGTTCGTAGGTTTGTCGAATATTGTATAACTTGTAAATTAGCTAAACCACCAGTGGGAAAATGCAGGCAGAATTACATCCGATACCAAAGGTGGACATTCCGTGGCACACAGGTGGAAAGATGAGTGGAAAAATAACTTAAAGGAGTACGTAATTGTTTTGGTGGACGCATTTAAAAAAATTTTATATTTTCATCACACATTAAACATTGATACCGAAAGTTCTATTAAAGCTGTTAAATGCGTCATTTGTTTGCTTGGTGTACCTACTAGAATTATAGCGGATCAAGGCCGTAATTGTGCTAGTGCAGGATTCCGTGAATTTTGTTCTTCTCAAAAAATTGAGCTTCACTTAATTGCTTCAGGGGCGAGTAGAGCAAACGGGCAGGTAGAACGTATCATTAGCGCGCTTAAGAGTATGTTGATCGCCGTTGAAACCAGTCAGAGATCGTGGCAAGATGCCTTAACTGAAGTACAGTTGGCAATGAATTGTACGGCCAGTCGAGTCACCAAGGTCAGTCCATTAGAAATGTTAATCGGTAGAGAAGCTAGACCTTTTGGTCAATTGCCAATAGCAGAAGAAGAAGATAATAAAATTGATAGGGAATCTTTAAGAAAACAAGCAAAAGAAAATATGGAAGATAATGCTCGTTATGATAAACTTAGGTTTGCTAAGAATAAGGCAAAAATAATAAAATATAACATAGGAGACCATGTGTTGATAAAAAACGAAGAGCGTCACCAAACAAAACTTGATCCAAAATTTAAAGGTCCGTTTGAAATAATGGAATTATTAGATCGAGATAGGTTTAAAATCATTAATAAGTAAGAGAACATATAAGTATGCGTATGAATTTTTGAGAGCAATGCCAAATAAACAAATACATATGTATAGAAGTTGATAAAGATTTAGACGACTTTAGAGAAGATTCGTCTGATTCCCACGTGGGGATTGAAGATAAGAATGGCACAGAAGGTGCCTTAGATTCCAAAGTGGGGAATGAGTACAGTGGCGGACAAAAGTCCACATACACCCCCTGCTTTCTTTGAAGTGAGAGTAAAAGAACTTTTTAGAAAAATGTGTTGATACAACTTTATTCTAATAACAACAACCTTAAAAAAAACCATTAATTAATATAAAACTACACATTTATGGAATAAAAACTCAAAAATTGTGTTGACAAAAGTCTACATACAGTACAAAAATATCTTAGTTCAGTGCCAAAACTTTACAAAATGCTAATTAATAACAACTCTTCGTATTTTGTTGGGCCCCCATTGGCATCTTTAACTGCTTAAAGACGCCGTGGCATTGATTTTGCTGAATTTGTGAACGCTGCAGATGTAATGCTGCTTCAAGGTTCCTAATGCGCTCTTAGAGTTTAGCAGAGCTAGAAATTTGGTGCTTTCTAATTCTACGCTCCAAAATCTCCCAGACATGTTCAATAATATTAAAATTTGGACTTTGAGGTGGTGTATTTAATTGCCTTGGAGTATAATAAAGCAACCAGCGATTAACATATTGCGCTGCATGCATCGGATCGTTATCTTGTTAAAATATTTAACCGGAACCGAATCCTAAATTATCCACCAAAGGCTTCAAATTATGTTCCGACAGAGACTTATACTTATAACCGTCCATTTCACCTTCAATAAAGTCCAACTTTCCAACTCCAGAGGCCGCAACAGTTCCCCAAAACATTACGCTGCTGCCACCGAACTTCACAATTGATACTAAGATCTTCGGTTCAAGCGCAGCGTTAGTTTTCCTCCAAATTTTAGTCCTTTCATCACTACGAAAAAGAGTGAAATTAGAATCATCTATAAATAAAACTTTTTTCCAAAAATCCATTTCCTTTTCTTTGTGTTTTATGGCGAACTTTACTCGAAGTTTCCGGTTTTTCAGAAATAAAATGTTTCCTCCGTGGTGTTGTAGTGTGGAATCTGTTATCGTTTAGTTTTTTTTTATTTTTCTTGGATGGATACTCCTTTGTGACGTACTTGCTATGCGTTCGGCGAAATTTGGAGCATTTACTTTTGGATTTTTGTCTACTTCTTTGAGAATCAGGCTGACGTCTCTACGAGATAGTTTTTTTGGGTGTTCACTGCGTGGTTTATTTTCGTTAGAACCATTATTTTTAAAGTTTTTTACATTGTCTGTACTGTTGCTTGACTCAAGTTTAAAATTTTAGAAATTTTACCATATGACTTTTTTCTTTTCTTTGTTTTATCACCAAATTTCTTGCATCAATTGATATTTCATTTCGCGGAGCTATTATAGCTATTGAAGTGTTTAAACCATAACTAAATTCAATAAATGTCAAACAATAAACATACTGAAATAAAACAAAAAGGCTAACGGTATCTTACTGTTAATATGACAATGTACAAAGTATTAGATTCGAACTGTATGTAGACTTTTGACAAAGCAATTTTTGAGTTTTTCTTCCATAAATTTGTTGTTTTATGTTAAATAACGGATTTTTTTAGTTAATTGTTATTATAATAAATGTTAGAATAAAACTGTATAAATACATTTTTCCAAAAACTTTTTGCATTCTCATATCAATGAAAATAGGGGTTGTGTGTAGACTTTTGTCCGCCACGTATATACATATGTAGATGGCACGGTAGGTGTCTTGAAATCCCAAGAGGGGATATAATGACCGCACCATAACAGATGGACTTGTTGTGGCGGAGGTCTGTAAATAGGTGCAAAAGGAAATACACCAGTTGATAAAGATAATTGCTTAATTATGAATTGTTATAGTTAAGCAGAAAATGTATTGAAAAAGAATTTATGAAATGTTGTCAAGAAACCAATTTTTTTTATTTTTGTGTATTGCTTGATTTTGTTTTAAAGCCTAAAATTTTATGTGAAGAAATGTTAATAAAATGTTTGTAAACAAAAAAAAAAGAAAAAAATAATAATAATAACTGACGTGTTAGAATATTATGGTTTAAAGTAAACACACGAGGACATGTGATTTGTCAGGAAGGCCGTGTCGGAGCGCTTTTTGCTTGTATTTTGTATGTCACTGTAAATGTGTATGTTGTAGTGCTAATATTTTGTGGGTGACTGTATGACACAACGTTATTTGAAGTAGGCGACGCATTGGCGCATATAATACGGTACTATAGAACGTAAATGCGCAAATAAGCATAGTAACAGGACTAGAGAAACTGTTACTGAGTGAGGTCTGATCGTATTCTGCGAACAGAGTGAAGAAACTCAGGAACCGTTAGGTACTTGTAGAGCAATAAAGGGGTGCGTATATATGTAATTAAGCGCAATGTCCTCGCAGAGTCAGTTCAAGAAGAGATCTTGATTGGAGCAGAACCTACTGTGCTCGTAAAATAAAAATTAAAAGTGAAGTGTAAAGTGTAAAACTGTGAAGTGTGGAGTGTAAAAGTGTGTAGAAAAGTGATATGGTGACATCCAAAAGCAAATCTCCTACATATATTATTTCTTTGGCACATTGTATGTATGTTTACGAAAACAAATACGAGCCACATATGTATGTGCAAACATCCAAAAATTACCGCACGCCTCTTTTGGCATCTACGTTGTCACGGGCAACCAAAGCCAAAAAAATAAAGTAATGGCCGCCAATTGTCACCGCTTTCCTTGCGTAACAGCTTCGCCTACAAACGTGCGTTAATATGTATGTATGTATACGTATGATCGTGAATACATATCGACGCAGATTTTTGCGAGAAGCATCAGAAAGTTGTTCAATTTATGATTTTTAGCTTTTGCCATCGTCGCGAAAAGACGCTTGTTGGCAAAGGCATGCTCGGGGAGATGTTACGGCGTCTGATTTTATGAATGAAGCGAGATCGCTTGTGAAATTTGCGCCTGCGTTTATGAATGAAAATTGTTTTTGTTGTAAGATTTACTACATTTGTTCTTCTCCAATTTGGCTGCCATATTGACTTGTAATGATCAATTTTTTTTTTGGTGACATTCATATGTGTACGCATATGTATGTATGTTTGTATGAATGTATGAACATGCAGGACGATGCGCGCACATGTAATAAGTATATTGATAACAAGAATGATAGAAACAAGATTGCGCAATGACGAGTTCAAATTTTGTTCGTCCTGCGCATCTACGTCACGGTTGACCAACGTACAATCAGCTGATTTTCAGTTGCTTGTTTTTCTTTGCAATAAGAATCAATTTTGTATTGTATGCATACAAAAACATGAATATCATCAAAAGTTAACATCAATATAAGTGAATATTAATAAAAAATTTCAATATAAGTAAATATTTTAAAGTGAACATTTACCTACATATTAAATTCATTGTACTTTGGTTGCATTATTTAATTTTGTCTCTTTGCTGTGTTTGTTTCAAATATGTATATATGTACATACATTTATGCAAATAAAAAAATTATTGTATTTTTTTGTGACCAACTATCAATTTATTGTTTTATTTAATTTTCTTTTTTTGCTGTACATATTTTCAATTAAGTTTTTATTTAAGGGGATTTTCTACTATAGAAATAAAATTTTGGGCAGTTTTTTGAATCTTATTTAAAAAAAACCAAAACTATTTTGACTATCCATTTTTTATGGTGTTTTTTATTGAAATCTTAAGAATGCACAAAAAAAATTTACAAAACAATATTGGGGAGGCAGGTGTAACAAAAAATGGCGCATCCAGGTGACATTGATCCGGACTCTCCTGATGGTCTGAAACAAAAATCAAAAGAAATTCTTAATCAGTAAGGATGCTGTTATAGTCTGAGAATACGAAAAAAAAATTTTTGAAAAATGGCGATGCCTAAAATTAAAAACCATTTTTTACGATTTTTTTTTTTAAATTCCTGAATTTTTTTAAAATATTAAAAACAAAAATTTTAACACATTGCTGGTAGGAATGATAAAGCATTATATAAAGAAGGTTCACAGAAAATTTCAAGTAAATCGGTTGTATAGAACTTGAGATAATGCCAGTACCGTGTGGAAAAAAGTAGTTTCGAGGAAAACGTGTTTAAAGTTTAGGAGACAATTCTAGTGAACACGGACGCCACCTCACAAAATCGGCCGTATCTCCGAAAATAAGTCGAATTTTGAAAAATCCTTCCAGGATCATATTTTTGAAAGTCTTAACTTTAAATATATGAAAAAAACAAAAAATCGAATTTTTCAAAATTCTAGAGTAGAATACTCCCTTAAGGAACGAATCCTAAAATACATTCTAGCTCCGAAAAACAATTATTTTATTTTGGTGCTACAATTAACAAAATTACTTAAATCTGAGTGCTTCTGGACGTAATTTGTACATATGTATACGCAAATCAGTACCATTTAAGCCGTCAAATACTGCTTGCAAGGCTCTCATATGCTCCATCAACATATCTGTTGGTTTTGAGAGTCCGAACAATTTTCCGAATTGGCATAAATTTGGGGGTTGTCTTTACCAAGTTTGTGGCAGATATACCCTGCCAAATTTTCAAGCTCGTCGTTGTTATGAATCTTCAAGTCAACATTTTTTTCAATTGAGTCAGCGGAATTTAGATCAACTGACACACGTTGAAAAATATTACCTGCAAAAATATAATAAAAATACATACATACATAAAATATAATAAACATACATACATAAAAATATAATAAACATACAAACATAAATTAATGGTATGTTAGTTAAGATTATTATTACAATTAGGATAAGAAGTAGTGGTTAGTATGCAAAAACTTAGTTTGTATGTAAGTACATATTTGTATTTGTTAACATCAATACATTTTTATATAAGAATGTTTTCTGTAGTTTTAGGTTTTTAATACTATGTACGTTTAATATTTTGATAATTACCGGTTAGAGATAAGTAATTCCCTTCCATATCTGGGTTGTTGTCGACTTCAACATTTCCTCCATCTGTCTTGATGGAACTCCTTCCTGTCAGAGTGAACGTGAAGACCGCCTTTTAACCTGATTACGCCAAAAAAATTTTCTAAAACGTCTCGGTTTAAACGAGACTTCATCCTTTTCTGCCGTTCATTAGCCTCTGGAGGAGTTAATCTGGTTAAAGTGAGAAAAGCGCTAGGTAGCAACTTCGTTAGACTCCGCGAACTTAAACCTGCAAGAGTGTTTGGTTATAAAAGTAAAATCATTGTAATCAAAATGTTATAATTACCCATTTCAAACTGCGAATTTCTTTCGAAGGCTTCTGCCGCGAAGTGCACAAAAATGAATCTACTATTTTAGTACTGTTTTATCCTAAGGGAAGTGGAAAAGTCTCCATTTCATCGCACTATTTTAAGCATTGTTATTATTGTATCCGAACACTGCACAACTCATTTTAAAAAATACAAAATTTCACAATTATACAATTACAATACAATTCGAATTCACATTCTAAGGTGCGGGCGAATAATAAGTCAACCGTGACGTCAGCAAGAGCAGCTAACTGAAAGCAAACATGCGCATTGGGCAATCTTGTTTCTATCATTCTTGTATTGATAAGTGATGAAAATATAATTTGAATTTCTGAACGCGCACAAGCGTGTACATACATTCATATGAGCATGTGCAGATACACAAGACAGGATAGAAGATGTATGCCTTTTAACATCGTATAGTATACAAATAAATATTTTTCTTACTAATAGAAATTAAATTTATCACAGCAATATACATAATATACATATACATAATATTGCTGTAATAAATTTAATTTCTATTAGTAAGAAAAATATTTAGTAGTATAGTATACGATGTTAAAAAGCAAAGAAATAGAAATTTATTCTGTCGAGATTCGAACCTATGTTCACATCTTGACTTTCCAAGCGCTTACCGCCAACACTACCACTGACACTCGTGGTACGTTGCCTTAAGCATGTAAGAAATATATGAGGGTTCAAATAATATCGTTTAAGTATATGTAGAAACATGCTTTTGTAGAACATTTGCTTTCGCAAACATACAGACAAATGTGCAAACGACATAATATGTGACCTGGTCTACTAAAAGGGGGCTTAAGTGTCAAAAAATCATTTTTTCTTTTTTGACACCTAAGCCCTCTTTTCGTAGACCAGGTCACATATATGTATGATTGTTTCGCATTTTGCTTCTACGACGGTCAAATTTCTATACAAAAATCGACTGAAATGCATGATAAAATAAAATGGACAACGAGGGCAATTAATTTTTAAAAAAATTATTTATAATTAAATAAAAATGAAAATACATGTAAATTTATTTAAATTTATTAAAAACCCATGTCATCATATGCCGTAAATACATATGTATATTAATTTCTCTTCATATTCTTTGTTGAATATGTGGAGAACTGTTAAAAATGCTAACATTTTACAGCGTGACTTCTGTAGCCGTGAGGTGAATTCCCTACTATAAATCTAACAAATGTTCGCTGTCGAACCTTCTCTATGCTTTGACATTTTCTGGTTGAAGAGATTGAAACGAAACTTTGTCCACGTTTCATTAAGTTTTCGCCAGACCTTTTATCTAAGTGCACAGAATACTTTGTTGAGAAATATAAACTTCCAAGAGGTATGTATGTTCGTCGACTAAATGATGATGCAACAGGTCTGCAAATAACTATTCTGATTTATCGGTGTTTTACTTTGTCGCTATTTTGATTTAGCTGCATTTTTAAATCGGTCCGTTTTGTCGGTTTTTTGAACTTCAGTGTTTCCATTTTTTTTGTTTTTAATTACCCAACTTAAGTTCAGAAATCAAACATTCGGTTAGTGGTGTTTCTACTTTGGGATCTAGGAATCATACCTTCCAAAAATTGTTTGTTCGCATTTTGAATTGTCGGCATCTTGATTTGTCGGTACCTTGATTTGTCGGTGTTTTGATTGTCGGAATACTAAATTTCGATATTGTGATTGTCGGTATTACGTTATACACCATTTAAGATGATTTAATTATAGGGAGTCACCTTCAAACATTTATAATAATAATTGTATCCTAACGTCTTTTTCTTTACTGACATAGACACCGCTTACGCCGAGTTAACTACAGCGCGCCAGTCGTCTCTTCTTTTCGCTACGTGGCGACAATTGAATATTCTAAATCGAATGCGATATTTGCCGTGGCCAACGCCCAAAGGACCATAAATCTTTCGCAGAACTTTTTTCTCAAAAACTCGCAACGTCGACTCCTCAATTGTTGTCATTGTTCAAACCTTTGCACCATATAGCAGGATGGGAATAATGAGTGACTTATAGAGTTTGGGTTTTGTTCGTCGAGAGAGGACTTTACTTCTCAATTGCCTACTCAGTCCGAAGCAGCACCTGTTGGCAAGATTTATCCTGCGTTGGATTTCTAGGCTAACATTGTTGGTGGTGCTTACATTGGTTCCAAGCAGACCTGTTAAATCTGGATTAAAATTAAAAATCAATTATATTAAACTGCTCTATTAATTTAATTGATTAATTATGATAATCGAACATTTTGATAATAGTTAATCGATTAGGATTAAATTTTGTGTTCGATTAATGAGGATTTATTTCGTTTTCAAATTTAATCCTAGGATTAATCAAAATTTCAATTTATTAAAGTTTCTGATTAACTGTGATTAACGAGAATTAATAACAAATTTTAAATATTTCAATATTAATTAAAATTAAAAAATTTTACATTTTTGTGTTTTTTTTATAAATTCATCCAAAAAAAATTATATATTGATAACTGATAAAACATATTGGCAACTTGTTTTTGTTGTTTTTGTTTTTATTTACAAGAGCGAAAAATACAATTGTTTTTGGTTAATGCATATATTGATAAATGATAAAACATATTGGTAACTTGTTTTTATTGTTTTTGTTCTTATTGACAAGAGCGAAAAAAAATTGTTGTTGGTTAATGCATTCATTCATTATTGCTTACACGTGGTATTAAGTTTGTGCAAAGAAGTCAGTTTTACTAATTGTAGGTGCCGTCATAGTGTTAATTGTAATAAAGTTAAAGTAGAATTAAAACTTTAAAGTGTAACATGTATCTAAAAGTGAAAATTATAATTTATATTTATATATTGACGTCTAATATTTGGAAAAAGTGGTAAATCTCAATCATTTTTGTGCCCGCATTGCAGTGTTGTTTTTGTATTATTTATAGAACTTGTGCTTTTCAGTTAATATGGCTGGAGAACAAGATTTATTTGAGGAAAGCGAAATTGACTTCTCTGCTGACGACGATATAGCCGATCCCACATTCACCATCCCAAAAGCCTCAAAAAGGAAAAGGAGTTTACTTTGTGAGGTTGCAATTAAGGAGCGGCGTTTGGATTCCATCTGGTCTTCAAAAATAATTTTTGAGGCTGATTTCTATACCGATTTCGTGAAAGTAAGTTTATGTCAGGGTTGCTAAAAAACAACAAACACTTGGAGTTAGTCATTGTGTTTGTTGTTGAAGTATTTGTGTTCAATTTTGTGTTTCTCGATCCTGCTATTATGTGTATGGTTGATAGCTACCGTGTAATAAAGTTATTGTTTTGTCGTTGGTTTTCCCATAGTGATATATATAGGTATTTTCATTCACATGCTATTTTGAAAATATACTCGTATAAAAAATAAATAAATATATTAACAGCTTTCATCAGAGGATAAGGAGACAACTATTGCAAAATGCGTTGAGTGCGGACGTAATATTAGAGGCTACGCAGGGGTTTCTTCCAACTTTGTCAGGCATTTAAAATTAAAACATGCTGACGCTTACAAAAGATATGAAATTAGGTAATTTTGGTTCACTGCAAGAATGCGTCAATGGCAAAATTTTACATTGGATTGCGGATGCTGCTATGCCTGTCTCTGTCGTTGACAGACAGTCCTTCGTTCCCACATTTGAGGGTACTAGACTGAAAATAATAAGCAGGCAAACCGCGAAAAAAAGTTGGAAGATTCTTACCAAAACATGATGGCAAAAATAAAAGATGAAATTTCTTCTACTGAATATTTTTGTACAACTGCTGATATTTGGTCAGGGAATAAACGTAGTTTTTTTGGTTACACTTGCCATTGGCTGACCAAAGATTTTCAAAGACAATCAGTGGCATTGGCTTGTATGAGGTTCAAGGGTGCTCATACGGCAGACAAAGTTGGGCAGATGATCGCGGAACTTAACAATTTCTTTGACCTTGATAACAAAAACATTGTTATGACCATTACCGACAATGGGTCAAATTTTATTAAAGCTTTTAAAGACCATGGAGTTGACAATTTCCACCAGGAATAAGACGACAGCGATGACGAACTGTCTTTCCGCGAAAATGAGTTTTTATTGCCAAAACACCATCGATGCTCTAGCCATACGCTGAATTTGCTTGCAATGACCGATTTTTTGAAAATTTTACGAAAAACACAAAATGGTTAAGTTAATTATTCCTTTAAGACTTGAACACAAAATAAACAAAATAATATTGTTTTCAGATTTTTGAAAAATGTAATAGCCGTTGGAAGAAGTGCAACTGGCCAAAGTCATCAGAAGTTATTGTCGCTTATTTAGGATCAAACTTGGTTGTGCCCGTTGTGACAAGATGGAACTCTTTGTATAATGCCGTTACATCATAAGAGTAGGCTTAATATTTTGTGCGAACAATTAAGTTTGGCACCTTTTTCATTAAGTGACGTTCAATATTTGGAGTCATACAAGTTGCTGATGACTCCGATTGCACAGGCGTTAGACTTTCTTCAGGGGGAACAAAATGTGAAATTTGGAGTCCTTTTACCTGTACTTATTACATTAAGCAACAAATTTCAAAAGCTGGGTAAAAAGGAATTTCACCTAAGCTCAGTCGCTGCAAAAATTAATCTGGCCCTGTGGAGCCGATTTGAAATTTTTTTTTAGTTTATCCCCTGAAGCAAATATTGCAATCACAGCTGCTGTATTGACTCCAGAAGTTAAAATGAAGTGGCTGCCTGTTCTGGAAAGATCCACAACTGGCATAAACAAGGAAATAGTATCCAGAAGGGTAATTCAAGAAATATATAGATTCGCGGAATCATCAAATCTCGCTAATCAAAATAATTTGAAAAGTAATGATTTGAAACACAGTTCGAGCTTTTTCGATTTTGATGATGAAGGTAAAATCTAGTACATGTTTTGGAATATTTTTTATATGTAATTACATAATTTTTTAGATGACGATAGAGCAAAGGAAACCAATAATATGGAAACAGACCAAATTGATGTAGAACGCGTGGTTTCCGATCAATTTTACGCGTACGTCAGTGATGTTTCTGACGGACCAGATGTTTGGGAGATTTCAATACACCTCTAACTTCGTCAGCACCGGTAGAAAGACTGTTCCCCTTTGCCGGAATAGTAAATACCCCACGCCGTGGATCTTTTAAAGGCAATTTCTTCGAAAAGTTGGTCTTACTCAAAGCCAATGTAAAATTTAATAATTAATTGTTATTACTATTGTTTTTATTTATTAAGTTTATGTATATTAAATGTTGAAATATTTAAAATTTGTTATTAATGCTCGTTAATCGCAATTAATCAGAAATTGTAATCAAACTTTAAATTTTGATTAATTTGATTAATCCTAGGATTAAATTTGAAAACAAAATAAATCCTCATTAATCCTCATTTATCGAACACAAAACTTAATCTTAATCGATTAATTATTATAAAAATGTTCGATTATCATAATTAATCAATTATTACAAAAATAACAAAAAATTTAATTTGATTATCAATGATCATTATTTAACAGGTCTGGTTCCAAGATAGACGAAATTATCTACGACTTCAAAGTAATGACTGTCAACAGTGACGTGAGAGCCAAGTCGCGAGTGCGACTACTGTTTGTTTCATGACAGGAGATATTTCGTCTCGCCCTCGTTCACTGTCAGACCTATTTGCTTTACTTCCTTGTCCAGTCTTCAGAAAGCAGAACTAACGGCGGGGGTGTTGAAGCCGATGCTGTACACTCTTATAAAAGATTGTAACTGCTTGATTAAGTTCTGCAGCTCGAATTATTTTCTCCACCAGCAGGTTGAAGTAGTCACACGATAGGGAGTCGCCTTGTCTGAAACCTCGTTTGGAATCGAACGGCTCGGGAACGGCTGGCGGAGCTTTTGATGTTGCTCAGTGTCAGTTTACACAGCCGTATTAGTTTTGCGGGTATACCAAATTCAGGCATCCCGACATAAAGGTACGTCTTTTTCGTACTGACGAAAGCAGCTTTGAATATGTTTGCTAAATATCTGGTCGGTTGTTGTTTTTCCAGGTTTAAAGCCACGGATTAGCGCAGATTGTGGGGTCCTCCTTTTTATGGATTAGGCAGAGCACACTTAAATTCCAATCGTTGGACATGCTTACATATTTCTCAAAGAAGCTGATGCATGCTCCTTATCAGTTCTTCGCCGCCGTGTTTGAATATCTTGGCCGGCAATCCATCGGCTCCCGCTGCTTTGTTGTTCTTCAGGCGGGTAATTTATTAACAGACAGCCAAAAGGTTAAGCTCATTCGTTCATATTTTTTACTATCTTTTCAAAGAGTGTTCACTGTTCAGTCATTTTCTGACACATCATCAATCACACATCATTTCTTCTAAAAATAATCGCACGCGAAACTTCCAAAACCTGTATTTCTCCTCAGCGAAAGGCTTAATATTTCATTTGTTTTTGTCCATGTTCGATAATTTGAACAAGAATATTTTGGGTGTTCGTTACAAAAATTATAAAGAAAAAATAGTACTCCAAAAACACAATGAAATGTTTTCGTGACAAGTATTTTCATAAAACTGCATGTACATACTATGCCCGAATAGGTTTGTCCAAAAGATACCGGTATTTGTCCCAGTGATAGATTATGCGATTCTAGTGCGTCTGTCGCAGCAACGGATAAAAGTTCAGGACCGTTACGGGGACATTGCTCCCTCCGGCGGTCAAAAGAGTAACCTATTGTAGTCATTTGGCTGCGGTGTGTGTAATTGTTTCTGCAATATCGCTTTAATGGACCGCTTGGGTGGCTGACTGACACACGAAGAATAGCATAAGAAACAAAACAACATTAGCAACATTTTTGCCATCATAAGAAGCCCGTCACTAGAAGCTTTAACGAACAAGGTGCAAGGAACATAGTCTTCCTAAGGGACGCCGATGAAATCCTTCAAGCGATCACCTACGATGAGTAGGTCCTGGATTAAATAAATTAATGCTGGCAAACCTGTAAGACGAGGTGGTAATCACCAGCGTTGGGGGATACCAAACTCCTGGCAAAGGCGGTACATCCTCGTGGATACCATATGGCTGAACTAGGGGATGTGATCAAGAAACTGATTGACGCAATGCGACCACCACAGCGGTCTAGCAACACAATGTGATCTCTCCGGATCAAAGCTAGATTCAAAAGCTGAGGTGAAACACTTTGCAAATAAGTAAGCAGGACGAAGTAGAAAAGAGGCTCCGCGAAATAAAATAAAAATACCCATAATAATATGGATGCAAAGGGTGCCACCGTGAAAAACAAAGCAGAACATATGAGCGAACAAGTAGTTGAATTGCATTCAAACGAAAGCTATCGAAGAAGGTACCACATAATGCACCCGATGCGATAATCATTAAGAGAACCAGTAGCACATATCTACAGCAACTGTTTAAGGGTGGTCAGGAGAGGCGACACATTGAAGTAACTGGGGGAAAATGTATTAAAGACGGCCAAGAGAAAATCTTACGGTGATTTGAAGACCAAAATATAAAAAATGCTGGGAAACCAAGCGCAGATAAAAGCACTAACCCATAAAGCAATGGTGGATGTATAAGATCTTGGAGAAATCAAATAAAGAGGATATCGTTGAGGCTATACGCACTCAAATAAAGAAGCTGATAGTCCACCCGCGCTGGAAACAAAAAAACATAAAATCAAAATATGTTAGTAATGTGTAGAATTAGGGCCAAGCAAACCCTTAGGAGGTGTTTCATTTGTCTCGAATACGGACACCTTATCAAAGCATGCAACAACCCTTCGCTAAAAGCCAGTGCTGTATCTACTGTGGAGAAATCGAAAATTTTTGAAGTCATGCAATAAAAAACCGTCGTGTAGTGTAAGAATAATGGAAGTGAAAACACCGAACACCAATAAAGAAATGTCTTCTGTACCAAGAATCGTGCCAAAATGTCAAAAAAATGAGAGTCATGCAACTAAATTTTGAATCACTGGGGCGCTGCACAAGAGCTCCTTAAACAGACGGTATACGAACAGAAAGTAGTTGAGACGCTATTTAGTGAAACATTATCGATGGGACATGAATCTCCGATTACACGAATAAACGCATGTTGCGGATATTAAGGAAATTCTTCTACACCCGAGCGAAGATTTGTGGGATCACCATGTACAAGGCGTGTTCAGTTCTTTTGCGTTGAACTCCTTTTTTTAGTTGGCGGCCTTCGTCCGGGCTTCACAAAAATAACCCTGGCCGATCCAACACCGGAATTTATCAAAGTAATGAAAATTGTGAAAGATTTTACACTACGCATCACACGATAAAGAATTTTGTATTGATGGCATAATCTTTCTTTTTTTGCTTGTTTGCAACCATTGGGTCGGCTTTAGAATACCGTCCCAGGATTTCGGGAATAAAATGGGGATGGTCGGATAAGGAGGTTCTCCAGACGAAGAATATATATTTATATGTATAGTTATAGCCGCAGGAGACTTATGGTTTTCGAGATATTTGCGTTTAAATTTGAAAAATACTAATATTTGCATTACCTATTTTTTCAATTTGAAATAGTTGGTTGCAACCATCGATAGTGAGCGATAGTATGACCATTGATAGTATTGATAGTTTAAGTTCTTCTTCTTACATAGGAAATCAATGAAATTAAATTTTACTATTACGCAGACTACAGCAAAAAAATATTAAGGGGATTCTCTTGCTCTTGCAAGACTACACAATGGCACAAAATGCACCTATTGCAGAATCTGGTGATATATGAACGACTGATTCGATCAATTTATTGAGAATTATTTTGCATGACTCTTGTAAATTGGCGCACATAACGGCGTAATATGTCTTTAAATAAAATGACAGTTAAAACAGGGTTGCAATTATATTTTTACGTGTAACGCACGATAAACATTGATTTTGGTCTGGCATATTTTACAGGCATTGTAAATAATTTTCTGCGTGTGTTTGCTGTTGTGCCGTTGCACCAAGTGAAAAATTCCGCAATTCATGCAGCGTGCAAGGGTTTTCAAGAGCAAGAGAATACCGCCATTGTTATTATTATAATTATTTCTTATTTTTGACTTTTTTTATTACAAACATTTTTAAAACTTTAACAATGTTTGATATCACTACAGCTAGTTTCAAAAACTAACGAGCAGTTTGATTTGAATAACTTAAAAACAAATTGCATAGAAATTAATAGTAATATTCATACATACATATATGGTATATAATTAATTCCTTTATATTTTAGCTTCCAATTAAACTATGAGCTAGAGCGGCATGTGTCTAAAGAAGATTTCTCGCCTCCTCGTTCACACGTGCATTCGACTTTTTGTAGTGGGCATCTGCCTGACTCCTAATTTCTTCGGCGACTGTATTCATCCTTAGGTCTTGATGAATATCAGCATTTCTGCAGTACCAGGGAGCATTTAGAATGCCTCTTAGCACCTTGTCTTGAAAGCGTCGTATAATATTAATACTGCTTGATTATTTGTTTATAAAAAAGTAATTTGTTATGTATGGACAGGTTTGACCTTCGCCCAATTAGCCATTCCATTTTCGACAATTTCAGATTGAGTTCAATCCTTTTTATTTTAATATGCTCTTTCCAACGTAATCTAGCATCGAGCGTGATGCCAAGATATTTAGCTGTATTTGCGTATGGTATGCAGACATCTAGAATACTTATAGGTTGATAAGTGATTCTTGTGTTTGTAAAATTTACATGAACCGATTTGCCACCGTTTAGTTTTATTCTCCATTTTTTAGTCCAACTTACTACAGAGTTGATTGCATGTTGCAGGTTTAGCGCAGCTTTTTCTGCTGTTTTTTCGATGCATGGTATTGCAGTGTCATCAGCAAAGGTGGCAGTCATACTGTTTGGTGCTAACGGTAAGTCTCTTGTATACAGAATATGTATATAAAAGTGGACCTAAGATACTTCCCTGAGAAACTCCTGCTTCAACTTGGAGAATTCATTTCCTTGTTTTACACAGAAAAATGTCATGGTAAAATACGATTTTAAAAGAGCACAATACTCAACTGGAAGACATGATTTTAGTTTTTGCATAAGACCTTCGTTCCATACCTTGTCAAACGCTAGTCAAACAGGGATTTTTCTATTTCTGATGTTATTCTGTAAATTTGTTCTATTGTGGAATGCTTATTTCTAAAACCGAACTGATGCGATGGGATTAACTGCTTTTCGTCGATTACAGATTTTAATCTTAGATAAATTAATTTTTCAAAAAGTTTTGAGATTTGTGGAAGTAGAGTCGTCTATATGACGAGACTACGTGAGGATCCTTTCCTGGTTTAGGAACCATAACAACTTCGGCAACTTTCCAAAGACTTGGAAAATGTGTCAGATGGATTGCTGTATTGAAAAGATAGGTGAGCTTCCGTAAACATCTGTATGGTAACTGCTTTAACACTTCAGCTGCAATTAAGTCGAAGCCAGCTGCTTTCTTAACTTTAAGCTTTTTAAATTCACTTTTAAGTTCACAAATGGTGATTGCTGAGATTGTTGCATGATCCTGTTGAATACTACTGAGGAACGCGATTTAATTATCCTCTTTGGACGAAAGGTTTCAGCTAGGTGTTTTGCAAATGCATTAGTTTTATCACAATCACTTCTAGCCCATGTATTAGAAGCAACTTTTAGTAGTGCAACGTGACTTTTTAGATGTTTCAGATACTTTGTACTATTCCAGAGTGAGTAATCATCTTTTTTGTCAGCGGATAGCTGAGATAACTATTTATTAATTGACTCATTTTTAATATGAACAATTTCTGGTTTTAATTCAGCTGTTGCCTTATTAAGGTTGGTTTTGTCGAGTGGTGAGCGGGTTTGTTGCCATTTCCGTCGTAACTTTCTTTTCTCCATTAGAAGGATTTTTATTGCTTTAGGGTAATTTGAACCCATAATTTTCCGCTTTATCCCCGGAGTCTCATCTCAAATTGATTGTTGAATTTTTTTCGTAAATTTTTGAACAAATTCCAGTCCGTATTTTTGTTGTATAGCTTCAGACTAAGATCTCTTTTAATGACTGTCTCATTTACTGTTAAATATAATGGGGAGTGATCAGAGCTTAGATCTAACCCACCCTCTATTTCTATGAAATTTCGAGACATCTTTAAAAAAGTCTATTACATCTGGTATTTTGTTGGTGTCCGTTGGCCAATGAGTTGGTGTTCCGGTCGATACTAACCTCGGTTGATTAATCCGATTGTTTCCTTTATAGAAAATTAGCATATTCACATTTTTTTGATTTTAAGCGCGTTCACGGGTCTGTAATCTGTAATATAAATACTTGCTAAAAATGCGGTCCGACTCTTTAGATGTTGCTGAAATGCACAAATATTTAGGCACACAATCAATAAGATCATATCGAGCTTTCAATCTATGCGGACGTGATCTGATGCGCTCCGTGAAATCTGTCTACAAAAAAATAAAACAAAATATACAAATTCTAAAAAGTGCATTAATTGCAAGCGTTAGGCAATAACGTCGAAAGTGCTAATCAAAACATAAAAAATTACAAAAAAAGTAAAATGTTTACAAACAATAAACATAATAAAATAACAAATAATAAGTGAGAAAAGAAAAAAAAGCATGAGCGCAGCGCAGTCTCACCAACAATTCATTCAGAGAATGCCTACTTAAGCTTTGTCGAACGTGCGAATTCAGCTCCTACCAACAAACAAGGCAATGGTGAGAAGGATGAGTCATTGCAGCGACCAACTGAGCAGCACCATAAGCAGAGCTTACCAAAAACAAAAGCAGCAGAGACCGGCAGGCTACAACGGCCAGCAACAAGTCCGCAGGTTGCGAAGAATAACATAATGCAAGGTGAGAGTGTACCAATAAAAAAAGGTATTGACCGCTGCATTAATAACATAAAAAGGAAATTTAATCCTTCAAAGTCAGCGGTCAATCTCGAAAAATTTCAAGGCGGTACACCAAGTAAGAATAAACCGAAGTTTTAAGTGGCAACAGATTTGCCTTACTAAGCAATGGATCAAACGACGATGCGAAGGGTACCACCACAGTTGTTAATGCCAAACCACCTCCAATATATTTGCTCTTGTTGCTGAACTAAGTGAAATTGTTGGTACCGACATTTTCATATAGTGCCTTTGTAAAGAAGCAATATAGATGAAACATAAATTCAATCCAACACTGAAAAAAGTTTTGTGGAAGTAGTTAAACATTTGTATCAACTGAAGAGCTCTAAGGGCCCAGTTGTTTTAATTAAGGGTATAGAGTCCGCCGTAGACTCTAGTGAAGTCAAAGAAGCATTGGAAAGATGCGGTTTTGGTATTAAAACAGTTGTAAATATATTTAATAGAAACAAAGTACCACAGCCAATGTTTAAGAATCACATAAAAGAAACGGTGCGGTGCAATGTACTAACTGTCAAGAATATGGGCATACCAAAACATATTGCACTCTACGCAGTGTTTGTGTTGCGCCCTTAAAAAAGACGAATTAAATAAAACTAACTGCAGTGGTTGGCCTGTATATAAAGATTTGAAATCGAAGGAGTCACGGGGCATTCAAGCACGTCGTAACCAAATCGTCGTATTCCTCCAAATGAAAATATCCAAATCCCCGTCCATATTTCAAAACCATAAGGACAATGCTACGCAAGGAAGCTATGCAAACGTGGTGAAAAGTAATACTGCACAAATGCAATTGTCCCAAAACCAACCAAATGGAAGGTTTGAAACTATGATTTTCAACCTTACCCAATGTATGACACAATTTATGGCGTTAATGCAAAGTATGATTGAAGAGATAATGAAATCACAAAACCAAATGTAGCAAACTTTTTTAAGTAAAACATAAGTGTATTGAACATTTGTTTATGAAATGCTAACGGTATTAACCAACATGAATTGGAACTCATTAGATTCCTGGATGAAAATAATATTGATGTAATGCTATTGTCAGAAACTCATCTTACGAACAAAAACAATTTCTTTATAACGGGATTTAAACTCTATGTTACAAACCACACAGATAGAAAGGCACATGGAGGAACAGCAGTGTTGGTTAGAAAACGATTAAATCACCACACCTTAAAATCTTATGCCAAAACGCAACTATAAGCTACAACAATAACTATAAAAAATCGCTGCAGGGGCTTAAGCTTGACGGCCATATACTGCCCACTTCGGTTTAAAATTACAAACATCAAATTTAAACACTTTTTTGGAACACTAGACTATAGATTTCTAGCAAGTGGAGATTAAAATACAAAACACACGTACTGGGACTCACGTCATATTAATCTAAAAGGACGACAGCTGTACCAAACTGTTATAAATAGGCACAATAACCTTGAAATTATATCTCCTGGTAAGCCGACATATCGGCCTAGTGATCGTAACAAAATACCAGATTTAATAGATTTTGCTGTTATCAAAAATGTAGATAAATCAGACATAATAGCTAAGACATGTACTAATCTATCTTCGGATCACTCTCCTGTACTAATAAAGTTATGTGAATAACCCATATTCGTTAATCCAAAAGTGGGTCTAACTTCTTATACAACGAAATATAAAAAATAATTGAGCAGCCACATTAATATTGTGTACAAAATAAATACAGGAAGAGATATTGACGAAAGCATAGGAGAAGTTAAGTCAAAGCGCAGCTGCCTTACCTACACCAAACAAAAACTATAAGCCGCTTGGTCCCAGAAAATCACTAATAGAGAAATGTAAAATAACATGTATGAAGATTAGAGCTGCAAATTTAAATTGGCTTTTAAATAAAAAACTCAAACTTAGCCTAGACAACAAAGTGCTTTTATATATTGCGGTCAAAAGGCCGATTTGGATGTATGACATTCAACTGTAGGGTACGACCTGTGCAACTAATATTGATATAATACAAAGGTACAAATCGAAAATGCTTCCAACAATTACGTGTTCACCATGAAACATGCGTAACGAAAATATCCATAAAGATCTTGGTATTCTTATGATAAAAACAAAAATGTAGAAGACAGCAGAATTATATGTGTACTTATATTATATACATATCTAAACTCCGAGATCACCCTGCGATCAAACACGCGTTAAAAGAAGAGACATGCCTGCGTACTAAAGAGCAACGTTTCACCAAAACAGCTCAATCACTTGCTTGAACCCGTCTAGTTTTTAAGTAGATTTACGATTTTATAACTTATTGTTAGGCTTAAAAAAAGCAGATTCAATAAATAAAATAATTAAAAAAATCGTTTACTGCATTAAGTTCAACGCCTGCAAACTGAAAGTATAATTGGTCAGATCTTAGAATGCTTACCTTCCACACCGTGAATTGCTTTCTCACATAAAGACGTCACTTCCTGCTCCAAACAAATATCAGATTGTTGTATATTGGTTTCAAATTCGAAACCTTCTTGTTAGAAACGAGGGTCGAGTAATGTACCCATTCTCGATTCAAATGTAGATAATATTTTTGTTACTCCACAAAGCAAATCTGCGCACAAAATTGTGGCATCAGATGATGTGATGATAAAGCATTAATATTTTTCAACTTTTGCTTTAACCCATAAGTCAAAGCAATCATCAGCGATATTGTCACGGACTTATTTCCAGAAACTTGTATTATATATTATATAAATTAGTTTGTAAAACTTAAACACTTACCTTTTCTGTTGCTTCTTCAAATATTTCTAACAAACTTAGTATCTCAGACAAACGGATATTTCATCTGCTACAAGTGGTGCGGGAGCTTGTTTTATTTTCCAAAAAACACCTGTGCCATGACATCTTTGGTAGCTTTTACAAGTTTAATTATAAAATAAGTACTATTCCATCGAATTGGGGTTTCTTGCAGCAAACTATACGGCTTCTCAGTATTTTGCTCCAGTTTAAATTTCTCATACGCTATCGTGCTAATTTTAAAATATGTTACTATTCCTTTCCATTTTCTTAAAATTGTTTGAAGTTCTCGTTTATCTTTTAAGCACTATTAAATAATCAAACTGAATGTGTGCGCATAACATGAGAAAGTTTTTTTCGCAATAATTCGCACGCTTTTATCATAACATATTAGGGGTATTCAGACCAGCCTTGTTAATTCTTTAGTCGTTATTCGGTAGTTTTTTACATGTATTTTGTTTTTGTAAAATTAACAGACTATCGTTCTACCGAGTAACGAACTATCCATCTGGCAAACTTGATAATTAATTCGTTACTCGGTAATATCACATCAGCTGTTTTCCTGCTCCTCTGCACATCAATTTAAAGTACTTACCAGTAATAAATTTGATCTGCTCCACATAATTTTCAATTAAATGATTTAGGCTGTTCACGGTAAGGTGGTTATCGGGTTATGTGCTTATTAGATTAAAAATAACCTTTATGCTCCGTGAGCACGCTATGTTGTATGGTTATTTGCTTATGTTTACACAAACAGCTGTTTATTGTTTACAATTTTAGTTCAATGAAATTTGATTTCGGCTTCCGTCCATTTTTTCATCTCCTTTTCTCGCCGGCGCTTTCGTGTTTCTGTAGACACTAAAGTTAGATTATAAATAAATGACAAAAAGTGTATATTTATTTTGTACTTTGTGATTCTTATTTACTTTTGATAATTTTTGATGCTTTTCGTTGCTTTTTATTTCGGTTTTAATTTGCTGATTGTAAACAAAAACCAGCTGTTAATAGCAGATTTTCCAATAAGAAAATCTAAATGGAAATGCCATTCGCTTAGTTTTATTTATTTTTTGTGCTGCCATTTAGTAAAATTCCAACGACTTTCTAACGCTGGAAATAAGCAAATAACCACATAATCTGTAAACCAGGGCCTAGGTTGGTCAACTTTGGTTATTTTATCATACCGCATTTTGTTGTTGTTCACTTAATCACGTAACCAAATAACCCGATAACCACCTTATCGTGAACAGCCTAACTGACAATTTTTGATTTTGCACTTTGTTGAGGCATTTAATAAAATTGAATCAGCTGTTTCGGAATTTTATTCTACAGAGGTGAAACTAAAAGTATGTTCACAGTTAAGCCTTTTAACGAACTAACGAATTACCAAATTAAATTATCGTCACCTGAAATGCAAAATAACGTATCATCAAAGGATTCGAAATTGAGTGTCTTATTGATTACGCTTCACTACTTTAAATTATATACATAATATTAACTATGTTCAACATTTTCAGGTTCTGCGGTCAGATATAAACCAGTTTTAACCAATATTAAAATTTTGTTTCACTCATGTTCCATTTTATTTCGTGTTTCATTCATGCCACTGTAAAATTCCGAAAATGTTGTTACGTTATTTTGCATTTCAGGTGACGATATACACTTTATTTGTTATGTCCCACTCTAACATAACCTTTCTTATAGAATTCGCGACATTTTCTGCTTTATGAGAGGCTACATCTTCCAATGATTAGGACTAGGTAAAGCATATTTAGGATCTAAAATTTTAACCAGATGCCGAAACCCTGTGTTTGAGACGGTGTTGAATGGCTGAAAATTGTGGGCAAACAATCCAACCAATGCGGAATTAATATCCGATTTCCCTTTCGAATGTTCTTCATATTGTATGGTACGTTTGAAATAAGATTCCACAGACCTAAATAAATAACAATTAAATTAACTGCTTACTTGTTTTTTTTAATTCGAAGTTACCTTATGCTAGATTGGCAAGTATTTTGCGAAATGCCTTCTTCTTCATCCTTCTTTAGATTTGGATGGTCAAGAAGATTGCTTACGATCCCGCTTGTCTTATATTCTTTACAACACTGTACACTACTGTAAGTAAACTTTTAAACCAAACTTTAGAAATGCTATTCTTTCGCTTTGCACAATTTTTTTCATCAATATCTTGGTCGGACGCCAAACAGTAACACGTCTCTTCGGACGATTCCACAAAAGCTTAAGTTATAACTTTATCTACTTCAACAAAAAATTCAAATTAATTAGTAAAACATATATGTACGTACATTGAACACTGTAATTTATTATTACCTTTTGTTAAAAATTTGTCCATAGTTGCAGTTGCGGCCCAATTCCGATTTCTTTGGTGCCGCGATTAAAAAACATACAGGGTTATAGGGTCCGCAAACGCTTAGTTTAGGAGATATTCGGCCTTGAAATTCAAAACTTCGCAAAATTGGACCATTTCAAGGAGCTATTTCACCACATTAAACACTCTATTCATGCCTATGGATATTTTCCTTTTTAAATTTATTAAGCAAATACGTAATATTATATATGTACATGTATTAGTATCATTATATAATAATATTATATATACTTATGTATAAGTAATATTATATAATAATATTACGTAATAAAGTGTAAAGTATACAGTGCAGTACAAAAACTCAAATTTTGTTTCAATATGAGTGCATGATAGCCGAAAAATATAACCACTTCATACCCAAAACTCATATTTTAAACATAGTAATATATATGTACATCGTCGCCTAAAATACAAACCAATGTATTATCAAAAATAAATAGAAATCGCTGACAGATACATATGTATAATAACCAAAATTTACCATTTTATAACGAAAACTTAAATTTTGAGGGCATGATAACCATAAATTATAACCATTTTATACCAAAAAGTCAATATATTTTTTTATTTCCAACGCACAATAGTACCCCTGCGAAAGTATTTCAGTCACCCCGGGTATTCGCTCGGCCAGGGTTATTTTTTTAAAGCGCGGCCGAAGACCGCCAACGCAGAAAGGAGTACTATGCGAAAGTACTTTAGTCACCCCGGGTATTATGTATATAAAAATGTTATATTACAATCATAAACATATATAATATTATGTATAATGTTATCACACGATTTTACTTATCTGTGTTTATTAAATATAAATCACATATTTATATATTCATATATGTATGTATGTATTTACATATATGGAAAAGTGTTCACATATTCAATTTTAGCTTGAAAAATCTTCTTTATAGTTTTTTTTATAGTTATTAAAGAAAAAAGAATCACTCGAAAGTAGAAATAAAGAAAACGTTGTCAAACGCTGAAAAATCCTTCACTTTTGGTTTTTAAGGTGTGGCAATGCTGGTTTTCCTTGTAAATATAAGCGCTCTAAACTTTTCAGCCATAAAATTAACAATCGATTTTTAAATTACTAAATTTAGTTGAAAAATTGCAAAATAGTTGTGAAATGTAAGCTTATTTCAAAGCTTAGAGTGTATATTAAAATATACAGTGTAAAGAACGTGAAAAAATTTAGTGAAACATAGAGAAATAACATGTTTTCTTAGTGCAAATTTTTGAATTTTTAAACGTGAATATTAAAAAAATATTAGTTATTTTTATGTTATTTTGAATATTCCTCCTCTGGAGAAGCTCTCCTATCCGTACATACCCCATTTATACGGAAATTCGGTTTTTTTACTCCTCCGCCAAAGTAATCGGAATCGTGCCGAAGTTGCTGCTAACGAATCACGATTTCGATTACTTTGGCGATCATAGTTTGACAACGAATTTTGGTATAAATAGGGTATGGATTGAAAGAGGAGGCTCTCCAATTAGAAAATATATATAAAAAATGTGGCTGAGACTTATATTTTTTAAAATATTTATATTTAAAAGTCTAATTTTTTGTATAATTAAAACATGGTATTTCAATGTGTTAACACAATTTTCTCATATTCTTTACTTCACATATTGAAAATTAAACTGTCAACATTGAAATAAATTCAAATTTTAAATTTCTTTAAGGTTCTTTAAGCAAAAATTGTTTATTTCAAAAATTACTTGGAACACTTTTATCTGAAACCGCATTTCAGCTTCATGTGCTGAACACACAGAAAGCGACACGACATGTCAGCACGACAGTGAGTAAGACGTCAGCGACATTTGTCCATTTTGTATGTACACAATTTCATTGTTGTTAAATTAATAACACACTTCAATATAATTTTAATATTTTGTTCAAAGTGAAATTTTTTTGCAAAAAATAACTAACTAGGTAAATTTTTCTATTTTATGTGAATTATCAATTTTTATTACAAATGACATAACAAAGTTATTTTATGCTTCTCTTTGTAAAATAACGTCAGGTTTGTTAAAGCTTTCAATAAGTTTACACATAAGTGGCATCACTCCTCTTATTGTTGTCGCCACTGCTGCTGCCACATTGCAATGCTTTTTATTCTTTCTTCTCTTTTTGCTGTAGTAGACGTCTCGGATAAGTTATAGTACAGGCAGTGAAAAACACAAAATCGTGGCCCGAGTCAGCTGGCACCACCTATCTTATGGGCGCGCAATGTAACTACACAGTGAAAAACGCTACTCCCTTCTCTCTTTGACGTGGGATGACGTGAGAATTCACGACATTTGGATTTTGCCGCAGATAACGTGGCAGCTGATTGCTCTCTCACAACGCAGGGTTGCCAATATCGATATACTGCAGTAATTATCAACTTTTATAATTCAATCTGTTCAATATGTGTGAAATTTTCTAAAAATAACTCAAAATCAGAGTCGAATGCTATTATTTATAAGTATATAAACTATTTTTAATAGTTTGTTTTCAGTTTTGATATTTTATATTGTAAAAAATTGTAATTGAAAACATAGATGTGTACAAAACTACATATGTGTATTGAGCAATGACAACATTGTGAATGAAAACAAACAAAGATGGCTGATTTCTGCGTTTTTCTTACGTTCTCTACTGTGCACACATTTTGACGATGAGGAAAGAAAAGGAAGGAAGGGAGTAGCGTTTTTGACTGGCTGGCCTTTTATATATTCGCTCAAATTCGTCTCCCAGGATGTCAATCGGTGCCATACCGGCTAATACCTCAGCAGCGTCATTTGAAATGGTTCGGAAAGCACTTATCACTCGTATTGCTGTAAGCCTATGCGCTGTGTTAATTGGTCTAGCATATGATTTTGTTTGTAGCGAATGTATCCATATTGGAGCCGCATACACTGAACTTATTGCCTTAGCTATTAAACATCGTCGGCTGGAACGCACACAGCCTTTATTTGCCATCATTCTAGACAACGCATTATATATTTAATTTGCTTTACTTGTCGCATTTTCCAAGTGTTCTTTGAACTTGAGTCTTGAATCCACTATTATCCCAAGATACTTCAACAGCGACTGTGAAGTAATCTCACATTCTCCGATGGTCACCGATATTTTCTCCTCAATTTTCCTTGAGCTTATGAGCAGGACTTCTGTTTTCTGATCAGCCAGCTCTAGACTCACGGTAGTAAACCATCGGCGCAGACCATTTAAGCTGTCATTGCATTTGAGGATGTCATCCAGATGTTTAGCTACAGCTACTACTATTAAGTCATCCGCATAATCGATTGTTTTCTCATTTTTTGATTGCGGTATTCTTAACACCCCACTCCACTGGAGATAGTGTAGCTCTGAGTTCCTTCGTCCGTCTCGTATAGCAATCTCCTATTTTGAAAATAACTCATTATAATATTTATCATATACTGAGGAGCGTGTATATCGTGTAGAGCTTTTATTACATTTGCCCACTTTGCGGAGTTGAACGCATTCTTCACATCCAGGGTTAGTAGCGCGCAGTATTTTTTTCCTACCACCTTTCCATCTTTTTCCGCTTATTGCACATTTTGCAGTATCAACTATTTCTCTTAGTGTGTCAATAGTAGACCTCTTTTTAATATAGCCGTATTGTCTCTCTGATAATCCGCCGGCTTTTTGGATTGCTAACTCCAAGCGGTTTCTTACAATGCTTTCGTACACTTTCCCAATTGTGTTGAGCATGCAAAGAAGTCGATAAGATGAAGGTTCTTCTGGTGGCTTTTTTGGCTTTGGCAGTAAAACCAGACGCTGTATCTTCCACGGATCAGGGAACACCTCTTCTAATATACACGCATTGTACATATTAACAAATTTTGTATTCCGTTCCCCAGGGGTCTACGTTCGCTTCTTCAGTCTGTTGCTCTCTATGTTTTCAGCACATCACTTTGACATTAATAAACAATGTTGCCAAGTTGTAAACATAAAAGGTATTTAAGAAAATGTCAATTCCACTAACACGTAGATATTACTCAATATCGAACGTACAAAAATAAATATGAAAATAAGAAAACAAAATTATTTTAAACACTATCGATAGTCTGGTATAGTTTGCGAATTCTACTCCGAAGTCGTTGCTTTACGAATGGCCCAAAAGATGTGTCAATTAGCTCCTTATAGTGATTTAATTGTAGGCCTGGAGGATTAAGAGAATGAAAGCCCTACTTGTAGAATTGCTTCCAGTGGTTTAACACTAATGGTTCTAGGCATAGTTGAGGAGCCTTGGTCTCAACCATCAGCTTTTTTTGGATAAAAATCATACAAAGGAAACGTTTTAAGGCAATTTCTAGTTTAAGTTGTGACCCAACTTCAGAGGACCAACAAAAGGTCAACTTTTGTGCATTTTGTCCGGGTTGTAGGAGTGACAGAAAATAAACCATTTTTCATAGTGAATGGAAAGGATATCGTATTGTTACCATTCCACTCAAATCATAAAAAGTGCACGGAATTGTTTGCAAAACAACACGGATTTATTAAGTTTGGCCGGTTTGTAAAATAGAGTGATATAATTCACTTGCATGGGCATGACTTGATTAGGAAATGGCTTCTAAATACGACTTTTGTGGAAAGTCTTGACGGCCAAATGATTCGAAAATATGGTCAAAAAATCTTTCTCAAGTCATACTTTAGCATTAAGATTCCTAGGGGAACGGAAATAACGTGGGAATTACTCCATACATCTTATCATGTCTTTTCCGAAAATTTTGAGGCCTTATTTATGTGACTAAGATAAATTTTGAGCGCGCTACAAAGCGTTTGCAATTACGCTTTGATTAATGACATTTCTTGGCAAATCTTTCAAGACTTATGTGCTCAAAAAAGTTGGTAATCCACCTAGTTGCATACCTCATGGTGGTGTGGAAAATAACCAATGTACAAAATCAGTAACATACATATATTTTTTGGCGCAGGAAAATGTATAGCATTTTTAAACTGTATCAGTGAATGCAAATACAGGTGGGTAAATGAAGAAATTGTCCATTAGTGTTGTTGGTGGTGAGCACTGTAATACTGGTTACATATTAGCTCTTGAACCAATTAGACGCACACTTAAACTAAAATGTGTTTCTTCACATACTGAGCATTTATGTGCCGCCACATTTACTTCAATAAAAGAAATGTGATAGTTGGGACATATTTTTCGACATTTTAACCTTCTAAATCTTTGTGCCACACATTAACCAGTTAAGACAAAATCTCTTAAGTGTAAACGCATTATTTCTTGTTTCTGAACGATAAATAAAAAACATTGTAGAAACATACAAGTAAGAAAAGAGTCCTTTGGTCGTCAACAGCTGAGATCACCTCATCGAAATAGTTGATTTTTCGGCACAGAGATTTAAATAAAATATTTTTGGGTGTTAGGTCCCCGAGAGACCTATTTTCACACATATAAAATATGTAATACTAAACAAAACTATTTGTAATAATTTAAATAAAAATAGATAGATTCTTAAAATATTTTTAATAAAATAGAAAAGATTTACCAATATTTTGCTGCAATAAATAAAATTTTAATCAAAACTAGGTAAATTTAATCTTTATGAACTTTAATAGGATTTGTTACTTGTAGATATATACAATGATAAAAAATACAACTTTGACAATTGTAATTAATATTTCTTTTGGACGATCTTGGAAAATATTTTTTCTTAACATACCGTATCGGTTTCACTTATATTCAGAACGATCGAGTGCCAATGTCGTCTTTCATTTGAATAATTCAGTTGAAGTAAACTTCTCAATCGCTTTAAAAACTTTTTTCATAACAAATTAATCATACGCATTAAGA
The DNA here is from genome assembly GCA_027475135.1 of Bactrocera correcta. Taxonomy (NCBI): domain Eukaryota; kingdom Metazoa; phylum Arthropoda; class Insecta; order Diptera; family Tephritidae; genus Bactrocera; species Bactrocera correcta. Next base: position 20,436,528 of record CM050322.1, read on the forward strand.
AAAACATGACTACTTTCACTTCAACAAAAGTTATTCGTATTTTTCTTTTGCCTCGTATCAATTCACTTCTTAGAATAAATATTTACACGAAACAAAAAAAATGTTATTCATCCTAAAGTTTATTCTATTATTTTCTGGTTAAATGTAAACAAAAACTAAAAGAAAATACATTTTTGCGGTTTTGTTTTATAATAGTTATAGTCCACGTGACCGAAGTTGGGTTTTAATGTTCAGACAGTGCTTCTACATGGCACTCGAGTCATAAAAAACGACTATGTGTTTTGTACAAGTCCAGAATAACTTAAAGAGACGGCGCAAAAATGTAAATATGGTACTGATGCATTTTATTTTATATTTGGACAATTTATAAAAGTTCGAAGCGGAAATTTCGAACTAAATACATTTTACGTTTTCTGTGATGTTCTATGGTTCTTTATTAAATAAGAAATAATACGATATGAAAAAAGTAGTTTAAAGCGATTAAGAATTTGACTTTAATTGAATTATTCAAGTCAAAGAGGATAGAGAGACCCAAAGTGTATTCAACAAAGTGAACTAAGTATATGACATTTAATTTTTCTTTTTCTATATTTGACATGAATGTTGTCATTGACTTAACCCTTCCATTTATTCAAAAGTTCAAATTCGGAAATTCAAAAGTAACTGAATAAAATGCCAAATACTTGTTGCCTATGCAAAACAACTCATGGAAGCAACTTACCAATGCACAGTGGACGGTCTTGTATGAAATCAGCGGCCAAAAATACTTCCACTGTTTATATCAGAGTTAAATTTATATCTTAGGTTTTTTAAATTATAATCAGTAAAAAACAATAATAATAATAATATAAATAAACCGCTTCGGATCCCCCTCTCTCACTACCCACGCCGTCTCCCGCCCATTGAAAAATAATTAGTAAAAGAGCCAAAATCTTTTGCTTTGCTTTTGACTAATTTATTAAAGCAATGAAGTTTAGGAATTGTAATAATGTGATTGTGATGATAACGAATTTTAATTTATTAGAAGTAGTTGAAGTTGGCAAATAAAAAAAATTTTTTTGTGTATTATTCAACTAAATCGAAAACTGATTTTAATAAAATCGATGTATTTTTGCTTGGTAATTTTCGTTGACCAGTGATCAGAGGATCTGAGCTTAAAAGTAATCGGTTAAACAAGTTTCTAGCGACCCGTGAGTTCTTTCGTGTATGATGGAGTCGATACAATTTAACGTCCTTATTCCTTGCCTCAGCAGCTTCTTCAGAGACCTCTCCAATTGAAAGTAATACGTACTGAATAACATCGGGAGCGTGAATTAAAATTTTATGCACTGAGGGAGGAAGATAATACCAGGAATACTTGGATGTTAGCTCTCTTGCAGTATCTAACGCAAATTTCCTAAATTTTTCCACATTAATTTTATACCCTGACGATGTAGCTTGCAGTAATGTTGCACAATTTTCAATGAGGTGTTTTTCTATGCCAGTTATTTCAGCAGATATATGGGCATCATTGAAAAATCTTCTTGCCGTGTTCCCATCATTTGAAGATCCACTACCACCTGTTTTAGGTTTGTCGACAATTAAACCCATTTTTTTACGAAACTCGCACTGAAGACTTTGTTTCCTTCGCAGAAATCGTTCTTTATCTTCTGAGTCCCTTATTTGCCATTGTCTTATTTCAAGTCTATAAGAAAGGTGAAGAAAATATTCAAAAAACCGAATGTAGGCATGTAATGGAGACAACCCAAATTCGTAGCGATCTGTTCGTACTTCTTTTTGTAAGCATTTGTCAATATCGTTCATCTCAGTAGGTTTGGCTTGGCAAATGTAGCATTTTGCAGATGAGGTTTCGGTTAAGGCATTGTATACTTTGCCATCCACCATAGTTAGTTGAAGAATATGATCAATATAAAATTTTCGGTTGGTAGCTGTTTTGAATTCAGTGGGAGTTAATAGTTGAATTTTGTTTTTAAAATATAACTCTTCATTTTTGGTTAAATGAACTGATTCCTTTTGAAATTGAACAGGGCGGCAATAGCGGGTGGACGACGGTCGAGGGTTTTTCCAAATTATTTTATGCTCCTCATCATTCTTAGATTTTGTTATAAGTTGGAGAGGAACATATGACGTGATAAATAAATTACTATCTTCCAAATCTTTATTTTCAAATTTTTGCTTATATTCGCTCTGCCCAGAGCTACCATCAAATCCCCATTTTCCTAATAATTTTAGGTAATTAGAGGACTCCTCGAGTTCATTAATCATATCGCTTTGCATCTCTAAAATTCGCGACGCAGTGTGGCCCAATAACTTTTGTAGCTCAACTTCCGCGACAGCTTCTGAAACTCTTATTTGCTCAGGATAACTTTTCTGTTTTTCCTTTACAATATTATCATAACAGGGAAAGAAGTTAATATCAAATTTATTGTTTACGAAGCTTCTAATAAGTAGATATTGATTCTTTGTTAAATTGGCTTCGGTTATAAGTGAAATTACTTCTCACGCTTTTGCTGGAAATATCAACGGATTCGGTTGACTACAAGCCAAACGCAAATCATCAGCGGCAGGACACATCGAGTTCTGCTAAATCTGCTATCCGTCGCCGCTTGGTTCTTCCTGAGCACTCTACCAAACTTAATCTAGGACATCCTCGATTTTGACTCAATGTAGATGATTGTCGGAGGATGGAGTCATGTGTAGAAGTTCACGCAAGTGAGGAAAGTTCTCTGATCGCCATTCACTTGGGAGTGGCCAGAAACGATTCTTTTACATATGACTGAAGCAGCTCACGACTTCCGGTCTTTGACCAAGTATCCTCTGGGTAGCCTAAGAACATCCGTTTGAAGGCGAGCTAAAGTGAGAAGGCGAAACACCCCTGCATAGGGTTGTGCGCTGGGTTTGGGACCCGCCACGTAAAAAAACACTCCCAATGAAAAAGCATAAACAGCCTCGGATGAGAGCCCCCCCTTTTGATGACGACCATGGCAAACGAAATAAGGACTATGATTTAAGGGCATGCACCTGGAATGTCCGGTCCCTTAATTGGGAAGGTGCCGCTGCCCAGCTGGTATATGTCCTCGTAAAGATAAAGGCTGACATCACCGCCGTCCAAGAAATGCGATGGACGGGACAAGGACAGAGACAAGTAGGTCCTTGTGGCATTTACTACAGTGGCCATATAAAGGAGCGCAAGTTTGGTGTTGGATTCGTGGTGGGAGAGAGACTCCGTCGCCGAGTACTATCATTCACTCCTATGAATGAACGTCTAGCCACAATTCGCATCAAAGCGAGGTTCTTCAAGATATCGCTGATTTGCGCCCACGCCCCGACGGAAGAGAAGGACGATGTGACCAAAGATGCCTTTTATGAGTGCTTGGAGCGTACTTATGAGAGATGCCCCCGCCACGATGTCAAAATCGTGCTTGGCGACTTTAACGCCAGGGTGGGCAAAGAAGGTATCTTTGGCACTACGGTCGGTAAATTCAGCCTCCACGAGGAAACATCCCCAAATGGGTTGAGGCTGATCGACTTCGCCGGGGCCCGAAATATGGTTATCTGTAGTACTAGATTCCAGCATAAGAAGATTCATCAAGCTACCTGGCAGTCTCCGGATCGAAAAACCACCAACCAGATCGATCATGTTGTGATAGACGGAAGACACGTCTCCAGTGTTTTAGATGTGCGTGCGCTCCGAGGTCCTAACATCGACTCGGACCACTATATTGTTGCAGCCAAAATTCGCACCCGCCTCTGTGCAGCAAAAAACGCACACCAACAAACACAAGGAAGGTTCGACGTCGAGAAGCTGCAATCACAACAGACAGCCGAACGATTTTCTACTCGGCTTGCACTCCTGCTCTCTGAGAGCACTCGCCAACAACTCGGTATAAGGGAACTGTGGGATGGCATATCAAACTCCTTACGTACAGCTGCAACCGAAACCATTGGTTTTCGGAAAGTGCAAAAGAACAGCTGGTACGACGAGGAGTGCCGTGTCGCAGCGGAGAGAAAACAGGCTGCCTACCTCGCAACGTTACGATCGACCACAACACGTGCGGGATGGGATAGATACCGAGAGTTGAAGAGGGAAGCAAGACGCATTTGTAGACAGAAAAAGAAAGAGGCCGAAATGCGTGAGTACGAAGAGATTGATAAGCTGGCCGACAGGGGTAATGCTCGAAAATTCTACGAAAAGATGCGGCGACTTACAGAAGGTTTCAAGACCGGAGCCTACTCTTGTAGAACCCCCAAAGGTGATCTAGTCACCGATGCCCAAAGCATACTTAAATTATGGAGGGAACACTTCTCCAGCCTGCTGAATGGCGGTGAACGTACAACGCCAGGAGAAGGCGAACCCGATTCCCCAATCGATGACGATGGAGCAGACGTTCCATTGCCCGACCATGAAGAGGTTCGAATAGCAATTGCCCGCCTGAAGAACAACAAAGCGGCAGGGGCCGACGGATTGCCAGCCGAGCTATTCAAACACGGCGGCGAAGAACTGGTAAGGAGCATGCATCAGCTTCTTTGTAAAATATGGTCGGACGAAAGCATGCCCAACGATTGGAATTTAAGTGTGCTATGCCCAATACATAAAAAAGGAGACCCCACAATCTGCGCCAACTACCGTGGGATTAGCCTCCTCAACATCGCATATAAGGTTCTGTCGAGCGTATTGTGTGAAAGATTAAAGCCCACCGTCAACAAACTGATTGGACCTTATCAGTGTGGCTTTAGACCTGGCAAATCAACAACCGACCAGATATTCACGATGCGCCAAATCTTGGAAAAGACCTGTGAAAGGAGAATCGACACACACCACCTCTTCGTCGATTTCAAAGCTGCTTTCGACAGCACGAAAAGGAGCTGCCTCTATGCCGCGATGTCTGAATTTGGTATCCCCGCAAAACTAATTCGGCTGTGTAAACTGACGCTGAGCAACACTCAAAGCTCCGTCAGGATCGGGAAGGACCTCTCCGAGCCGTTCGATACCAAACGAGGTTTCAGACAAGGCGACTCCTTATCGTGCGACTTTTTCAATCTTCTTCTGGAGAAAATTATTCGAGCTGCAGAACTGAATCGAGCAGGTACAATCTTTTATAAGAGTGTACAGCTACTAGCGTATGCCGATGATATTGATATAATCGGCCTCAACACCCGCGCCGTTAGTTCTGCTTTCTCCAGACTTAACAAGGAAGCAACACAAGTGGGTCTGGCAGTGAACGAGGGCAAGACGAAATATCTCCTGTCATCAAACAAACAGTCGTCGCACTCGCGACTTGGCTCCCACGTCACTGTTGACAGTCATAGCTTTGAAGTTGTAGATAATTTCGACTATCTTGGAACCAGCTTAAACACCACCAACAATGTCAGCCTGGAAATCCAACGCAGGATTACTCTTGACAACAGGTGCTACTTCGGATTAAGTAGGCAATTGAAAAGTAAAGTCCTCTCTCGACGAACAAAAACTAAACTCTATAAGTCGCTCATAATTCCCGTCCTGCTATACGGTGCAGAGGCCGGGACGATGACAACAACCAATGAGTCGAACTTAAGAGTTTTCGAGAGAAAGGTTCTGCGAAAGATTTATGGTACTTTGCACGTTGGCCACGGCGAATATCGCATTCGATGGAACGATGAGCTGTACGAGATATACGACGACATTGACATAGTTCAGCGAATTAAAAGACAGCGGCTACGCTGGCTAGGTCATGTTGTCCGGATGGATGAAAACACTCCAGCTCTGAAAGTATTCGACGCAGTACCCGCCGCAGGAAGCAGAGGAAGAGGAAGACCTCCACTCCGTTGGAAGGACCAAGTGGAGAAGGACCTGGCTTCGCTTGGAATATCCAATTGGCGCCACGTAGCGAAGAGAAGAAACGAGTGGCGCGCTGTTATTGACTCGGCTATAATCGCGTAAGCGGTGCCTACGCCAGTAAAGAAGAAGAAGAAGATGATTGTCGACTTAATAATATACATTCATGTTGTGCAAACCAATCGGAACTAACTTTTTTCGATAACTTTGGATTTTGCCCTTCTGTTTTTTTCCACATTTCTCCAAATTTTTTAAATATATAATTTAGTCTTTTCATAACACTACTTTCAACATATTCGTAACCATCAGATTCAAATCTTTGTTTTAGCTCGTCATATACTTTTTTAGCTTTATCTGCAAATGAACCTTTTTCTAAACACCACATCTCAAAAATATAAATGCGGGAAAGTTGACATTGATATGATGTGCCTGAATATATGTACGAATAAGACAAACGTTTCGTGAAATTAGCAAAATGATATTATTAAAACTAAAGCTCAAACAAATAACGAACAAAACACAAAAACAAAATACTCACGTAAGCAAGTACGTACACGAACGTATGCATAAGCAAAACAACACAAAAAATGCTTGGTAGAATAATTCTCGTGTTTCTATTGTCTCACTTCTCTCGCTTTTCGTAGGGCGTACGAATGGGATAGACAAAAAATATATTTACAGTTAGTTTTATTGGTATTTTAAGAAATATTGTTGATACAAAGAATGTCAAATTTCAAACTTTTTTTTTTATTTTTGGCCTATGAAATCGACCAGTGTGCAATGTTTTGTGCTCCAACTGACAAATCGCAACGGAAGGAATGGGAAAAAGAATCTCCCCTTAAAAGAAGACGACTAAGCCCCGATGCAATACTTTTAGAAGACGTGTTTATAAATGTGAATAACGACAACATTTGCAGTGACAGAAATTTGGTAGACATACTTTTTGATAAATGCAAAGATATTGCTCTTGAGGATAATGTCAAGAAATTGTTTTTTAGGTGCAGGATACATTTTCGAATCAAGCATTTGAACAAAAATTTAAAAAAAAAAACAGTTGCATCAAAAATATCACAACGACAAAAAAATGTTTTATACACTTACTTGAAAATACAATATTAGAAACAAAACTACTCCTTTAATTTTTGATTTATGCTTTGGAATGAACTATATGAAAGAATTATAATAACTTGTATAATTTAAAGAGTCGCATAAACATCTGTATACAGTTTCTAATAGTTTGGCGGGGTACTGGTT